>JAMPIV010019875.1:0-337500 GCA_024509875.1 Oreohelix idahoensis | reverse complement strand
CATACATACATACATACATACATACATACATACATACATACATACATACATACATACATACATACATACATACATACATACATACATACATACAAACGTATCAGAATCTTTATTCTCCAGAAAATACATTGATATGTACTGACATGATATAATAAAATACAACATGGCATATAGGAGAATCATTAGAATTTACATAAAGTAAATTTACATAAATTCATACAGCGTTAATGAGGGCTGTTACCACACATACATACATACATACATACATACATACATACATACATACATACATACATACATACATACATACATACATACATACATACATACATACATACATACATACATACATACATACATACATACATACATACATACATACATACATACATACATACATACATACATACATACATACATACATACATACATACATACATACATACATACATACATACATACATACATACATACATACATACATACATACATACATACATACATACATACATACATACATACATACATACATACATACATACATACATACATACATACATACATACATACATACATACATACATACATACATATCAGAATCTTTATTCTCCATAAAATACATTAATATGTACAGACATGATATAATAGATACAACATGGCATATAGGAGAATCATTAGAATTTACATAAAGTGTTGAAGACGTCTCAAGTAGTTATATGTGGGTGTTTTTACATCGAACCTTTGTGTTACACATACATAAAAAAATTTTTAAGCTTTCTAAAAGACATTGGCATATAATGATATGATATAACCTGCCAAATATGAGAATTATTGAAATTTGCAAAATGTGTGTGGAATACCATTCAAGTAGAGCAATATGGTTGTTTTTACATGGGTGTTTTATCAGAATTTTTGTTTGCCATAAAAAACTTTGACAACTAGTAGAGTGAGATATTAAATATAGCATCAAATACAATTGTCGTTTGGTATAGTAGACAGTGCACAATTGAGATTAGATGGTGGGGAAAACATCCCAGCAATCTAAAATGGGTGTTTTTTACATCGAAGTTTCCATATTCTGTAAGAACCTATAATTGCACTAATACTGACATATTTACATAAAACCTTTGCTTCAAATTTCCGCAACCCTAGCGACATTAATCCACTCACACACTGTCATCCACTTTCACACTCACTCCTTCATTCAGTTCTACCCAAAATTATTTTGGCCAATTCACCTTCGATCTTTTAGCTAGATGGTTTGTTTCATTTAACATACATACATACATACATACATACATACATACATACATACATACATATCAGAATCTTTATTCTCCAAAAATACATTAATATGTACAGACATGATATAATAGATACAACATGGCATAAAGGAGAATCATTAGAATTTACATAAAGTGTTGAAGACGTCTCACGTAGTTCTATGTGGGTGTTTTTACATCTAATGTTTGTGTTACACATACATAACAGTCTTTAAGCTTTCTAAAAGACATTGGCATACAATGATACGATATGATGTGATATAACCTGCCAAAAATGAGTATTATTGAAATTTACAGAATGTGTGTGGAATACCATTCAAGTAGAGCAATATGGTGTTTTTACATGGGGGTGTTATCAGAATTTTTGTTTGCCATAACAAGCTTTGACAGCTAATGGAGTGAGATATTAAACATAGCATCAAATACAATAGTCGTTTGGTATGTATATATATATTTATTTGAGAGGTTGAGAGAACAAGAAAAGAAAACTGGAAAAGTAATTCTTCTACTGGACAATGCACCATCTCATCCAGAGACGGATACATTGAATGCAGTTGATGCAAATTTTAAAGTAATTTTTCTGTCTCCCAATGTAACAGCACTGATTCAACCAATGGATCAGGGTGTTATAGCAAAGCTTAAAAAGATGTACAAGAAGGAAGTCCTGCGTCGTTTATTGTTGGCTGAAGATGAAGAAAGTGTGGTTGCGTTTTCCAAAAAGCTTAATCTCAAAGACTGCTGCTATATGTTAGCTGATGCTTGGACCATCCTGTCACAAGATAATCTCAACAAGGCTTGGAATAGATTGCTTGGGAAAAAAGGAGGAAATGAAACTACTGCAGTGGACACAAATGATGATTGTATAAATGAAGTTGTGGAACAGTTTCAATGCCCGGATTTTCGGACTGTGACAAAGATGATGCCCACATGTGGCTAGAAGATGATAATGATTCTGGTTTTCAGTTTTTGAATGACGAAGAAATTTTGTCTTTTGTGCAAAAAGAAAACCAAATACATGTAGTGACCGATGACGAAGACTCCTCAGAAGTACATGATGTACTTGTAGATTATGAAGAAAACCCAAAACGTCGACCAAGTCCTGAAGAGGTCTTTATAGCACTAGAAACAGCGATGGCTTGGTACGAGCAAGAAGATGACAGCTGTCCTACACAGCTTCTGCTGTTGAAGAGAATGCGGGACTTAGCAACCAAAAGGAGACTATCCAGTTTGGTGCAAAAGAGGATTCCTCATTATTTTAAATAGTGGGCTACATCTGCGCAAGTACATGTATACGTAAGTTGCGCCTGGTTTTGAATCGTTTGTAATGTTATTTTGAAAACATTTATCTTTCTTTAAAAAAAAAATTAATACAAGTAGTACATGCACTGCGGTGTAATGACAGATTTTGGTGATACAGTAATCTAATACAGTGTGGGTATTATTATTACAGTACAAGTAAATATGTTTTATAGTGTATTTTCCTTGTGATGGTTAATTATTTTTAGAAATATGTGTACATGTACTCGATACATTATGTAATCCAGTTATCCGAACATTTGATTATCCGAACGATGCTCGGTCCCATGGGGTTCGGATAAATGGAGTTCTACTGTGTGTATATATATATATATATATATATATATATATATATATATATATATATATATATATATATATATATATATATATATATATATATATATATATATATATATATATATATATATATATATACTGCTCGTAAAAGGTCAAGGGCCACTTTGAAAAACCTTGGTTGAAACCATAAAACAAATCTGATATAAACGTAATTGGTATCAGTCAAAACGGAATTTATAGAATACCAAATTGATATGTCACGTAAAGAAATGGAAACACACATTCAAACGCAATGAAGCTGTGAAGTGTGTCATCCACCTTTTCAAAAGTCACACAATAGATATTGGACAAATAGACATTTCAAAATCGGGTATGACCACTGCTTGCAGCAAGGCATTCAAGACAGCGTAAGTAGTATGTCATGTACGCTACGAGGCGTTTTCAGGCGGAGGGGCATAACTTTTATGTAGCAAAATACTCGATCGATTTCAGGCGGAGAAATTTCAGGTGGAGGGGCATAACTTTTATATAGCAAAATACTCGATCGATTTCAGGCGCAGAAATTTCAGGCGGAAGGGCATAACTTTTATATAGCAAAATACTCGATCGATTTCAGGCGGAGGAATCATTGTGGTGGCGCGCCGTGGTCTCGCGTGACTTTTATATAAGGGAAATGTGGTGGCGCTTTGTGGTGGCGCGTGACTTTTTATATAGAGATATATTAAGATAATAGGAAGTAGACAACAAGAAGGCGCTATATTTAGATAACAAGAAGACGATATATTTAGATGATATATTTAGACAACAGGAAGGGGATATATTTAGACATAAATTTAGATAACAAGAAGACGATATTTATAGAGACAACAAGAAGACGATATATTTAGACATATATTTAGTAAGACATATATTTAGTTAGATATATATATATATTTAGACTGACTGTTCTTTAGTAATATATTAGTTCGATAATGGCGTGTTGTTGCTATGTGTGGTTTATTACAATATTTAGTTATACTATATATATATTTACAACAGGTAGACGATGTTTAGTTATACATATATTTAGATATTTATTTAGTTAGACATATATATTAAGAGTGGCTTTTATATAGGAAAATACTCCGATGACTTTTATATAGCGATATATTTAGATAATGGTGTTGTTTATTTACACAATAGGAAGATATATTTAGATAACAGTTATACGATATTTTTAGACATATATTTAGTTTTATATATAATAATAGTTGAACAAAGTCTGGAATGGAATTCACCAGTATACATCGGATTTGTGGACTACGAAAAAGCATTTGACAGTGTGGACAGAGAATCACTTTGGAAATTGATGAGGCATTATGGAGTTCCCCTGAAGATCATTAATTTAATAAAGAAAACCTATGAAGACATGACGTGCAGAGTTCTTCATGAAGGACAGCTTACAGAACCATTTGGGATAAGAACAGGAGTGCGACAGGGATGCCTCTTGTCTCCATTTCTTTTCTTGCTGGCAATAGATTGGGTTATGAGATCATCGACAACACACAACAGAAATGGAATCCAGTGGACTCTGACTAAGCAGTTGGATGATCTGGATTTTGCTGATGATTTGGCTCTCCTGTCCCATAACCGTAATCAGATGCAGGACAAATTGAAAACACTCGATGAGAGGTCACAGCAATTGGGTCTGAAAATACACAGGGAAAAGACAAAAATAATGCGAATAAATGCAGGTAATGAAAACAGGGTTGAACTTGAAGAAACGCCAATACAAGATGTAGAATCATACACATATCTTGGCAGTAATATAGATAAAGTTGGAGGGACAGACAGCGATATCAAAATAAGAATACAAAAAGCAAGAGGAGCTTTCATTGCATTGGGAAATATATGGAGATCAAGAGAAATAGGATCCAACACGAAAATAAGAATCTTCAACTCAAATGTGAAGTCAGTCCTATTGTATGGCTCGGAGACATGGAGAACAACAAAGACATCAACCAAAAAGCTACAGACTTTCATAAATGGGTGCTTGCGTAGAATAGAGGGATTAAAATGGTATGACAAGGTTACCAATGTGGAACTGATGACAAGAACTGGACAAGTGCCAGTGGAACAAGAGATGAGAAGAAGACGATGGCGATGGATAGGACACACGCTGAGGAAACCTGTTGATAGCATTACAAGGCAGTCCTTGTTCTGGAACCCCCAGGGCAAGAGAGGCAGAGGAAGACCAAGAAGTACATGGAGAAGAGAGTTGGAAACAGAGGTGAAAATGATGAGGAGAACATGGAAAGAACTTGAGATGATGGCACGTGACAGGAGGACTTGGCATGTGTTTGTTGAAGGCCTATGCTCCCTTTGGGAGTGGAGGGTTATGAATGAATGAATATATATATATATATATATATATATATATATATATATATATATATATAATAAATAATAATAAATTCTTTAAGCGCCAAACACGGCGCATAAGGCAGAAACCAGTGCTCTCCAGGTTGTTCGTTGTGACGCCACTCCTCTTAGCTCTTGCACATTATTTAGGTCCAACGTTCTTCCTTCTCTTATTATTGTTCTTCTGAGTGTTTCTTTTGGTCTTCCTTTTTTCCGCTTACCCTCAGGAACCCAAGTGAGCGCCTGTAGTGGTATTCTGTTGTTTTGCATTCGTAGGACATGACCGATATATGACCATCGTCTTTTCCTTATATAGTCGGAGACATATTTCTGCCTAGAGTCTTCTCTTATTTGTCGATTAGTCTTGAATTCTTTCCAACTGATGTTCATGAGTTTTCTAAGACATTTGTTCTCGAATGTATTCAGCTTGTTCTCCAATGATTTTGTTATTTTCCAACTCTCACAGCCGTATGTTAACACTGAGATAACATTTGAATTAAACAGACGAAGCTTGGTATGTATATTCAATGATCGTAATTTCCAAATGTTAGATAATCTATTGAAGGCGCTAGCTGCCAAAGCAATTCTAGTATGGATTTCTCTTGTTATGTCACCATCCTGAGTCATTTTACTGCCTAAATAATTGAAACTTTCAACTTTCTGTAGTTTTTCCCCGTTCAAGATGATATCAAAGGTCTCGTTAGAAAAGTTCATAGCTTTAGTTTTAGAGGCATTTTTTTGGAGACCTATTTTAACCGAGAGATGACACAAATTATTTATTGCTTCTTGGGATTGTCTTGGTGTTGAACTTAAGAATGCTACATCATCTGCGAAATCCAGGTCCCCCCAGGAATTTTCCATTTGTCCATTTTATACCCAATTGTTCATTGTGGGTATAGTTTCTCATAACCCAATCAATAGCTATTCCAAAAAAAAAGTAGTGGTGACATAATACAGCCTTGTTTCACCCCTGTTTCTACTGTAAACCATTCTGTATTCCCTTTATTTGTTCTAACACAACATCTTGCATTGTCATATAGCGCTTTGATTATATTCACATATTTTGTTGGAAAACCATAGATTGTAAGTATCTTCCACAATGATGGGCGGTGTAGACTATCAAAGGCTTTTTGAAAATCGACGAAGGTGATAATAAGTGGCGATTGCCTTTCCACTGATTCTTCTATAATTGTTTCTTAGTGTGAATATTTGATCAATACATGATCGTTTCGGCCTGAAACCCGCTTGTTCTTCTCTGATCTTTTCGTCAGCATGCAATTTAAGTCTTTCTAACATCATGCAACATAATAATTTTCCAGTTACTGATAATAGAGATATACCACGCCATTACAGTCTGATAGATCACCTTCTTCGGTAACTTTTACAATAATACTGTCTTTCCATTGTTGTGGTGGTTGTTCTTCTCTCCATACTTCATTTATAATATCTAAAATTCTCAAGAGGTTGTTGTCATTAACTGCTTTAATCATTTCCCCTGAAATTTCGTCAACTCCAGCAGCTTTAAAATTTTTTAATCTTTTAACGGCTTGTTTGATCTCGTCCAGCGTGAATTCATCGCAAGTTATTGGCAAGGTGGTTGTGGATGTTTCATTATTAAAATCAGGTGTTACTGTTGGTGGTGGTCTGTTTAGCACCTCCATGAAGTGCTCAGCCCATCTCTTCATTTGTTCTTTTTTCTGTTGGTATTGAATTCCCTAATTTACCTTTAACAGGTGTTTCCATAGCAGTAGGCTGGTGACATAGTTGTTTTGTAATTTGATAAAGGCACCTACTATTACCAGTTCTTGCAGCATTTTCAGCTTCTACGGCCAGTTCATTGATGAAATGTCTTTTATCTCTTCGAGTTTTTGTCTTCACTTCTTTATTTAACAAGTTATAAGTTAGTTTGCAAGATTCAACTGCATTATGTGTACTTGCCGCTAGTAGTTTAAGTTTTGCTGTTTTCCTTTCTTGTATTTTATCCCAAGTATCTTCTCTCATCCATTTTTTCTTTTTATGTACTAGGTATCCGGTGGTCGCTACAGCTGCTTCTGTCATTGCTGTTCTCAGTTGTTCCCATTTAGTATCGATTGTCTTGGTGGTGATATCGTTGTCAATTTTGCCTAAAGCATCGAAATAGTTGTTCATTTTGACATTATATTCCTTCTTTATATCATTTGATTGCAGTCTGTGTACATCTATTCTTCTATTTTTATTCGGTTGGTATAACTTCTTCAGTTTAATTCTCATTTTAGCTATGCAGAGGTTATGATCGCTTCCGATCTCTGCACCTCTGTATGCTCTGACGTCTTGAACTGATGAGCGAAATTTAGCGCTTATGCAGAAGTGATCTATCTGGTTCTTAGTTCTGCCATCAGGTGAATTCCATGTTATCTTGTGGATATTCTTATGTGGAAAGATGGTGTCTGCCACAACGAGGTTTGATTTTTCACAAAGTTCTAGAAGTCTTTCGCCTAATTTGCTTTTTTTCTTCTGAAATATATATAATTTGCTTTTTTGCTTCTGAAATATATTTTATGCCCTTCCCCGTCAATCTACACTCGCTGACACCCAATAAGTCCAACTTATAATTATCCATTTCTTTAATTACTTCTTCCAATTTTCCGTCTTGATACATAGTTCTTACATTCCAGTATCCAATTTTAGAAATCTCCTTAGCCCCCAAGATATTAGAGTGAGTCATGTTTACTGTCGAGCCTGGTTCTGTTTCGGTAACAATAGCTTGTTTTACGATAGTGAATTGTTAACTCACTGATCAACCCTCCGATCCAACCGACCGATTCGAGGGTTTCGAGGTCAGTTATAGGAAAATATCTACACCACTAGATACTCTGGTGTATCTTTTATTCTATAATTTAACATAACATGGTGATATCCATCGAAATATACACATTCCTGATGTTTTTCTTTCGGCGTCTAAGGTGAGAAACGAATTTCACCTCCATCTTGGAAGGGTAGATAACTCTCCATATATATATATATATATATATATATATATATATATATATATACTGCTCAAAAAAAGTTAAAGGCCGCTTTCAATTTTTAGGTCATTTCAACTAAGCTGTTTTTTTTAAACCTGAACACACAGTCAAAAAAGTTTTGCTACAGTTTGTTGCATGCTTAAACAATGTTTGTTAATCTGACAATAAATCAAATCTGTGTTACGTGTGTGTACCTTCAAGGTCAATCAAATGTACGTGGTGGAAAGGGAAATAATGCATGTTTGAAAATGCTTCCTATGGCAAAGACTGTTGATAACATTGCTGAAATTTGCTTTTCACGTGCAAGTCGTGACTATAGTGAACACATTTCACCCACTTTTCGGAAGGAACGGGCAATGGGTATGTTTGTAACATTTACCATTTTAGCCATGGCTCAGCTAAGACGCTTGACCAATGTTGACAAATGGAGAGCGATGGCATGGCTGCAGGATGATGTAGGGCTGCGAGAAGTTGCTAGGAGATAAGGAGGTGCCCACTCTGTCATACAAACTCTGCGTGATCGTTATAATGCAACCGGCTGTGTCGCAGAACAATGCAGGTAAGGACGTCCAAGGTCTACCACAAGACGGCAAGACACGCTAATTTTTCAAATATGACCTCAGTTTTGTCATCGTTAGTGAAAAAGAGTTCTCCGAATAGGATAATTTGGTCACATGCCTGTGATGTGGCTTTAGATTCACTTAAGGTGTGCTTTTCCAAATCACCTATTTTGAGATTACCTGACGCTCGATATCCTTTTATTCTCAGAGTCGACGAGTCTAATACAGACATCGGAGGAACATTAATGCAAGAATTTGAAGGCCGCTTGCACACTACTATGTATGTAAGCCTGAAACTTTCGCCCGCAGAGCAGCGGTATCCCATTGTCGACAGGAAGCTGTTAGTGATTGTATTTTCTTTCAACAAACTACAACGATATCTAATGGGAGCCCGATTCACTCTTGAGACCGACCAGAAGGCTTTAGCATATCTAAAAACAGCGAGATTTACAAATCAAAGAGCAGCTAGAGCCTCGCTTGCATTACAACCTTATGATTACAACATCAAAGCCATAAAAGGGAGCCAGAATGTTTTGGCAGACGTTCTTTCTAGGGGCGTAAAAGACCGTACATCACCTGTCAACTCTACAGTTACAGATGATTCACAGAGTTCTATCTAACACATAAACATACATGTCCTGCTTAAGAAACTGTTGAGTGAATAATTACGTAGTCGCATGAAATTACTAACATTCTACAGTGATCACATTGCTGATATAAGAAATTATGTTCTCTACTTAAAGGGACATAACTCGAAAATGAATGACTCAAATTCTCAAAGAGAAGTAACAAAGATATTGCTTGTGAAACTTATTGGTGATGGTTGATGTTTAATAACATTTGGATTCGTATTGACGTAATATCACATGGAGAACTTTCATGGACATGGTCAACGATGGATTTCAACATACGTCTAAGGATAGTGTATAAACATTTCGTAATTAACGGAATGACATTTCCTTATATACTTGCACTATTGTGTATATTATTAACAAGTGATTAAATTGAATTCACTACAGATTGTTGAGCTTTGACACAAATGTATATCACACGCACACTAGACTTTGCAACATTGATGAGCTTATACGCCATACTGTTAACTATTGATACAACACATAGGCATAGTTTTACTTATTGCCCACATTAATGTGTTACATACATGATTTCCTTGCTACTCTTACTATGAATATGATATATTATTAACATATCATTCAGAGTTACACATAACTTTATTCATTTGACAGTATGTAGCAGTCACACACCTTATTGGTTATTTGTCTGCCTCATGTCATCTATTGTTTCTATTGCATTATTGTTAATATTAATGCTTTGCATTATAATGTTTAATTGAGATGACATTAAGTGACTACCGTTACCTGACGAGACAAATAGGTGTTTTAGATGGTGTGCAGTATGGGAATGCATGGACTGATATAATCATTTTATTTTTTACATGTTGCATGATATTGCTATGGTTACCTCACTCTGCTGTTAATTTGTTTTATGTCCTTTGTAGACAATGGTGTTAGCATTCTTTGCTTCTGTCCACACCCCGAGTGTTTAATTGCCTACTTTGTGGCACAAACATGGGTGCTGTACTATGTCATTGTAACGAGATTGTATTTATAGTGGTTGTTGTCTTGTTGACAGTTGATTATAGTTCAATAAAGAATAATGAACTACCCGATATACCCCAGTCTCAGAAATGAGCACTGGTGTATGATAGCACAAATGATAGTCAGACGGTAAAGACCCCTGGTCCGTTGGTAATAAGAAGATCAAGAGCCTAGAGTGTCTTCTCGTAATAACTATTCTGTGCTTTACATAACAGTGAAATTCAAATTGAACTCAATAGTAACTTTATGAAGTTAACAAAATTCAAGTTACAATTAAAATCAAATAATTAGGATTCTCTTTTCTTTTGTTCTTGAAATAGATAGAAGTGCTATAAGTATATGAATTTTCTATTTACATCATATCCACATAAATCAGTGATATTATAGTAATTACTTTACTGAATTGCAGTGTCTGCTTTTCTGACAAAACGTTAACCAGTCGTTTTCTTCATATGACTTGACTCTTCACATATAAATTTATCGAATGTTCTTTTGTTTCTGCATTTAACTGAGTGCTCCTTAAATGATGGTTGACAATGTTGGTGAGCTCCACACGACTGTATGGACTCGGCTGATCTTCCCATGTAGTAGGGAAACCAGCACAACCAGGTAGACCAGCTGTAGTGCTCCATGTCGCTATGCAGGATAACACTTGGGTTCTCACTTCTGGCTTACGTCTATATGTAGGACCGAAACCTGAAACAACATAAAGCCTGTGGCTAGTCTCTTTCCAAGAGTTCCCCTAGACTAATATAGGGTTGTTCAGTGTCATCAGTAATGCATGTGTATGAATGCGCACATGTGTTTCTGGTTACATTGTTAGTTGTACAGATGTCTACTTGCAAAAAAAAAATTCAAATGATATGATTAAAATGTACATTATATTACATCCTTCATTTACATCAAATTATGTTACATAGTCCTTTCTTCCATCTGCTATCTTTCCCTCCAAGCAAAATTGTCCCGACACATATTGCTCATGGTTATCAAAAGTTTGAGAACCCCTGGCCTACTTTGTGTCCATAGAGCAGTCAAATCAATTTGGGGTCATTGGTACCAATGGGTTGAGAACCACTGGGATATAGTCTCCCATGCTGCCGCAAACCTGTAGGGGTGTAATTGCGGCCCAGGCTTAAGAACCACTGATTTATATTTTTGCTACTTGAGCATTAAATCTATATGAGTATTCCTGGTCTCAACCTTGAGAACCAGTGGCTGTCAGTCAGATTATTACGTTCATAACAATGGCTACTGTGTGGTTGCCCATCGTTACATAGTTCTATGCTGAAGTTAAAAGCCATTATATAACCTGATAGTATAATCATAGAGCAGGATACATTCATATAAACACATTAAAACATGACAAGGATAGTTCAGAAATCAGTTCAGGATCATTCCATAGCATGATTGTTCCATGAAGTGACATATTTACATTTATTATGCATTAACAAAATAGGTACAGTAGCCCTACTCACCCTCTGGTCTTCTCAGAAATAACTAAAGGACTACTTCTGGCAAAGGCAGGCCAGCACAAATACTCAATGGTGAAGGAATACGTGACTAGCTTTCTCCTTTTGTCTTCTGTGTTCTTTCACTTCGTGTGTGTCCTTCCACTTTTTTTTTAACTTCCAACTATCCGCGTATTTATACGCTTGGTCGGCCATCTTGCGAGAAGTCGAAAATATTCCACTAAAGGTAGGTGATCTGTGTTAATTTTTAAACCGATAACTAGTCATTCTCATTCCTTACCAAAGCTATTGCCTCTTGGGATATCCCGTTTTACTCGGACAACATGCGGCTTTTCTTTCATATCATTCTTTCCAAGATCCGTCTGTCCTTCCTTTTTCTATGAATTTTAAAACAATATTTTCATCATTTTCCGGACTGTTTGATCCACTTATGTGATCATATCCCCAGAATTATAAAAGACCTTGTCTTCCTGGCTATACTCACACCTGGGTCTACTCTTCCTCTATGATTTGATGAAGTAGAACTGCCGTCTATCAGTCCGTTGATTTTTAATGAATTATTTACTGCGCGGTCCTAACACAGATTTTTCTCCCTACCATCTTGCCAACGTAAATAATGCCTCCGGTATTGTTACACTTTGCCACAGTCATACTAAGAGTGAAATTTGATGATACCATCTGTTCACTCCAGCCATATTAAAACTCACAACCCGTAAATAATGAAAACTTCGTTTCCATTATTTGACGGGGGTGGAGGGTGGGGGGGAGGGTATATGTTATGATTAAAACTCATAACATATCAGTCGATATCAAATAAGGCTCGATTAGGGACTATGTTGTTGACGTACTGTATCCATGGGTTTCCCGGAAGAACGTCATTGCCTTTTTGGGCAGAATAGCAGAAGTCTACCGGTCTAAAGTTAGCAGACGTGAAAGATTCTTCTGGTAATTTCCTGTGTGTATTTTAAGGTGGACGGATGCATATGTGTCGAGCTCCTAGATGTTTTAATTTCTACAGATTCCTAAAGTGTTCGACCTCTAGATCGCCCATATACCTCAGTGGGTCGATGCTAGATTATTGTGTGAATGGAATTATGATTATGAAACAAGTGAGTTGTGAACTTTAAATAAATTTGCATGAAAAAATGTCGAGGACATTGTGTCTGTAGCAGACTGTATAGCGACGCTAGAGACTGGCTAGTTTATGCCATTATCTCATGAGCATATATTAGATGACATTATTGGAGCTTCGAGCTGTTAATAACATTTGTTGCCCAAACGTCCAACCTGGCCTTTGCCGCATCTTTGATGTTGCAGTTTAAGATTGTGTTCGGCACTTGTGCATGTCATCATTAAATATATGCAGGGGACCTCAAGCGAAATCATATCATAACCCCACTTCTTGATGGTGTAACAGTAAATAAATAAATTTCATAATTGTACTCAATAGCTTTATTAATTAAGTATTGTTGAAGTTGAGTTTGTGTGAATGGTTTTAGCACTGATAGGCACATAGGGAAGTAACACTTTAAGCTCTGACTTTACTTTGAATACTATCTGAAGCAGAGACTTTCACAGCCGTGACTATCTAGTGATACCTATGTACTTGTCTGACACAGGGACCTCACACCTTCTGGAGAGAAGACTTCTTCTACTCTACCACTATCATCATACTTATAAAACCTTCCGCTACAATATTCATCTTCTTCGTCATATTTTTCTACGTCCTTTTCATCTTCATATTTTCTTATCTTCTGATTCTTCTTCTTCATCTTCTTCTTAATTTTCATCAACCACTCCTTCATCTTTGTCTTAATCTTCTTCACCTTCTTCTTCTTCATAATCTTCTTCCCACTCTACTTCATCATAACGTTTTCATCTTCGCCTTCTTCTTCTTTCTTCTCTTTCTTTGATCCATAACCGCCAACCGTCAAAGCAGTCAGCGGCCATCACGCCTAGTGGCGTCTTGTAGGGCAGCAACAAATTGATTCCACTTTGCTCGGTCGGCGGCCATCCTTCGTACAGTGCCCCAACTGTGGTTCATTATTTGCATCTCAGCTTCCACAGTTCTCCGCCAAGTTGTTTTTGGTCGGCCTCTCTTTCGCTTTCCCTCGGGGGTCCATAGCAAAGCTGTTCTTGTGTTGGTATCAGGGTCCCTTCTGAGGACATGGCCAACCCAACTCCAGCGTCTGCCAGCTATGATGGTGTGCATGTCCTCCTGGTTACACCGAATAAGTAGTTCTTGGTGGCTGATGGTGTTTGGCCAAAAGATTCGGAGATTTTTCCTTAGGCAGATTGTGTGGAAGGAGGACAGTTTCGAAATTTCCTTCTCTGTTACTCTCCAACATTCCGCACCATAGAGAAGCACAGAAAGTACACAGCTCTCATACAGTCTTAATTTGGTGTTTGTGCTGTATTGGGAAGACTTCCAAATGTTGTTGAGAACAGCAAAGGCTGCTGTTCTCGCTTTATTCATTCTGTTGTTAATGTCCTTGCTTGTTCTGCCGTCAGGTGTTACTATGCTTCCTCAGTAAGTAAATGTGTCTGTCTGTTCTAACTTCTGGTTCCTTACTGTTACTAGCTCAGTATTGCCCACATTTAGTGTCATGACCTCTGTCTTCTTCAAATTGATGTTCAGGCCAACCTGCTGGCCATACTTATTCAGTCTATCGGTTTTGTCTTGAATGTGTTGGTGTGAATGCGCGAGTAGTGCAATGTTACCTGCATATTCCAAATCTTCTAGTGTAGAAAACGTTGTCCATCTAATTCCTCTTGGACTGCCCTCTGTTGTCTGGCGCATCACCCAATCTATGACTGTCAAAAATAATGTTGTTGATAAGGGGCATCCCTGTCGTACTCCTGTTTTCACTTCGAAAGTTACATTACTCGATCCAACACTGCACGTAAAGTTAGAATAGAGGCTTTTTATAATGGAAACAATGCGGCTGGGAATTCCATAAGCCCTCAGAATTTTCCATGGGCTGTCCCTGTGTATGCTGTCGAAAGCCTTTTCAAAATCAACAAAGTTAATGTACAGCTGTCTCTGCCATTCTGAGCACTGCTCTATAATGTTCCTGAGGGTAAATATATGATCTGCACATCTTCTGCTCTTTCTGAAGCCCGCTTGTTCTTTCCTCAGTTTATGGTCAACTGCTTTTGAAATTCTCTGGATGATTATCCTGCCTAGTATTTTGCTGGGAACTGAGAGGAGGGTAATTCCTCTCCAGTTGTTGCAGTCTGCAAGGTCGCCCTTCTTGGGCAATTTGACAATTATTCCTTTACTCTGTTGGTGTTGTCTCAGTTTCCCAGATTTGTGCAAATAGTAGTTCTAATAGTTCTGCTGCTAGTTCAGGGTCTGTCTTGAATAGCTCAGCATTCAGATTGTCGTGACCAGGCGCTTTTCCATTTTTTAGCCCTTTGATAGCTGTGATAATTTCTTCTTTTCGTGGAATGTCTGTATTTACGTCTAAGTCACTTTCAGCCTCAGGAACATTCAGCTGAGTCTCTGGTGGTTCCTTATTCAGTGTTTCTCTGAAGTGCTCTGCCCATCTTGTTTCCTGCCCCTGTGCTGTGGTGATGAGATTTCCTTGCTTGTCTCTTACTAACGTTATGTTGTTTGCACCTTGTTTTCCACTGATAGCTTTAGTTATTTTATAAACTGTGCTTTGTTCATTTCTCAGTGCTGCCTCTTCTGCCTGTCTTGCAAGGTCATCCAGAAAGGTCCTTTTGTCAGCACGGGTTTGACGTTTTATTTTCTTGTCCAGCTGACTGTACTGTTCACTATATATTGCCTTTAACCTGGGAGACTTAGCTTCTGTTTTCTTCCTTTTCATTTCCTTTCTATTTGCTATGGTGTTTAGCGTTCCTGGTGTTATCCAGTCTTGGCTCTTTCTTTCCTGGAATCCCAAGCATGACTTGCTGCTTTCTTTGTATATTGTTGAGATGGTGTTGAATTTCTGGTCCATATCGTTGGTCTCTGTTCTTTCCTGGCTTTTGGTAATCAGATATCGTCTCTTTACGTCGACCATGAACGCTTTTCTGGTGAGGGGGTCCTTAAGTTTCGTGATGTTATATCTTTTCTTTTTGACTGCAACTGGTCCAGCAGCTCTGAGTTTCACCTTCAGTCTTGCTACTACTAGGTGATGATCACTTCCCACATCTGCGCCTCTTCTTACTTTCACGTCTTGTAGTGCATGTCTCCATCTGCCATTGATCATTATGTGATCTATCTGGTTTTTGTCTCGTCCGTTTGGTGATTCCCATGTTAACTTGTGCACTTCTTTGTGTTGAAAAAGTGTTCCTCCAATGACCAGGTTGTTAATACTGCAGAAGCTTATTAATTTGTCCCCATTCTCATTTACTGTTCCACTGCCGCATTTCCCCATTACTCTTTCGTTATAATTATTATGTGTTCCAACTTTCGCATTTAGGTCTCCCATTACTATAATAAGATCGTACTTGGGTACAGTTTCCATTTCCTTTTGTACCTGTTGATAGAACTCATCCTTGATCTCTTCATCGCTGTCGTTTGTTGGTGCATAGCATTGTATAATTGTGGTGTTGGTGAATCTCCCTCTAACTCTTGCTCTTATTAGTCTGTTGTTAATGGGTTTCCATTCCAGTAGAGACCTTTCCATTCCTTTCTTAAGGATAATGGCTACACCTTCGTTGTGCTGACCGTCCTCTCTACCAGAATAAAGTACTGTTTCCCCTGTGGCTGTTTTTATTCTCCCCATCCCTGTCCATCTGCTCTCGCTTATTCCCAGGATATGTAGTTTGTAATTCCTCATCTCTGCTGAGAACTGTCTCAGCTTTCCTGCCTCATTCATAATTCTGACATTCCAAAAACCAATTCTGGTTTCGTGTTTTGCGATCTGGGCATCCGTTTTCATGCCAGTGGCTTCTTTTCGGCTTTCACCACTGTCAGTCATACGAGCCTGAGACTCCGGATGTCCGTCCCGCATCAAAGTATTTTCATTTATTGCTGTTTCCGTAACGTGTGTGATTTTTTACACAGACAGGGGAGTCGGCCCTGTGCTAAAACCCCCAACCTGGAGGACCAGGGTACCAGCTTTTGTCTGACCCCTACCCATGCAGACCAGTCCGGCATGGTTGAACCTACCAGGAGTAAAACTACCACTGGCATTGCTCTGGGGATTGTCAGGGTACACAAGCTGCCATACCGGTACAAGGTATAGGTACCATTGATGGCAGTTCGCCTTCTTAATCTCTTCTTAATCGTCTTGTTCTTCATCTTCTTCTTCTTCATCTTATTTCTTAATCTTCTTACTCTTCTTCTTCTTTATCTTCTTCTTCAAATTGTTCATCTTCTTCATATTTTTCTTCCTCTTCTTCGTCATCAACCTCTTCTTTTCTCATATTCATCTTCTTAGTCATCTTCTCCTTCATCTGTACTTTCTTCTTCATAGTCTTCTACATCATCTTCACATTTTTCTATTTTCATCTTTATTATCTTCTTTATTTACTTGTTCTTCAGCTACTCCTTCTTCAATTTCCTCACGTACTTCTTCATCTTCTTTATTTACTTCTTTTTCCTCATCCTCTTCATCTACGTCTTCTTCATCTACTTCTTCTTCATCTACTTCATCATCACCTTTACCTTCTTCACCTTCTTTTTCATCTTGTTCTTCTTCATCTTTTTTTCATTTCCATCTTCTCTTCATCTTCTACTTCATCGTCAATCTTCCTCTTCTTCGACATCTGTTTCGCTTTCTTCTTTTTTTCATCTTCTGTTTGTTCTTCTTCATATTCTTCGTCATCTGTTTCATCTACTGCTTCTTCATCTTCTTCTCGTACTTTTTCCTCATTCTCGTCGTCTACTTCATCTTCATCTTTTTCATCTACTTCAATTTCATCCGCTTCTTCTTCATCTTCCTCTTCATCGTCTTCTTCATCCTTATCTTTATAATCGTCCTCGTCCTCGTCTTCATTTTCTTCTTTATTTGTCCTTGTTAAATACTTTATATTCATTGAGGGTCAGTGTTGCGACTCCCTCCTTGTCAACGTGCTTTATTATATATGTTGAAGGAGTTCTTCGGAGAGGTCCCTCCTTTATAAAATATATCTATGTGTGTAGTTAGTATAGCCTTCACAAATGCCGATAAGAGTTTTACATTCAGCCTTCAAACACAATCCTGATCTTCAACAATAAAGATGCTGCAAAGGCGAGGTGGGACGTTAGGACGAAACATGTTTATTCACGATTCAAAGCTCTAATTAATTCATCAAATATATATGTTCATGATCTTGGCATAACCTAGCCAGTCTTGAGCGTCGATATTCAGTCTGCTAATGACAAGATGTCCTCGACATATGCATGTAGCTTTTATTTAAAAGTCTCAACTCACGTGCATCAGAATACAGCACTCACTCCTCACAATATAATACTCTAGCATCGACCCAATGAAGTATATGGGCGATCTAGATGTTGAAACACTTTAGGACTCTGTAGAAATAACATCATCTGGGAGCCAGACATGTATGCGTCCGTCCACATCGAGATACACACAGAAAAAGCCTAGAAGTTTCTTTTACTTCTGCCAAACTGAGACCGGTTGACTTCTGCCAAATCTGCCCCAAAAGGCAATGACGTACTTCCGGGTAACCGGTGGATACAGTAGATCAACAACATGGTCTTTCATCGATACCTATCTGGTAACGAGCGATATGAGTTTTAATCATAACAGATAAATGTTTAAAGTTCTCATATGTTCGCCTGAGATTTTTAGTCGTGCATATGAGCACAGCAATGATATTTTTTTAATGTTATTTGCGTTTGACAGCGCACCAGTATTAAACGGGGCATATCGCGGTATGACGCAGTGATTTGTTTAGATACGGATTATGTCCTTGAGGCAGATCTAGATATCCATCGTCGGATATAGACGTTATATTTTTTCGTGTGCTTATCCTAAATCTAGGAAAGACATGTTTATGAAGTAATTATGATCATATGAGAGATGAATATGCTGTTCTTGAGTGAACTATACCAAGAATATTTTGTTGTCAATATTTAGCCAGAAACGGCTCATTTGTAGTATCTAGCCTCCAATACTTAATCTTCTGTACCGTTACGGCAGAGCTTCAGCCTTGACCAACTATGTCGGCTCCTAGTACGTCCCGTTAACGCCAGGAGCTATTGCGATCGTAATTATATATATATATATATATATATATATATATATATATATATATATATATATATATATATATATATATATATATATATATATATATATATATATATATATATATACTCAAAGATTTAACATGGTCAATTTTGTAAACCCATGTATCTTACCAATACGTTGCCGTAGAGCTTCCGCTAATCCTGATGTGGCAGCGGCTAGTGTACGGTCGGTCAACGTCTGTGGTCATCGTAATATTCTATGTACAGTTTTTGCCATGACCATGCTATTGAAGATTGTCTGAACTATTGTAAAGTATCGTCAAGAATAAAATATGTTGTCGTCACCACGAGTACAGCTTTTATCCATTGCCAGTTGGTTATGCTGTATTGATCCATCCTCCAGAGTTACCGGGTTCCGTCATTATTAAACGGATCATCAACATATGCCAAAGTACGGCCCACAAGATATTCTAGTCATTCAGAAATACATCGACCACACAAGTAAGCCCGACCAATGACAACATAAGTTATGAAAATCCAACGGTAACAGTCCTCTTAATCATGTTCTTCTTTTTTATATTTCTTTTTATCTTTGACTACTTCTTCGTCTTCTTCTCCTTCTTCTTCCTCTTCACGGTCTTCTTCTTCACCTTGATCTTCTTACTCTATTTCATCTTTATTTTCTTCATTTACGTCTTCATAATTTTCTTCATCTACTTCTTTTTCATCTTTTTTCATATTTTTCTTCTTCATCTTCATTTCCATCTTCTTCCTCTTTTTTAATTTTATTATCTTCATCCCTTTCTTCATTTTCGTGTTCATCTTCTTCATCCAATTCTTCATTTTCGTGTTCATCTTCATCTTCAAATTCATCTTCTTCATCTACCTCTTCTTCATCTACTTCTTCGTCTCCTTCCTCTTCTTTATCTATTTCTTCTTCGGCTACTTCTTCTTCATCTTTTTAATCTTATTCTTCATCTTCTTCACCTTCTGCATCTGGTTTTTCTTCATTTTATTCATCCTTTATCTTACTCTTTTATCTTCTTCAACATTTTCATCTTCGTCTTTTTATTCTATCTTCTTTATCTTTTCCATCGTCGTCTTCTTCTTCGACCTCTTCTTCATTTCGGTCTTCTTCTTTTATCTTCTTTTGCTTTTTCTTATTCTACTTACATTTTCTTCATCATTTTCATATTCTTTTTCTTCTATTTTCTTCATTTTCTTCTTCTTCCTCCTCTTTTTCATCTTCCTCTTCATGTTTGCCTGCTTCAATTTTTTCATCTTCGTCATTATCTTCTTCTTCAACTTCTTCATCTTCTTCTACTTAACGTTCTTCTTCTTCATCTTCTCCTTCATCTCTTTTTCATCTTCTTCTTTCTCTTCTTCATCTTCTTTTCCATCTACTTCTTCTGCTTCAATTTCTTCTCCTTCATCTTCTTCCTCTTTATCTGCTTCTACTTTATCTTTTATTCATCTAACTCATCTTCCTCATCGTCTTCTTTTCAAATACAATGCTGCTGGCGTAGGTTCTCGTGTGTGATTTATTGATTAGTTATTGATTAATTATGTTATTGATATCATTTCATGCCACTAGTTTGAAGCGCCCAGTTCCTTCCCTCTGTGTTTCCTCTGTCTCGTTATCCTTGAATCTTTCCTAGTGTCACCATATATATGAGCTGTCGTCTTCTCTTAACATAACAAAACTCACCTGATTACTCATTTCTACATGCTCTCTTTGCACACTGGAGTTTTTTAGGCCATCCTCATTATTCTTCCTATCTGTATATTATATTCTTTATATGCTTCTATAAAAGCACATATATGTAGCGATGAAGGAGTATGCGTGTAAAGATACAGCCAAACTGCAATTGGAAAAAAAACACATCCATGTAAATGTGCATATACGTATATATTCGCTGCGAAAAGAAATAGAAATGTACAGTGACATCATACTGTTAATACAAGAAGCAGGATGCGCTAGTTTTGCATGGGGAATATGACATCTATACAGAAAATGATCAAAAATCGAAGAATCTTTAACTCAATTGTGTGTTAAAAGTGTAAAATGTAAAGTTAATAAATATACTTTCTTTCGTCAGAGATTTTTTTAAATCTCCGTGTTCAATTTCTCAAAATAAATTTAAACAGACATTTATAAGATAAACTAGCAACAAAACGCCAAATATGGCAAGTTTTTAATTATAGTGTGTTGTTTCTGTTACACATTGCTGCTTCTTAAATAGTCTCGCTTGCTCGCTGTGAATGACGTGTACGTCTCTTCCTTTTAGCATCTTATCATTTTGATGTGTAATAATAAGTCTGCAGTACTTTAAATTAAAATTTTGTTTTGAAGAAACAATTTAAAAACTTACATTTTAAGGTTATTTTTTAAGAAAAATGATGAGTTAAATCCGTTTCCCGAATGAAACTGGACAGAAGAGTATCTTGATTGTCTGTTGATTTAATGCAAACCGTCACACTTTGCTTTTTTCTTGAGAGTACATATCTGTGGTTTTTCTGTTGTCTAGTGTTCTACTTCTTTATTTCTTACGAGTGACTGAAAACATACCTTTATGTTTGTCTAATATTTATTTATTGTCTAACTTTCAAACACAGTTGCACCCCCTTATCTGTGCTCGAAAGTTAATGCACTCTCTCGAAAATAGAAAAAGTGCGCAAATGAGGATGTGCAAAGTGTGACAGACCGACAGACCGAAGTACCTTACGGTGGGAATTATGATATTGGATGTTTATCATCGTACATGGCACTGTGCTGTTTTGTAGTCATGTCATGGATTGTCCTGTTCATTTTTATTTTGTAAAAAATCTTCAGGAAATGATCTCTGTACTTACTGCTCATGTGATAGTAAATAAAAATGTTCACAGAAGCGTTTATTCCCTCCATAATATAGCCAAGTCCAGCAATCATTACGGATACGTCTAAGTGTGCTCCTCCGTATGATAGTGAGGGTACAAATGCAATGGCTAGCATCAGGATGTTCATTGGAATAAAGCAGACGATAAATAAAGCCGATATCATAACAACCATTGTTGCTGTCTTCTTGTTACGTACAGTAGTTCTCTCACCCTGTGCCGGAAATGTTGCCTGTATTCGCCATCTTGATGTGCTATGTAGTTTAAGCGAAAGTATTGTGGTGCAGACAACGATGATCAGAAAGGCTGCCAAAGGAATAGAAAAGTTGTTAATGGTAAAAGAAATCGTTTCCACGATGTCTCGATTTTCCATGAAAACAAGACCAACAATGGTTTTGTTTCTAACTTGGGAAAACTTTGTCCCTAGTTTGTTGACAGCGTAGACAGGGGCAGCGGTGCAGAAAAAAGCCATGAAGATACAGGTGATGATCACAGTTGAGCGAGCTGATGTTTGCATACTTCTTATCTGCACAACAAAAACAAGAAACATGTTTAAAGTTTGATATTTTCAATGAACACAATAATTGTACATGTGACCATACATTCAGTTAATAGTAAAATGAATATGGTGGTATATTTAATGTAATGTAAAACGTTTCTACTAATGCATTTTAGTGGGTGAGACTAATAATAAAAGGCCAGCTGAGACCCCTGTACGCGAATCAAAGAAGGAAAAGGAAAGCCACCGTCGTGTTATTTTCGGTACACTTATTTTAAAAAATGGGCTTCCTTTTAAAAGACAACAACGTTGGCAATGTCTCTAGAGGAGCAGTCTCACCTGTAAGAGAGATCCATTTTCTAGAGGTGATAGCGGACGGTCATCAAGCTCCTTTATGTGTAAATGCTATTTAAGATACCGTAGTCATAGAATCTTTTACAAAACGACCCAATAGAAGCTGAAGGACTAAATATACAATTGTGTTACGATTATGTGCAAAGCAATATAACAATGCAGAAGTCATGTACTCTGACGACAGCGAAATAATTCATTTCAGATGAAATTAAAATTCTGCATTCCTCGCCATCTAAGGGGGCTCTACAAATATGCAGAGAAAAAAATACTGTGTTCTGGTTTTGGGCTCTCTTATGGAATTGTCCCTTCCTACAGAAAGCTTGTTCTTAGCTTCCCTTGCTCACCATAGATCCATAGTGAGACGTACCTGAATGCAACCGATCAACAACAACAACAAAAGGAAGAGTTCCATTCGGGGCTCAAGTTACTCCTCCAAGCTTAGTGTGAAATTCGTGTAGTTACCGGGTTCTTTTTGGAGTAGGTGATAGAATGTGGCTACTACAGATAGTCCTCGAATTACTACTAATGCCACTCGTACTGACGACGTTATCCTAGAAGTACCGTACACTTATTTTTCATTATTAGAGTACAGTAATTTTATGTTTTAATGCGTACATGGTTTTACTTCCCTGTTAACAAAGAGTACAATTTGTTAACATAAAAAGACACGTACATTTTAGCATTCAGACATGTTACGTGTTGTGGTAAAGTGGGATGATATAAATATTTATAGGGGACTTAGTGTACTGACTGAGATCAGCTGTGAAGGTATCTGTATCTAATAAGTGTGGTGTATTACCTTACTTGCTACCACATTTATACCTCAGTCAGAATTATTCTGGAATATTGTGATGACTACGTTGAATGTCTAGGGTTATGATAATGATGAAGTGTAAGTCACAACAACAACAGACAGATAAACAATTTAATTTATTCCACAACACTTTAAAACACTGTGACACTCACACACATATAACACTCTAAAAGACTATCTTAAATGAGTCAAGTGTTAAAGTTTAAAAAGATATGTATTAATTCCTTTCAACAATAGATATCCTGATTCAACTACACAGTGAACCAGGAATCACAATCAAATGTAATTACAAGTTGTATGTACACAATTTATAGATATGATCTTTGTATTGACATATTTTATTATTATTATTCTATGTGTGTAAGTTGTGAAGTAGTACTATGAGGTAATACTGGCTTTTCAAGCTAGGTTGTTGTTTGTCATCATGACTTCAAGTGTTTGCTCATGGTGGAAATCGTATTGGGAAAAGTTCACAGTTCCTGTCATTTGAAACAATTTATTGTCCCTCTTTAGTTAATATACTGTCAATTTTAAAGGGGGCACATAGGATTGAGCTGCTCTGACCACAGAATCTTATCTTCGTGAGGGCGGCAGGAAACAATCTCCTCTGCTCCCTTGCTTCACTGTGTTCTTGAGACCTCTCACTGGTCGCTATCTGGACCACGGGGTATGCTATAAGCCTCTGGATTCAGCCAAACTCAGACCAGGTGCTGCTTCAATAAGTTAGGACCACGGTCCCTGAAACAAGAAGGTTGTACCTCCTACTTCAGAACTAATTTATAATCTATTTCTATACTGAACACAATACATAACAAACACTGAGTTCAGAGCGGTAGGCCAACTGCTAGCTTCATCTGAAACAATTTACACCAGTATTCTTCTCCCTAAGGGTTACTACGCCTCTGCAATTCCAGCATTATTTCCTTCTAGTCAATAAGATAGGTGTCAGTGTACTATTTGGCGATCCCGTGCAGATATACTTCTCTCCGACAAGTTTTGTTCAGGTTGGAGCAATATCTAGGCTTTGCCTCATGTTTGCTACTGAACCACACACATATACAGACATAAATTATCAATTCACATTAAATTTTCATCGAAAAGATATCAAATATGTCAATCTTACCACAATTCATGGAAATAATAAACAAATACGTTGACTGGCGATGAATTATGGCACAAATTCCGATCTGCCTCTGTCCCAGGCTTTTATTTAGAAAAATATGAGCTGGATCTCAACGCACTGTTTCTTAGTAAGTTTATTTTAAAATGTGGCACTGAACAGACGCTCCTAATTGACTATATTAACTGGTCTAGCCAATAGGACCATGTTTATAAAAGCTTTTGAAAAAATTTACCCTTCCTACGTTTCCCCTAACAACCAAAATTAGTATTTGCTGTCCGACTAATCGTGTTTCGCCTTACATATACTTCCCGCCAATTAAGTAAGGTGTAACATGGTGGCCTATTTCCCGTAAAATGGTGGTTTCAAAACATCCCACTGTGCGATTATGATTTGCTGCTGTCAGACATCCTCACTATTTTCTTTTGGCTATAATTTGATAATTCCTAGACTATTTGCGTAACGCTTAACATATTCTTTTTTAGCAAGTCCTAAGGAACCCAAATATATAAATTTAATAGAGCTAAGTGGCTGCGTTCAAAATATGCATTTTCTTCTACCTCCCGTTCACTTCGATACGATGTGGTATCTCGGTACTGTCAGGCTTTCAGACATAAAACAGTATAATGTCATGTTTACTAATAAGCATTAAACAGGTTTTTAAACCTAACCCTCGTATTTGTAGTGTTTTTTATCACTGTCTATTTGAAAAAAAGTTAGTGCTTCATGCCTTACGCTTGGTGTGGCATTAATTTTATATCGCGAGACGCGTGTTAGTGTTGCCGGCGTTCCTCCGTTCAGCCCTCTTTCTTTCTATCCTAAGTCCATCTGTCCTTTCATTACGCAGTGTATAAAATGAAATTAATGCTAGTATTAATCTAGGTCATTAAGCAGCTTGCGTATCTCAAGGTTTTCTAAGAAATACAGTACACGTTTTATTGTTTTGTTGAAACGCGTGAATGCTGCTGTAGGCTTTACTAGTAAACGTGAAAGCGTGAGAATATGCAGACGAAGCAGAAAAAGGGGGATCTCGATTACAGTCATTGTGACAGCACTGTTCTTTACCATTCTTCTTTCCCTTTTATTGAATTTATGTGTTAGGCTTTACATTTACCTTTTAATTTATATATGTGGATTTAGAATGTCTCACGACAAATTCTCCCCTCTTAAAACAGACGTTATATGTCAGTCTATAATTCTATATACACATAAGAGAAATTTATTATTATTTCTGGGGCTTACGGTGATTCTCATCACACGGATGGCGGCTTAAAAAATCCGCTCCCAGATTTATTTTTCCAGAAATATACTCTATGCTAAACTCAAATGGCTGCATAAGTAAGGACCATCTGAGTAACCTAGAATTTTCATGCCTAGCCTGCGCTAGAAACGACAAGGGTTTGTGATCCGTTTGCAACTTAAATGCCTTCCCATACAGATAAATATTGAATTTCTTTATCGCCCATATTACTGCAAGACATTCTTTTTCGCTAGTTGAGTAATTGGTTTCAGCTTTATTCAACTTTCTGCTAGCATATGCCACTGGGCTTAATTCCCCATCCAATGCATCTGATTTCTGTAACAGGGTCGCGCCCAACCCTATATTACTGGCATCCGTTCTTACAATGAATTCTTGACTTAAGTCAGGTAATTTCAAAATAGGTTTGCTTGTGAGCTTTTCCTTCAATTCCTGGTAAGCCAATTCACATTGTGCTGTCCATGTAATACGATCTGGATTTCCTTTACGTGTCAAATCAGTTAACGGTGCACATATGGAATTAAAGTTTTTGATATACTTTTGGTAGAAACCACATAATGAGACAAAGGATCTCACGTCTTTCTTGGTTTCTGGTCTCGGGGCTTTCTTTAGTTTATCTAAATTCTTGGGGTCAGGGGTCATGTTTCCCTGATGGACTGTGTGTCCCAAGAATTCTAATTCTTTACATCCAACGCAACATTTGGTTGGTCGAGCTGTTAAATTCGCTTCTCTACGTCGATTAAACAGCATGTTCAGAGAGTCAATGTGTTCCTCAAATGTTTCTGTTGCTATAAGGATATCATCCATGAAATTTGTGATGCATGGGTTATTCAGAGGATCCAACAATTTTCTCCTCATTCTAGAGAAGACACTAGGTGCATTCTTCAATCCAAATGGCAATCTGTTAAACTCATAGTGTCCCTCTGAGGTACTAAAAGCTAGGTATGGTCCAACCTCAGGCTTTACTGGAATCTGATAATATCCTTTACTCAGATCCACTTTTGAGAAATATTTAGCTTTATTTAGCCTGGCAAACAACTGATTTGTATCCGGCAATGGAACCACCTGTCCTTCTGTGATAGCATTCAGTCTCCTGTAATCTATACAGAGTCTATGTTCTCCAGAGGGTTTCCTTAAGAGCACCACACTGGAACTATACGAAGATTCACTGTGTGAAATTATTCCCTCCTTCAACAAATAGTCTATCTCTTCCTTCAAAGCTTTCTCCTTAGCAAAAGGAATCGAATAGGGTTTCATACAGACAGGTGTGGGGTCTATCAGTTTCATATCATATTCCAATAAGTTTGTATGCCCCGGTCGGTCTGTTAGCACCTCTGTATGATTATCTATAACCCGTTGCACTCTCTCTTTCTGATTTTTCGTTAAATGTGTATTGATTTTCACCTGTGCCGCTGTCTCACAGGGATGTAATGGATATTCAAATGATGAAAGTGGTTCCTTTTTCATCTCCATGGCAATGGACAAGGTCAACAAGTGTGTCTCTTCCTGATTTTCTCTTTCCAAATATTTCTTCAGGAGATTCACATGATAGATTTTTTCTTTCCCCTTCTTATCTATCTTATAATTGGTTCTAGACACCTTCTCTAGAACTGTATATGGACCTTGCCATCCAATTTGTAACTTATTCTGACTACCGGGTAGAAGAAGCAGTACCTTCTCTCCCACAGCCAAATCTCTGTCTTTAGCTTTCCTGTTATAATGGGCAGCATGTTTTTTCCTGGCTTGTCTCAAATTTTCAGTGGCAAGTTTCCAGCCAGTTTTTAAACGAGTGGTCAGCTCATTCACATATTTGTAGGAGGAGGTAATATTTTCCTCTGCCTTTTCATCAGTCCACGTTCTTAACAGCACTTCGAGTGGACCTTTTATTGGCCTTCCAAATAATAATGTTGCCGGGGCCATACCGGTTGAACTATGGGGTACCTCCCGTTAAGCAAAGAGGGCGGCGTAAAGGTACTGGTCCCATGTATCTGGTTTTTCGTGTGCCAACTTTCTTAGGATCGACATCAACGTGCCATTAAATCTTTCCACTTGGCCGTTCCCTTGGGGATGGTACACACTACAATGGAAGTGTTTGGCCTGGAAGATCCTGAAAACGTCTTCTGTTAGATTCCCCTTGAACTGAGAGCCATTATCAGTCAAGATTTGATTGAGAAAGCCTAACCTTGTGAAAATTGTGAGTAATGCCTCTGCCACATGCTTAGAATCAATCGATGACAGGGCTACCACCTCTCCCCACATAGAACAAGTGTCCACCAGAGTCAGAATGTAGCTGTTCCTTCTCTTAGTTCGAGTGAGAGGTCCCACAAGATCCACGGCAACTCTCTCAAAGGGTGTTCCCACTATGGGCATTTCCCCCAGAGTTGCTGGTGCAGTCCAATGCTTAGGTGCTACTCGTTGGCACTCTGGACAGGATTTTACATATCGTTTGATATCTTCAGTTATCCCTGGCCAGAAATAGTGATAAGCTATACGCTGTCCTGTTGCGCTGATCCCCATATGACCACTGAAGGGAATCGCATGCCCTAGTTCCAACACTTTAGTCCAATATGAAGTGGGAAGGACCAGCTGTCCGTGACCATTGGATTCAGATCCAGCCTTCCTATAAATCAGCTTGTTCTTCATATAAAATTCTCCCTTGCCTGGAGGTGTATGAGATTTGGGCAACTTCTTGAAACACGGCTTGAGTGTTTTGTCCTCCGCCTGTGCCTTCCTCATCTCATCTGGATGAGTATTTATTGGATTATCCTCCTCCTTTTTAGACTGTGATCTGGTCTGCACTGTTGCCAATATCACAGGTCTCTTGGGATTCCCCAAGAAGACATATCTACACCCCAATATCAGAGGGTAGATTGGCTCATTTATCACTGCTGCTTTTATGATTCCTTCCACATATCGCGTTTTCACATGTATCCGGGCGACGGGAAGTGTCATGGTAGCTACATCTTTGGTTGCAGTTTGAATCTCCACTGTTTCTGTGGTGTATTGATCTGCCTGCACCAGGTGAGAACTCACAACGGAATCATAATCTAAACCTGTATCATATAAACACCTTATGGTGACACTATTACAGATTACATCTTCACACACTGGGGGGTGGTATGGTTCCTGTAGTTCCGCAGGTTTGACCTTTTTCCCTTTCTTTCCAGATGTCATAGCAGCACAATGAGGAGGTTTCCTTCTACAATGGTCAGTGTCATGATTGTTCATCTTACAATTTTTACACTACCTCCTTCCTTGGTTGAAAGATTTTCTTTCATCAGATTTCCTTTCATCGAATTGTGGGTTTTTTTTATTGTCATACCGTGGCCTATCAAACTGGTGCTTACCTTTGTTTTGATCTCTAGGATCAAATTTATTAAAGTTCTGTGGTGCCTTAAAATTATCTACCTGTTTCTTTTTATTACCTGATACCTCTGCCTGAGCTGCTTGATACCTTTCTGCAACATTTAGTAACTCACCCAGTCTCTCTGCACCTTGTTCCATGAGAAACGTTCTCAGGTCTGGCGCCATGGACTCTCTTAATTGTTCTATAAGGATCATTTCTTTAAGGTAGCTGTGTCCCAGAATTTAATCAAATTTCATGAAATACTGCATTTTTGTTTTTTAATGTTTTTATGAAGCCAAACCATTTCTCTCCACATTACATAGGTTTATATTGTCCAGTGATGCATAGTTTTTTTACTTTTTAAAGGATAAGCGACCAGGGGGTGATCTTAATTTTCCTTGACAACGCATTATTTACCTCTGGTTACTAACCACTTTTTAAAAACATTATGATGCGCACACTAAAAAGGTGAAATGACAATAATTCCATAACTCTTCTTTACCAGAAAATACCAGAGAACCATTTATAAGAAGGGAAATTACTCTCCTTAATGTCAGTTCTTTATGATCTAATGTGAAAAACGTGGGCTGAAAATTTTTCTGCTTTTTCTTCTTTTTCTCACTTTCCCTATTTAGCATGACAGGTACATTTTGAGACGCGATATCTCAAGAACGAATTGTTGGAATGCTCTGAAACTTTGCAGAGTGTTTCTTAATATCTTAAACCTTGTCCTGAACTAAACTTTGATTTGCTTTCTCAATTTCTTTTATTTGTAGAGATATTTTGCATACTAATGAGGTTCGATAAATTTCCAATTCTATTTTTTTTACAAATGGTCACACATAGGACATGCTATATCCCAAATATTTTTGGTTTAGGACATAATGCACTCACTTGTGGACCTGTATGCAGAATTTCAACTCTATATGTTGAGAAATAATTATGTTATGTGGGTTTAAAATAACCCTGCATTTTTTATACTGCGGCGGCCATTTTGAATAGCTAATTAGCATAATTATGCACTCACTCATATGGTTTGATTTCTCTCTTACCAAGGAACATTTTGAACAAAAGAGCCTGCTTTAGCATGTCATAATTTTCTTGATCACCTCTGTTCATTTTGGCAAAAACTTCATAAGCTGCACCACGAAGTCCTTGAGATAACTTTAAGCTCCACCTTTCTCTCTCTAACCCATACGTGGTAGCTAATAGTTCATATCTATTTAGATAGCTCTCAATATCATCGTCTTTCTCAACAAAATGATCTAAATGAAAGTTCATAGCTGAGGTTGAGGCTCCCTGACTAGCAGTAGCATCGGAGGTAAAGGGACTGGCACCATTGTCAGGAGAATGGCATTGAAACTCAAACTCCCTTAGTCGTAACTTATGTTCCCTTTGTAATCTCTTCTCCTCCTTTTCTGCTTCCCTCTCTGCAGCCTGTCTTGCAGCCTGCATAGCAGCAGATCGAAATTTTGCCAGCTCGGCCATTTCCTAACAGGCAAATGTAAACAATATCCAACTAAACAATTCAATCTCTAACTAAATATCAAAGGACAACCACAGGCACTGAGAGCTCAACCATATTTATTTTCACCCAAGGATACCTTTTAAATTTGTATTATTCCCAATATATATAATAGGAGAAAGTTCAATATCCCGGGAGCGAGACCCCAATATATGTGGTAAAGTGGGATGATATAAATATTTATAGGGGACTTAGTGTACTGACTGAGATCAGCTGTGAAGGTATCTGTATCTAATAAGTGTGGTGTATTACAGATGACCTTACTTGCTACCACATTTATACCTCAGTCAGAATTACTCTGGAATATTGTGATGACTACGTTGAATGTCTAGGGTTATGATAATGATGAAGTGTAAGTCACAACAACAACAGACAGATAAACAATTTAATTTATTCCACAACACTTTACAACACTGTGACACTCACACACATATAACACTCTATAAGACTATCTTAAATGAGTCAAGTGTTAAAGTTTAAAAAGATATGTATTAATTCCTTTCAATAATAGATATCCTGATTCAACTACACAGTGAACCAGGAATCACAATCAAATGTAATTACAAGTTGTATGTACACAATTTATAGATATGATCTTTGTATTGACATATTTTATTATTATTATTCTATGTGTGTAAGTTGTGAAGTAGTACTATGAGGTAATACTGGCTTTTCAAGCTAGGTTGTTGTTTGTCATCATGACTTCAAGTGTTTGCTTATGGTGGAAATCGTATTGGGAAAAGTTCACAGTTCCTGTCATTTGAAACAATTTATTGTCCCTCTTTAGTTAATATACTGTCAATTTTAGAGGGGGCACATAGGATTGAGCTGCTCTGGCCACAGAATCTTAACTTCTGTGAGGGCGGCAGGAAACAGTCTCCTCTGCTCCCTTGCTTCACTGTGTTCTTGAGACCTCTCACTGGTCGCTATCTGGACCAAGGGGTATGCTATCAGCCTCTGGATTCAGCCAAACTCAGACCAGGTGCTGCTTCAATAAGTTAGGACCACGGTCCCTGAAACAAGAAGGTTGTACCTCCTACTTCAGAACTAATTTATAATCTATTTCCACACTGAACACTGTTACGTGCAGTCTTTGATATCTTACAATATTATACATTGGTATACTTGTTATGTTCGCAAATATTTTGTAAACAAAATAGATATTTTTTAGTGCTTAAGGGAAAGTCATTATTGAGTTACTAACCTTGAAAGTTGTGCCGTCTCTTTCGATCGAACTCCGCGGATGAATCCAGTTTTACTGCGATTTATTCTTTGTTTGGGTAGTAATAGATTGTTCTTGCTTCATAATATCTATGGCCTGAATTTATGTGTATTGTTTGGCTGAGTAGGACGAGTCTGTCTTATATCTGTATATCTTTACATATCTAAGTCGAACTATATGTTCTTTTGTCTCTAGAGAGGTCAAAGGCTGTTCGGCAGATGTGTCTCTAGAAAGGTGTGTTTTGGCTTCGCCCTGATCATGGGGGCTGTGTTTTGCTATGTCGGCTTGTCGCCGGGAAAAAGTGATCTCTATATTTATGGGGAAAGTGATAGTCGTCTAGACCTATCGTGTATGCTTTACCCCAGTGTTTATTCTTATTGCCAAGGAATGGCAGAATCATATTTCTGATACGCAGGTAATAAAAGATACTCTTTTGAACTCTCGTACGAAGCCACCGTTTTTCGATAGGTATGACTTGTACATCTGAGAGGATGCATTTAACTAGATGGAAAACGACTCTGATTCCTAGCAGCACTATATCCTGTAGAATGCAGTCAATTGTATCATGATAGAATCTACAGAGCAATGAAACATTTAATGAATGAATAACTTTAAGACAGATTCATTATCTGTATCCAAACGTGAGTGACAGCTCACGAGAGAAGCCATCTTGTAAAAACATTTAGTGACTTTCAAGAAGAGAAAAGGGATGCCCGTATTATCGCTTAATTAGTCCAGAGATCACTGCTACACATGAGAACCCATTGCTAGCGGTTCAATTTGATTATATGGAAAAATCTGTGCTGGACATTATGTTAAGGAATCTTCACTAGACGAGATTAGGTCTAGAAGTCATCTTGGATATTGTTTATAATCTGACGTGCTTTGTCAGTAAACTCAGATGATATATATATGGGCAATACTGAGTGCTTGGCTATTGACAGTCCATTATACTATTATTCTACATGAGTGCCCATGTAACATTGCAAGACCATTTATCCACGGTACCATGATGTATTATGCCAACCTGTGATTTGTCACTATCTGTGCTGTCGAGTGTGTACGTCCAATTAAACTGTAGTAAAGGTACACAGGCGTTGCTGACCTTTGTCTTCCAGCACACACCCATCGTTAACACCACTGATTGCTGGGATTGTCGCACTAGTTTGTGTACACTACAGTGGAGCAAACATCACCGAGCTTTTACAGTGACCAGAAATAGTTAACACTGGGTCATTACATATCAACTGGTGGACCAGCTTTCTGGGTTTGACCTCGCAGAAGTTCAGAAGTCAACAGATTACCGATACCAGACCGTTTCCTGTGGCTAATACGACACACTTGCAGTATTGGTTTGCTCTTTGTCAACACTTCGTCACGTGACCTGTCAAGTGAATGCAGTATGTAGGTCAGCGTTGTTGACATTTGTACATTAGACATTACAGAGTTTCACAGAACAGTTGGATCAATTCTTGTCAATATTAACAGGAAGACAGTAGTATTGAACTAAGAAGTCCTATTTTCATCGATGGATCTTCTTGTTTTCTATATATGAACTTTAATATTTAAGGCCAGAATGTTTAATTGAATAAAGTGGCAGTTTGTTTATTTTCATAAGAATAACTTTGCCATTACTGTAAAACTGAGCCTATTTCGCAACACATACTATCATACACATAATTTATATATTTATGTTTACATGTTATTTATTTGTACAGTATGTTAGTTTATATGTCAGCGGGTTGTGTTTAAGGTTGGGCGGAGTCCTCACAACAGAATATCCCACGTCATAGAGGGTCCGTTGTGGGCGTTTTCTTTAGGTGCAATTTCCTTAATTGGAAATTTGCTTGCAACAACTAGTTGCTATTTGTGTTAGTTGTGAAGACTGTAATTATTGTTATTTTTGTAATATTTCTTTGTTCTTTAGTTTTGTTTGGATTTGTTTGTAATTTGTTGGTCTACCCTTTTCTATCTTTCAGTTCTATTCACAATTTATATTCATATACTGTGACGTCATTTGTGTTGTTATCCCTTGCAGATTCAGTGATTATTTTCATTGATTTCCCTATTTGATTTATTTGATTTCTGCAAACGTTTTCGTATTGTCAGTCCTATTTGTACTTTATGTATTCTGTTGGTTGACATATGTTTTATATAGGTATATTTCATAAGACACTATTGCCTGTGCACTGCACTTGGATTATGGTATAAACCAGTACTTGATTATTATTACTGTTATACAAGACCTTATTAAGGCTTGTGACCCACAGATATTGGGATAGTATATGATTAATCAAGTCATTAAGAACTTGTGGTATTATTATTGTTTCAAGTGATTAGTATTATTGTTAGACATCATGTCTACATTAGAATACTTCATTACACAAGGGAAATCCCTTGATAAAACTGGTCAACAATTAGAAGAATGGGTAGTTGCTCAATATGACAAAGCATTAGCTGCAGAAGAGAGAAAAGCTGCTGCAGAAGAGAGAAAAGCTATGGCTGAAGAGAAAAGATTAGAAAGAGAAGCTGAGGCTGCTGCTGAACAAAAGAAATTGCAGATGCAGGTGGAGCAAAGGAGATTTGAAGCTGAACAAAAAAAATTAGAAAGAGAAGCTGCTGCTGAACAAAAAAGATTAGACAGTGATGCTGAACAAAAAAGATTAGACAGGGAAGCTGAACAAAAAAGATTAGACAGGGAAGCTGAACAAAAAAGATTAGACAGGGAAGCTGAACAAAAAAGATTAGACAGGGATGCTGAACAAAAAAGATTAGACAGAGAAGCTGAAGAAAAAAAAGCAATAAGAGAACATGAATTTGAGTTAGAGAAATTGAGATTGACAAGTATGAGTAATGTTAATCAGGCATCTAGTGGTAATGGTAAACCTTCTACTTACAAGGTTAAGGTTCCACCGTTCAATCAGTCCAGTGACGATATTACATTCTGGCTGGATAGATTTGAACGTTCTTGTCGTACACATAATGTGGATAAATCACAATACGCTAATCAATTAGCAGAAAACTTGAAAGGTGAATCTTTGACTAGATTATGCCTTGAAGGAGAAGCAGATAAGGATAATTATGATGTCATTAGGGCGGCTTTGATAAAGAAATACCAGCTAAGTGAGGAAGGCTATCGCCTTTTATTTAAGACGATGGTGCCTGAGACAGGTGTAGAATTCTCAGAATTCACTGCAAAGGCACGTCTCACAGTTGATCGTTGGATTGAGCTTTCCAAAACAGAAAAAACGTATGAAGGACTTATGGATTTGTTGCTCAGAGATAAGATTATGTCATGTGTTAACAAACCATTCCTGGAATTTATACATGAGCGTAAACCCAAATCTCTAAAGGAAATGGAAGAATATTGTTCCCAATATGTCACTGCACACCCCGACGTGACTTTTGGCAACACTAAGATTAAAGGAGAGTATGCCAGTTGCTTCAGCAACACCATACAATCCCAATCATTCACACAGATTTCAGGGACCTCAAAACAGATTTGATAAAAAAGGTAACCATAATAGTTATCAAAACCAAGGTAACCAATCATTTCAGGGTTCTTCTTCAAAGAACTGGAGACGAGCTGATAGCTCTCGACACAGGGGTGGTCATAATTATAGGAATTTCCGTAGAGGAAGTAATTATAGAAACTATCAGGGTTATCCGTCTTGGAGTCAACAAGATCATAATTACAGAGATACTCATTATAATGAATATGATAATGGTAACCAAGGGAACTATGACTCAAACCCAAATAGGGGTTACAATAGAGGTAACAATAACTACAGAGGTGATAATAACCGAGGTAGATCTCAAAACAAAAGACATAAACCACATTTTCAGGCAAACTCTGCACAACAAGAGTCCCATGAAGCCTATAAACAGAGTAAAGATAATAATGATGCTAGTAATATGGCATGTGCCGCTTTTGATTTTGGGAGAGCATCTCAGTGCCCCAATGCAAAACATTATTTGAGCCAACCACAGTGTCTACTTTAAGCTGTGGCCATCCTCTTCCTGCTCTTCCTGCATCAGTCGCGCATGATGGAAGAGGTTCTCTTGTCTTACATAAGGGTTTAGTAAATAACAATCCAGTCTCTGTGCTATTTGATTCTGGATGCACCACAATTGGTGTTAGGCAGTCACTCGTAGATCCTTCTCGTGCCACTGGACAAGTAGTCAAATGTGTAACATTTGGCGGCACATTAGAGAAATACTCTACTGCTATCATTAGGATTGCTACTCCTTTCTTTACAGGAGATGTACACGCATGTCTTCTTCCGAATCCGATCGCTGACCTCATCATCGGTCGCATTCATGGAGTCAAAGAATGCACTCCGCAACAAATTTCCGCGTGGGAAAGGCAAAACATGCAGATTGCTAACGCTGTAGTCACTAGAGCGCAGGCTCTTAATATGCCTCAAACTTCATCTACTGAAGATAATGAAGTGCATAACCAAGGTGATCCCTTGGTAATTTCTCGTGACTCGTTTATAAAACAGCAAGAAGATGATCCCACTCTGAAGAAATTCTTCATTCTTGCAACTAAAGGTGATCCGAATAAAGACACAAGTCGTAAATCGTGGATTACAAAGAAGAATGGCGTACTTGTACGTATGGTTCAAGACTCCATTACGTCAAGTCATTCTCAAATCCTGGTTCCCAAGAATTTGAGAGTTAAAATTTTGCAGCACGCTCGCGACTCTCAGTCATAACAAACACTGAGTTCAGAGCGGTAGGCCAACTGCTAGCTTCATCTGAAACAATTTACACCAGTATTCTTCTCCCTAAGGGTTACTACGCCTCTGCAATTCCAGCATTATTTCCTTCTAGTCAATAAGATAGGTTTCAGTGTACTATTTGGCGATCTAATGCAGATATACTTCTCTCCGACAAGTTTTGTTCAGGTTGGAGCAATATCTAGGCTTTGCCTCATGTTTGCTACTGAACCACACACATATACAGACATAAATTATCAATTCACATTCAATTTTCATCAAAAAGATATCAAATATGTCAATCTTACCACAATTCATGGAAATAATAAACAAATACGTTGACTGGCGATGAATTATGGCACAAATTCCGATCTGACTCTGTCCCAGGCTTTTATTTAGAAAGGGGTAGGAAGAGGTTCCGATTATGAGATGAGATGAGCTGGATCTCAACGCACTGTTTCTTAGTAAGTTTATTTTAAAATGTGGCACTGAACAGACGCTCCTAATTGACTATATTAACTGGTCTAGCCAATCGGACCATGTTTACCAAAGCTTTTGAAAAAATTTACCCTTTCTACGTTTCCCCTAACAACCAAAATTAGTATTTGCAGTCCGACTAATCGTGTTTCGCCTTACATATACTTCCCGCCAATCAAATAGGATGTAACATGGTGGCCTATTTCCCGTAAAATGGTGGTTTCAAAACATGCCACTGTGCGATTATGATTTGGTGCTGTCAGACATCCTCACTATTTTCTTTTGGCTATAATTTGATAACTCCTAGACTATTTGCGTAACACTTAACATATTCTTTGTAAGCAAGTCCTATGGAACCCAAATATATAAATTTAATGGAGCTAAGTGGCTGCGTTCAAAATATGCATTTTCTTCTACCTCCCGTTCACTTCGATACGATGTGGTGTCTCGGTACTGTCAGGCTTTCAGACATAAAACAGTATAATGTCATGTTTACTAATAAGCATTAAACAGGTTTTTAAACCTAACCCTCGTATTTGTAGTGTTTTTATCACTGTCTATTTGAAAAAAAGTTAGTGCTTCATGCCTTACGCTTGGTGTGGCATTAATTTTATATCGCGAGACGCGTGTTAGTGTTCCGGCGTTCCTCCGTTCAGCCCTCTCTCTTTCTATCCTAAGTCCATCTGTCCTTTCATTACGCAGTGTATAAAATGAAATTAATGCTAGTATTAATCTAGGTCATTAAGCAGCTTGCGTATCTCAAGGTTTTCTAAGAAATACAGTACACGTTTTATTGTTTTATTTAAACGCGTGTATGCTGCTGTAGGCTTTACTAGTAAACGTGAAAGCGTGAGAATATGCAGACGAAGCAGAAACAGGGGGATCTCGAGTACAGTCATTGTGACAGCACTGTTCTTTACCATTCTTCTGTCCCTTTTATTGAATTTATTTGTTAGGCTTTACATTTACCTTTTAATTTATATATGTGGATTTAGAATGTCTCACGACACGTGTCAAAGCTATCAGACATGTTACGTGTCAATATATCCTTACGGTTCATATAATGTTTTCCGACTTAACACCAATTCGACTTATGATGCAGTTGTCGGAACGGATCTGTAATGTAAGTGACGACTTCCTGTACTTCCTCAGGCATATTGTATAAGGCGACTAGTCATATGAGGTTGTGTATGAACTACCAACCTAATTGAGTAAAACAAACCTATAAGAAACTACCAGTTTAGGAACATATAACTGTTCTGATGCAGGTTTTTGTGGGAGAGCGGCTAAATATAATTTTCCAAGCAAAACAAGCGTTCCATAATTTTATTTTGTTGCAAACCACATCTTTGTTAATGGAAGTAAGAAAGAAATTCCTAACTACTCGTATTACACAGAGCCGATCATGGTGAATGGAAATGGCCATTAGCTAAATATACCATAAGCAAACATGCATAGATATCACAGACAAGAATTGTAACAAACCTTTAAAATATAATGTACGGCTAAAACAACAATAGAGGCGGTCCTGAAAGATACCAGTACGATTAAAAAAAGTATTTAAAATACATAAATGTAACACTCAAGCGGTTTCATGAAGACTTTTAGAATACCATGTACAGCTACAGAGAGTAATTAGGTTGTCCTGAAATGTGCCAGTGCGGAAATTAGTTTTATTTTTCTCATATTTAAATGAAATAATTCACCCCATGTTGATATATCCTTAGAAAACGAAATCTGTTATAAATTGTCACAATATGATTAATTGGAGAAACAAGACGCAGATGTGTCACTTAATTGGGTTCGCTCTCTTTTTCTCTCCGGCAGTATTGTTATTTTAGAGTTATTGTTTGCACTTCTTCTCAGTAATAATTCGTCTTGTATGTTTAAATGACCATCCCTGCCGAAAGAGTAGACAGGTGATGCAATATTGACCAACAGTCAGGGTGGTAAGATTCTCGTGTACCAAACCTTGGCCGCTGTAGCAAGATCTGTAAGATAATAGCTTAAAATTCAGTAAGATTTTAGTCTAGGGATAATAAATTATACCAGCCCGCATGTGTCTGACGGTTGGCATCTTCGACGCCAGCAACGCTGCCTTTTGTGCAGTGCTAAAGTCTATAGAACGATCCCACGGTAAAAACCTAACACGCGTTTTAGTTTCGGTTTCGAAAACGTACTACTAATATTTAACATCTTGTCGATCTGCTGCATACACACTGCAGCCTAGCCTTATAATTAACGATTTGTTAAAAATGTAACGCCAAACGGCTGTCTGAATTAACGTAATCTGTCAACTTTAATGCAAAATTTGGTAGTCTTTTGGACTTTTTCTAAGTAGCAATAACGAGACGACTGTAATACATTAACGCAAAATGCTACCAACACCGCCTTGCTAAACCCGCTTCGTCCTGCCCGCGAGACAACTAGTATATACACTCTGTGGCAAAGCAAACGGATATACACACACAGACAGTTTAAATTCTTGACGCGTAGTATAGTTGTGACGTCATAAAAACAAGTTGGTTTATTTGAAAAATTAAAAAGTGAGACAGAAGGAGGGGACAAGATGGTAGACTTATGTAAAAAGTTATAATTAACGACTGTCAGTGACAAAACTGAAAATCTAAACTAAAATGAATATAGTCATAAAAATTATATATTCGTGTAGCTTAGTGTATTCTGAGCACAAATATGTTTTAATATTAAGGGTAGTCCAATTATTAGCCAAGTTATTGAGAAAATACTATTTGACTGAAAACGCTTAGACGAACAGACTGTTGTCCTTGCTCGTTAAAAGTAACGTTATTGGGAACGATAGTTTGAAAGGAGGCAAGGGAGTAATTCAAATCCGATTGGAGGGTATAGGAGGGTAGACAGAGAGTATTGGTTGGGCAGAAAAGATAAAATCTAGATTTAGAAAAATCACTCCTAGAAGTGTGAAGTAGTGTTTTTCTTTTTTAAATTTTTTAACATTGAAATGCTAGACCCTCGCTGTGATTGGGCCGGTCTAAGCATATTGGCAAAAAGCGTTTACAGCTCAGCGCCAGTTGATAAAGAAATATTCTAGAAGCAAGCTGCGTTGTTCTCAGCAGTACCAAGTGTGTTATTAACCATTGGAAGTCTGAACAGAAGGCAAAGTTGAACTTAAACTACTATTTATGCTAAAGCCAGTCAACGTACGTTTGTGATATTTCTTTGAATTGTGGTAAGGAAGGAATTTATTAATTTTGTTATTTCAATAAAATTGGTGTCTGCGATACTGCTCGATTGGGAAGGTTTTCGACTAAGTACAGAGTCCCCAGCAGAGTTATGTAGGACCTGTGGTGTTGTGTTCAAGCAGTAAATTAATGTGTATTGCATAACTGAAAATGATTTCCACAGTTGCCAGTGGGAAAGCTAACCCACGTTATCCTATGGAAGATCATCATTGTTGAAGTGTCAGAGGCGTTGTAACCCTTAAGGAACAGAATAGGGGCACTGGTAATGCATTGTCATCTCAGAGTGGTATTATGTGGTCAGAGAGATCTGACCCTTTTCTTTATGTCAATTATTACATGTGAAAGGGAATATAGATGTGTTTTTAAGAATCATAACGTTGTTTTAGAGGGTTTTGTTCTGGTACAGTGTGGGTACCAGAACCCTGGTGGCGTTGTAGCAGTGTACTAAAATAACCTATTGTTTGGACCCTGAGGTCTAGTTACTGCACCAGGAACCTTTTCAGTGTGATCATACCAGAAAGCCTGTGAAAATGACAGCAACATCTATTATCTAGATAAGTGCCATACATGTCGGCACTCAGTTTTATCCACTATTATTACTAGATCACGAGATCAATAGATCACTATATTCCTGTATAGAAATAAAATAAATTAAATTGTGGGCAATACAACTTCCACAATACTTTGTAAAAAAAGAAAGAGGGAATGATGACAGTAACCCACTGTTGCGTCCTTTTGGCGTGTATAAGCCAGTATGTTATATTGATTCAATTGGTATTCTTGACGAAGCCAATGATGGAAGGATCATGTAAGTGTCGCCCCGGTTATATTTGTATATTTATTGCCGTAAACTAAAGTATCAGGCCGCTCCCAGTTGTAGTCTAGCGGGAAGTCATCTTAGCATGTAATTTCCTAGAATGGACAGACGGAGTCGGTGGTCATATTAGATTACCGTAGAGGATTCCTAGAATGGACAGACGGAGTCGGTGGTCATATTAGATTACCGTAGAGGAATAATACCTACGTGTAAACCAGTTTATTTATTCGTATGCTTCATATTTTATATGCCGTACATTCAACAATGCCAGAAGCGTGGCATAGAATGGGAGAGGTTAGTCAACTGGAATCTCTAACCTGTTCGTATTATCGTGTATGACTTTGTTTGAAACTATATGCTATCTAACGTTATGTTTTGGAGAACGTATGGGATTGTGAAGTATGATATGGAAGATTTTATCCTGGAGTATGAATACGTTACCATGATAGACGTCCTTGAAGGAAGGTCAATGGACTTGAATGAGAAGAATATTATACGGTAACAGTTTTGTGATCCTTAGTCACTTGAGTCAGAGGACTTTATTGGTAGAGAATCTTCAGGAACTTTAAAAGTAATTACCATTATGCTGATGTATGATCTTTGCGCCTGTGACGATGTTAGTCTTGTCCACTCCGTATGTGTCATGTTGAATAAAATCTATGTACAGTACTGTTGACTCCGTTTTATGGTTGAGTACAGTTTATACTGGTGAAGAGGTAGCTTAAAACGCGAATGGTTAAAATGAACGAATGTCAACAATATTCTTCAAACGAACTTCAACAAGTAGTGTTGAACTGGGTGAACTGGGCAAGTACTGGCAGTACATAAGTCGGTGATGACTGTACATAGATTTTATTCAACATGACACATACGGAGTGGACAAGACTAACATCGTCACAGGCGCAAAGATCATACATCAGCATAATGGTAATTACTTTTAAAGTTCCTGAAGATTCCTTACCAATAAAGTCCTCTGACTCAAGTGACTAAGGATCACAAAACTGTTACCGTATAATATTCTTCTCATTCAAGTCCATTGACCTTCCTTCAAGGACGTCTATCATGGTAACGTATTCATACTCCAGGATAAAATCTTCCATATCATACTTCACAATCCCATACGTTCTCCAAAACATAACGTTAGATAGCATATAGTTTCAAACAAAGTCATACACGATAATACGAACAGGTTAGAGATTCCAGTTGACTAACCTCTCCCATTCTATGCCACGCTTCTGGCATTGTTGAATGTACGGCATATAAAATATGAAGCATACGAATAAATAAACTGGTTTACACGTAGGTATTATTCCTCTACGGTAATCTAATATGACCACCGACTCCGTCTGTCCATTCTAGGAAATTACATGCTAAGATGACTTCCCGCTAGACTACAACTGGGAGCGGCCTGATACTTTAGTTTACGGCAATAAATATACAAATATAACCGGGGCGACACTTACATGATCCTTCCATCATTGGCTTCGTCAAGAATACCAATTGAATCAATATAACATACTGGCTTATACAAAACTGCCAGACAATTCCAATAATATATATCTCTCGGACATAACAAAGTCCGCACTGCCCCGTTCAAAACATGACGTCACAATCCCCAAACTAGGTTACCCGTGCGTCCAAAGCAACTAACACTGTTGTTGCGTCCTTTTGGCGCGTGTAATTTAAATGTGGGGGCACATTTAAATTACACGCGCCAAAAGGACGCAACACCCACCCATACTATTAATTACCAGTGTCATTAACTTAGTGAACATAGATACACATATTTTGATTGTCTTATTATTAATTGAATGGACAGAAGATCCATTGGGGTATTTAAATTGTTGTAAATACATTCATAATATCAATTTTGGTTGTTGGACCTGATTCGGAAAATTCTGATCAGGCCAAATAAATTGTAAAAATTCATTTTACCTAACTTTTAACACAGACTTCTATAAGATACATTTCTTAGAGAGTCAGTGTGTTTATGGTTGTAGTCTTGACTCAGTCATATATATATATATATATATATATATATATATATATATATATATATATATATATATATATATATATATATATATATATATATATATATATATATATATGGTAGAAATTACATGTGTTTGTAGTACTTGGACGAGGGGCATATCCAGAGAGTATCAGAAAATCGCGGAGACGGCCGGATATAGTGCTTCATTCTGCAGCAACGCTTCAGGTCATACTGATTGAACTGACAGTGCCATTTGAATCCAGATTAGATGAGCAACATTCGTTCAAAGCGGCCAAGTATAGTGATCTGGCCGCGGATCTGAGACACGATGGGTTCACTGCAAGGGTCATGGCTGTTGAAGTGGGCGCAAGAGGGCTTGTGGCTGCATCAGTGTATGATCTATTGAAACTGTTGGGGCTGAGGGGGACAGTCGAGAACAAGGGCCCTGAAGAGGCTTAGTGAAACTGCCGAAAAGGCATCAGGCTGGCTGTGGAACAACCGCAATGGGGAATGGAGATCGTAACAATAAACGCTGCGGTACAGAAAACACCAGGAATTTTTTCTAAGTCCACAATACGCTGAGGTTTGTGGTGGACTAGTGAACGGGCTGCGACTCAGGGGCGACAAGCGGTGTATACTATAAGGGGTGTCAGTATCAAAAGTCCAGTGGGGAACGCGCAGTGGCGACTCGTTGACTTCGCGCTGGTGTCTCAGTGTGTGCGACGGAACGAACGGAATAATTTGTCTTCTCCTTGTTACTTTCACAATTGCCTCCACGGCTGGCGGAGTTGTGGAATTTAAAGTTGCTACCATAAGTGAAATGGGTTCATTTTCGATGCAAGACAACAGGAAGCTGAGACGCTTGGGAGTCATGACCCAAGTGGGCCCGCCCCCCTTAGAGTGTAAAGGAGTATATAGGGCCGAAACACTTGTCGGACGGGGGGACTTCTTCTGATGATCAGATTGCTTCCTGTTGTATCGCTCTGTAAAGAGTTTCCTATCATAGTTACATGGTCAAACCAGTGACAATCGGGAAAAGACCGATTGACTTCTGGAAAGACAGATGACACTGGGAAAGACTAGAAACCGGCTGACCGGGTTAGCACCCCGTAAGCTGTATTCAATTGCTATAGAACCCCAAAACGATAGATGCCCCCAGGATTCACCGAAAGGGGGGGGAATGATGAATCCACAGGCGCCTCATTGGAATCGACCAGACCCGTTACACGGACTTCGAGCTCTGAACAACGGCTGGAGTTTCCATGTGCCTGTGGTAGGGAATTCTCTACTCAGAGAGGAATGAAAATCCACAGAACGAAAAAGGGGTGTGGGAGGTCATCAGGGGGAGATCAACAGCGCTCTGTCTCGACGGATAAGACGTTAGAAGAACGCAGCCAGGAGTCAATCCACAGTGCTGAGTACATTCAAGTTGATCTGCCTGATGATGATCTCACACACTTCTTGGACGGGAAGAGAGATGCAATCAAGTTTCCACCCGCCAGTGCAAAAGGGCTTTGGGAACAGCTGGACGAAGCCTTGGCAAAAGAGTTGGATAACAACCTGAAGCAGATAACTTTGGAGAAGAAGCTGGAAATCTTCGGCGACATAATATATCTGCACTGTCGCAAAGTGTTCGGAGTGAGGGAGGCAAGGGAAAGTAACCCACCACGAAAAAGCAGAAGACAAATTAAAATAGAAGAAATCAGAAAACAGAAGAAGCATGCCCGAAAACTGTTCAAAAATGCAGTTGCCGCAGAGAAGGAAGGGTTACGACAGGTTTGGGAGCACCTGAAAGGCCAACATAATGCCCTTTGTAGAGCAGAAAGGTTGTGCAGGAAGAAAAGGAAGACTCGAATGGATAGGGAAAGATTCTTCAGGGAGCCCTTCAAGTTTGCCAAAGAACTGTTTGAGCAGCCACGGTCGGGTACACTAAACATCAGGAAAGAAGACCTGGAAGAACACCTTGGAATGACATATTCAGATGGTCGCAAAGATGAGCCGCTCAGCAGCATGGCAGGCCTTAAATGGCCGAGTAAGCCAGGAGCTGAATTTAACACCAAGCCCCCAACGGTGCAAGAGGTAGAAAGCATTGTCCAGAAAGCTCGATGCAAGTCAGCTCCAGGTCCTAATGGTGTTCCATATGTGGTGTATAAGAGATGCCCTGAGGTGCTCAAACGACTGCTTCGTTTACTGAAGAGTGCGTGGAAAACCCAGCTTGTAAGCAAGGAATGGAGAAAGGCGAACGGAGTCTACATCCCGAAGGAGCAAAATTCCACAGACATCAGTCAGTTCAGGCCAATCTCACTACTCAATGTGGAAGGGAAGATATTCTTCTCAGTGATGGCGAAAAGACTCACTACATACCTCCTGGCAAATGGGTACATTGACACTACCATTCAGAAAGGAGGTATCCCAGGTACACCAGGATGTCTAGAGCATGCCACAATGATATGGGAAGCAATCCAAAAGGCAAAGTCTGACAGAACAAACCTCCATGTAATCTGGTTGGATTTAGCGAATGCTTATGGATCCGTTCCACACCAGATGTTGTGGCAGGCCCTAGAAATGTATCATGTTCCACAAGAGATTGCAGCAATGCTGAAGCTGTATTTCGCAGGGTTTGCTGTCAGATTTTCAACCAGAGAGTACACAACGAAGTGGATTGGCCTTGAAGTTGGAATTGCGATGGGATGTACCATCTCTCCGATACTATTCGTGATGGCTATGCAGGTAATCCTCAATGCGGCTGAAGGAATGGCTATAGGTCCAAAGCTCGGTGGAATGTGTCTCATGCCACCGCTCAAAGCATTCATGGATGACACAACAATTCTGACATCAGATGAACATCAGGCCCGGAGGATGTTAGCACGCCTGGATGAACTAGTCAGCTGGTGCAGAATGAGCTTCAAACCCAAGAAGTCGAGAAGCCTATCAGTCAGGAAAGGGAAGATAGCAGAGGTCATATTCACGGTTTCCAACCAAAGAATCCCTACTGTCATTGAGGAACCTGTTAAAAGTCTTGGCAGGGTGTACGATGCCTCATTAAAAGACTCAAAGGCAGTGCAACAGACAATAGAAATGGCAGACAGAGGGCTACAGATCATAGACCAAAGCAGACTCCTGGGGAAGTTCAAGCTGTGGTGCCTCCAGTTCATGTTGATACCAAAGTTGCTGTGGCCACTGCTTATATATGAAATAAGCACAAGTACAGTGGAAGCCATAGAGAAGAAGGTCAACAAGTTCATGAGGAAATGGCTAGGAGTACCACCAGGTCTGTCAGATGTAGCACTGTACTGCAAAAAGTCAAAACTTCTGCTTCCTTTCAAGTCAGTTGTTGAAGAGTACAAAGTTGGAAAGGCAAGGCTTGCAATGATGCTACGCGAGTCAGCTGATGACGTGGTTAAGTCCATTCAGCCCACACTGAAAACGGGAAGGAAGTGGAAAGTGGAAGAAGCTGTTGATGCTGCCCAAGAGTCACTCAAACTGAGGGAGGTAATCGGATACACACAAACGAATAGACGGGGATTTGGTCATGGAGACATCCGCTGGTGGTCCAAGGCATCAAGCAGGGAGCGCAGAGACATGGTAGTTCAGGAGATACGAGAAGCTGAGAATGATAAGAGGTTGCAAAAAGCAGTGCAGCAGGTCCAACAAGGCCAATGGACTACATGGGAAGGAGCCCTGCAGAGGTCCTTGACATGGAATGATATATGGCATATGGCACCTCTTAGGCTCAGCTTCGTTGTCAGATCACTGTATGACCTGCTGCCGTCGGCCACCAACCTTGTGAAATGGGGAAAGTCGGATGATGAGCAGTGCCCCCTGTGCCAGGGGAGGCAGACACTTGAACACGTGCTCTCAGCGTGTAAGGTGTCATTAGGGCAAGGGCGATACACTTGGCGCCATAACAAAGTGCTAAATGAGCTTGCTGCGACAATAGATCTGGCAAGAATGAAGGCGAATAGCAAAGTCCGGCCAGACACCGCAAACACATACTTTCTGAGGGCAGGAAAGTCAGCACACCCCAAACCGAATAAACCTGGTAGCAGTTTACCATCTCTTCTTGATTGTGCAAATGATTGGGAGATGGCGGTAGACCTACCTGGACGAGGGGCATATCCAGAGAGTATCAGAAAATCGCGGAGACGGCCGGATATAGTGCTTCATTCTGCAGCAACGCTTCAGGTCATACTGATTGAACTGACAGTGCCATTTGAATCCAGATTAGATGAGCAACATTCGTTCAAAGCGGCCAAGTATAGTGATCTGGCCGCGGATCTGAGACACGATGGGTTCACTGCAAGGGTCATGGCTGTTGAAGTGGGCGCAAGAGGGCTTGTGGCTGCATCAGTGTATGATCTATTGAAACTGTTGGGGCTGAGGGGACAGTCGAGAACAAGGGCCCTGAAGAGGCTTAGTGAAACTGCCGAAAAGGCATCAGGCTGGCTGTGGAACAACCGCAATGGGGAATGGAGATCGTAACAATAAACGCTGCGGTACAGAAAACACCAGGAATTTTTCTAAGTCCACAATACGCTGAGGTTTGTGGTGGACTAGTGAACGGGCTGCGACTCAGGGGCGACAAGCGGTGTATACTATAAGGGGTGTCAGTATCAAAAGTCCAGTGGGGAACGCGCAGTGGCGACTCGTTGACTTCGCGCTGGTGTCTCAGTGTGTGCGACGGAACGAACGGAATAATTTGTCTTCTCCTTGTTACTTTCACAATTGCCTCCACGGCTGGCGGAGTTGTGGAATTTAAAGTTGCTACCATAAGTGAAATGGGTTCATTTTCGATGCAAGACAACAGGAAGCTGAGACGCTTGGGAGTCATGACCCAAGTGGGCCCGCCCCCCTTAGAGTGTAAAGGAGTATATAGGGCCGAAACACTTGTCGGACGGGGGGACTTCTTCTGATGATCAGATTGCTTCCTGTTGTATCGCTCTGTAAAGAGTTTCCTATCATGTACTTACAATACATCATACACTCATAACCCTAGACATATAGACGTAGCTAACATACATATTAGTCAAGAATAAGTCTGATTGAGGTCGTAAGGTGGTAGCAGAAAGGTGCTCTGATAACTTAACTCAACATGTATTATAATCAGGAACCTTCACAGCTGACCTCATTCAGTAAAATAGGAATAACATCTTGTTACATCAAATCCACCACAGCCGCACCGGATTAAGTTGACAAATGCCCAGCAAGTTTTTTTAGCAATGATATGGCTATTGTGATTCATTTTATCACTACCGTGAAGAGTCACACTGGAGGGTGTTTGCACAAGGACGGGGAGATAACTTACCCGTCTGCAGACATATCACAGACATGCACCTGAAAGACGGAATGTTGTAATAGCTTCTGGACAAGGACATTATGTGTGATCATGTAGGGAGTTGAAGTGCAATCATTACCACGAATCGACAGTTACAACCAATCCTTAAACGGAAAATGACCTTTTAAATGTCATGCAGAATGTTTCTATGAGGAATTTTTTTGAATAGACGCGATCAAACCACGCATGATTATAACTATTGGCCGGCATTCGTCAAGCAAACTTAACAACACTTTTTATTATAGTCAGATTTAATAGTAAACAACAACGTGCGTTGGACGAAAGTTGCAATATAACCTGACACTTTAGTCGGTTGAAAGCACTGTGGAACTCAACTCGTAAAGAGACAACTAGACCAGCCAGAGTAAATAATAGAATGAGAATTTAATTTATCGGGCCGGACTTTGTTTGAGCATCTTGAGGAATTATCTCTCAGGAAAACTCTACCTACATTAACAGGGAAAACCGGAATCCAACGGAATTTGAACACGGAGTCAAATGGGGAGGTTATTGCCAAGTAACACCCCATAATACATGTAAGAGGCATCTTCAGCAAGATGCCTTAACTATTTCTATGAGCCAGAAGTCAGTCAAAAACATTTTGCGGTAAGTTGCACAATTATAATTCTATTTTTTGCACTATGTACACGTGAAATAAATGTATATATTGACATGTGAATATTAATATGTGAAAATTACTAGTGGATGTCTAATCATACGAGGCTGGAAACCTCAACATAAAGAATGATGATTTCATGAGCCACCATTGCAAGGGTTGGTGACTGCGTTATGTGAATTTCTTGTCAAGAACCAAAAACAGAGGTAGTCACAAGTTCCACATGGAGCAGAGCGTGAAAAGAGATGAGAAAAGTAATGTACATACGTGGTATATTCTTAACCTTTTCAACCAGTATAGAGGTAAATGTAAGCCTATTCAGTTTATATATAATGAACATTTTCCGCTCACTGGGATCAAGATTAATTCTCAGAGAGGGTAAAGTTCTGAGGTAGATGGGATGGTGAAATGAAAAAGAGGGAGGTGGGGGGTGGGGGGGGGGGGGGCCCGCATGAGTTTGTCAGGAAAACTCAATACTCACGAGGGTATTCGTTCTCTTCTTTTGTGACACTAGTTGGTGGTACCAATTGAGAGTACGATCACTCGAACAAGTGAGAGTATAAGCGGCCTGAATTAGACACAAGACACCATCATCAGACGGGTCTTAGAGACGCTGGACCAGCTTCGTAGATACTCCCTGATATTTCTTTGAACGTGCTATAACCGTCAGACTTGACCAATGACGATTGAACGAGTTATATATCTGCAAAGAATCAAAAGTACGATGGATAGAACGTTTTAGAGAGAGATAATCGCTTATGCTTGCTTACATCCCCAGTATTGGTGGCATTATATGCAGCAAGTTCACTGTTGTTTCGGAGGAAACAAATACACCATCTATAATGTTTATGCCCTCCCCCCACCACCCTCCAGTATCTGCAGGAAATCTCAATATCCAGTACACTACTTACCAGAGATCTATAATAGTTGGAGATTTCAACGTCCATTCATCATAATGAGGATATAAAACATAGAACAAAAGAGGCAGGGAAGTAGAAAAAAATCTTCAACACGTCTAACCTGATACTAAACAAATAATAAAGGTCTGAACCCACTCCTTTTCACACAACTTCAAGCACGGCTATCAGACCTGATAGTAAATAGTATCAGCTGACATTGCAGACACTTACGCCTACATAGTCCTGGAAAATATTGGAAGTGACCACGGACTAATACTAATTACTAAAGAAAGACAGAATAAATATAGACAAAAGAAAAAGACTTACTGGAACTCATCATCTCATCTCAACCCGTAACCCAACATGGGTCGTAGGGGTGCCATGGTTCAAGCATCAGCAAACTGGGTTCTCCACTGCTCTATATCCTCAGCAATGCGTACAAGTGTGGAAAAACCGGACCCTGCCCATTCTTTGATGTTATCAGCCCAGGATTTTCTTTGCCTTCCTCTTCTCCGTTTACTTACGACTGTTCCTTGGAGGGTCGTTTTTGAACGGGAGTCATGACGAGTTACTTGCCTAAACCTGGCAAGCTTTCGACGTTTCACTACTGACTAATGTAGTTCTTGGTGGCCTGCATAGGTGTTTATCTTCTCTCTTACATAGACATTTGTATTGTGCTCTTTATAGCAAATGTGTAAAATTCTTCTATAACATTTATGCTCGAAAGTCTGAATCCTTCGCTCCGTTTCTGCAGTGAGTGTCCAGCCCTCACACCCATACAAGAGAATAGATAATACAAGTGATTTGTATAATTTGATCTTCACAGGAAAACTGATGTTACTATTTCAGATCACATTCAGCCTTGTCATGGCAGCTGAGGCCATCTCAAGTCTTGTCTTGATTTCTTTACTTGATCTTCCATCACTATATATAGTGGACCCAAGATATTTAAAGGATTTCACTTCTTCTAACTTTTGCCCATTTAGCGTAATGTTGGCCGGAACATGTTACTTATGGCTATTCACCAATATCTTGCTTTTTCTATATTAATTTCCATCCGATACATTCTTGTTACTTTCTCCAGTCTAGAGGTAAGATCTTGAAGTTCTGATTCTATTCCAGCTATAAGATCGATTTCATCAGCAAAACGTAGATTGCAAAGAGATCGACTTCCAATCAATATGGTTATTTTATAATCGTAGATCGACTTCCAATCAATATGGTTATTTTATAATCGTAGATCGACTTCCAGTCAATATGGTTATTTTATTATCGTAGAGAGCCTCCTGCATAATATGTTCTAGATATATATTAAAAAAGCACTGACGAACTCCTACAGCTGTTTTGACAAATTCCCCATTGTCATTGCTTGCAAAAAATACAGCACTGCTTTCCTCTTTGTATAGTGCTTCAATGATATCTATGATGTTGGTATCAAAATTGAATTTTCTGACTATTTGCCTTAAGCCTTTATGCCTGACACGATCCAAGGCTTTTGTGAAATCGATGAAGTTATGGTATAAATCCCGTTGATGCTGGAGATTTTTTTTCGATTACTTATCTAATATCTAATACTTTTTGGTCTAAAGCCAGCCTGTTCCTCGGACAAGATTTATGTTTTATTCTGTTCAAAAGTATCCTTAACATCACTTTACTTGGATGACTAATAAGGCTAATGGTTCTGTAATTCTTGCACATTATTAGATTTCCTTTCTTTGGAAGTGGTCTTAATATTGACTGCGTCCACTCTTGTGGCCATTTTTTTTCTTGGTATTCCGTATCTTCTGGCAAATTGTTGTCATGATTTTTACTATATCTGGTCCTCCATATTTCAAGAGCTCTGCTGGGATATTATCCACACCCGGTGACTTCCCTTCTTTGAGCGAACATATAGCTTCTTCCACTTCTTCCCGTAATATTGCTGCATTTCCGAGTTCCCTGTTTTCACACTTAATGTTGTTTAATATGCTATAGTCAGGGTCGAGTTTACCTTTTATTAGCCCCGTATTAATGGACTCACATTGATCAGCTAGCCATTTTTCTTTGGCCTGTTTTATTTTCTTTCTAATATTTATATTCCCCATACTGTATTGCCATGCTGCTTCAGGAACCTCTCTCTTAACCTTTTTTTTCCAGCCGTGTATCACATAACTTCAGAATGTCATCTGTAACCCATGGTTTGTTTATTTTCTTTCTTTTACCAAGTAGTCTATATCTGTTGCAGATTCAATGAGCACGTGTTTCATGTTCTCTGTAATTGAGTTGATATCTTCCAACAGAAAGTTGAGAGCTGCAAATTTTTCTCTTACGGTTGCCTCAAGGATTCCCGTTTCAGTTTGTCTAAATTGAATCTTAATCAAGAACATCTGTTTTGATTACAATTCGTTTTGAGTTTAAGCTTGAGCGTCATCAACACCATGTCGTGGTCACTCACATTGTCGGCGCCAGGAAAAGTCCTAGTCTTGGCTTTATTAATATTAGACTTGAATCTTTTGGATACAAGAATAAAATCAATTTGGCCATGTATCTCAGTTTTCGGTGTATGCAACGTTGATCTTCTTGATAACTTATGTGGAAATAGTGTATTTGCAAGGGTTAGTTTGTAGTTGCTGGCAAATTCTAGTAGCCTTATTCCTCGATCGTTGGTTTCTCCTGTCCGAAATTTCCCCACTGTGCCAGCCCACTGACCGTAAACATCTGGCCCTATTTTAGCATTCCAATCACCTAGCAATCCTCAAAGTCAGTAATTGGGTCAAATACCTGTATGATGGAGATGTTCTTTGGATGTGCTGCAATTCGTATGGTGATAAGTCTGATATTTACTGTGGTGCAGCTGAAGACAACGCTCAGTCTATCTTTATGTACAATAAAACCTACTCCAAGATGATGTTTGGACTCATCTACACTAAACCAAATTTTGAGACCATCATCCGTTATTGATTCACCTAATCCTGTCCATCTGACTTCTGCTAGGCCCAGGATGTCCCACGAGTATCTAACAAGTTGATGTGTTAATTCTCTGACTTTTCCACACGCATATAGCGTGCGTACATTCCAAGTTCCAACAACAAAACTTTCTCTAGCAAGTTTCAAAACAGGTGTTTGTACCCCATTCGCTGACTTAACACTCGGGGGGGGGGGGGGGGGGGGGGTGGGGGGGGGTGGGGGGGGGGGGGGGGGGGGGGGGGAGGGGGGGGTGCGGGGGGGGGGAGAGGGGGGGGGGTGGGGTGCGGGGGGGGGGGGGGGGGGTGGGGGGGGTGGGGGGGGGGGGGGGGGGGGGGGGGGGGGCGGCGGGCGCGCGCGGGGGGGGCGGGGGTTAAGAGCGCGTTCGTTGTTAATCTGTGACTCGGCCGATCCGGCATATTATTACTGAGTTGACTGTCCATCATAGCATTTCAGTGGGCAAGAGGTTTGTTAGGCGGTGCCCATTTCCTCTCCAAGTATTCTTGCAGGTACATACAAAAATGTACCTGAAGCAATCTGGTTTTAAGGCGCCATACACTCCCCTTCGCTCCTTCTCCTGTTAGTATTAAACGGTTCCGCCACGTATAGGCCAGGAGCTGGACGTTTGTAGTCAGAGGATATAAGTTACGCACGCATTAGGAACATTTGGTCAGATATTGAGAGCTCGTCCTCAATTCCACTCCTGGCTATGACAACAATTGGCACCAAAAGGGCTACAAAAAAGCTAAATGGGCAACATACGCAACACTTTCAAATAGCAGATTCAGCAACATTAACATATTAGATGCAGAAGAGAATACAAACAACAATATCACAAAGTCTATACTTAAAATAGTGAACATAACGATACAAAAAGGCAGCCACAAACGCCTCAGCCCTTTCAGGACTTCAGATCTAGAAAATGTTGTTAAAGAACGAAGGCAGCCAGATGAAAGGTGGAAAAAGAACCTCCAGAGCCAAAAAAATGATTAATAACAAACCCCCAGCACATGTAAGATATCACATAACGACAGCTAAGAAAGAAGCATGGGCAAAAATAAGTGAAAGCCTTGACTTAAAGAATGAAGGATACAAATCATGGAAGCTCCTGCATTGTTTTGAAGGAAACAGAAAGAAGAGATACCCAAAACCACTAAGAACTGGAGGAAACATCTCAACTAACAACAAGAAAGTGGCAGAACATTTAACATGGTATGCAAAAGTCAGCAAAACAAATCACAAAAAACAGCTGGACAAAACAATTAAGAACGTAACAAGAACAGAATAAAGAGCTGCTAGAGCAAGCATTGCACTATTTGAAACTGAGTGCACCATCCATGAAATGAACAGCGCACTACAAAATTTAAAGACCAAGAAAGCTCCAGGACTAAACAAAATTACCAATGAAACGATACTAAATCTGGGTCTAGTTGGAAAGTCAGTACTCGTGAACTTCATTAACAGAACATGGAAAAATAGCACACTACCTAAAGCTTGGTTTGGTGAGATAGCGCTGCACGGCAAACAGATGTTCTAGGTTTCAGCCTAGTCGAGCGCCTCTCTTCTTCTATCTTTCTGACTTGTGTGTCGAAAGCGCATTCGCTTTGAAGGGACACTAGTGAAGAATACTCTGTAACACATAAGGAAGGGAAACCATGAGGCCTGTAAACAGTAAATTAATATGAAACAAATATAAAGGTATGTTATAAGGCCCTCGTTATGTATGTATAGAGGTTCGCACTAATGACCTGTCATTGAAACATCCTTTTTTGGGGATGCGTAGATGGCAGGGAGGACAGTGTGATTCGCTTGCATAGCTAGGCGGTGTTGTCGCACGGAAGGTCCAGGGTTCAAATCCTGGGTAAGCCACTCACGTCTGTTGTTTTTCTGTTGTCTAGTGTTCTACTTCTTTATTTCCAACGAGTGCCTTATAACATACCTTTATATTTGTTTCATATTAATTTAAAGAATACTCTGGCAGTGCGTCTATCCTTGCACTATTCAAAATCCGACTATCAAGCCGCTCTTGGGCACTGCTGATGAATGAACAACGAATAAAGTGAGGGCTCTCAAGCTAAGCGCCTCTATGTGCTGAACTTTCCACTGACTTGGCTTCAGGTAGGTGACTAATATTGGCGAGGTGATAATACTTGGACGATAATCCACATGATTCATGGTTTAGGGCCGTCAATGAGTTGGGCAGTGTTGTCGACACCAGGCGGTGGCACACTGTCACCCTGTTTGACCGGGTGGTGAATATCCCTCCACAAACTGTGATTATTTACTCCAAGGTGCCCGAGTCTTAATGGCCTGGTGATATTGCCTCACGGGTGGAGAGAAAATGCGTTGTGTCGTAGATATGTGTCGAGGTAAAATGATCTCGATGAAGATAACAGAAAGCCCGAATACAGACCGGTGACCACGTTGCAAAGACAAATCAAATCACACACATTGTTAACAATTTTTCCTTGTCAGGTCTAATAGTTTATCAGCAACAACAGAACAGTCTTTCACCAGCCTAATCACTCCATCCCTACTCTTCCACGCTACGCCAAAATACACACACCATACTGCACTGATAAGCCTAGTCTTGTTTACCGTAAAGTTCAGTCATGCATGAAACTCGCTTCAAGCACTTGCAGGTGCTAGCTAAACCCCCGCTTCCCCTCACTCGCATGCAGACAAAACTTAATGCACGATCAGCGTCATTCACCCGTAAATACGTAACTAACTTCCTTACAGGCACTGATAACGTGCCACTAATCACTAACTCTACACCGAATTAACTTCACACATTTGAAAAATGGAAAGCCACATATAATAGCCACGTATTATATAATACATATAATAGCTCGCTCTTCCGTCTTATCTTTTTAAAAACAATTACGTCTCTCTGTCCTTACTTCCTTTTCTGTCGGGCAGTGCGTCTACAGCAGAGTCAAGATAAATAGCATGCTCAATACATTCCCGTCTCACAGAACTCACAAAAATTACTCTTCTTTAAGAAATGTTGTCAAAATAACCTGGGATTAGATATTATATATCTCTATGTGTATCTCATTACGCTAATACCCCACTACTAACCTTAAACGAAAATGAGTGCTCTTACCAGTCAAGGAATAACTCTGGCATAAATATACTAGTTATTACAGCTTTCAACTTGAGGTACTGAATTAATGGCCACGAAGAAATCCTGACAGACAATGGTCCAGAGAAATAGACACACGGTCTTAAGTAGTACGACCGATCGCCAGATGTTGACTGTACGTGCACGGCTAACAGATCAAAAGACCTAAGTCCTACGTTCAGAGGGTCTGATCGTCTCAAGTTGAAACAGAAGTCGCCGTCGGAGTATCGGAGAGATTTCCCCGAGCTGCCGTAAGACAACGAGAGAAAAGATGTAAGAAGAGCACGTGTTACCGCTGGGAACGGCACTAAATAGCAATATGTAGCCGCTGGTCGCGGGACTAAATAATCTTATGTTGCTGGGCTGGTTACTGCAACCAAATAATCTTATGTGACCGTTATAACAACCTATCCAGGTGATATGCCAAACCTTCATATCATGCAGACCTTTCGTCGCAGGTGGTACATATTTTCTTCTGAATTCATTGATATTGAATTTCCTAGCGATCGTAGTGGTTACTGGTTTACTGATATATCTTATGGGTGGTGACTGGCGACTGCCAGAGGTGTGGTTACCCAAATGAATGTTGGTTCAAGACCAGGTCCTTTCTACTCACTGCAGGTTGTCATGTGATCAGTTGTATCCCATTAGGGCTTTCGTACTCAACATACATGATGAAGTACTAGTTCGTTATCATGGAAAACAGTTTATTAGTAGACTAAAAGGCAATGTTCATTACATAGGTCAATAACCTGGCTATTAGCAACCAGAACGCTTGGTTACATGAATGGTGATGTCTTTGCAAAAGGACATCGTCATAAATAAATAATATGTCTGCTTGAGCTCCTCTAAAAATGTCGATAGGCTTTGCCTGGAGTCTCGTTCTAAATTACATAACTTAGCAAAGTACTTATTCAATTCGAATCGAGATCATATTAATCAAGCAAATACTTGCCCAATACACTGAAAACACATCTCCTGGAAAAACATAACTTGTGAAAACCTTCAATCTTTCAGTGGTCAGGTATTTTCTTGCCCAGAGGTTAACTACACCACCTTTAAAAATCACGGGGCCGCACTAAGGTATTCAACCTTCTCCCGTGAACACGTCTGCCTACTTGAACAGTGAACTGCGTGACTGAGCTATGTTCTGACCGCGGTGGTAAAAAAAAAGCTATCGACGATTTCATTGGTCAAGCTCGACCAGTGAAGTTATCTTACCAACTAATCTTGCTCAAGATCTTTAGCTATTCTTATAATACTGTTTAACGTGCTAGCTAGCGTTAACACAGGCCATCCGGTGACACACGCTCGCTCGTTCCTACGAGCGCTGGCAGCATGACCACCACTGAAAGACGGCTATTGGGAGCCGCGCTGGTTTAATGGTTACAACGTTGCGCTAGCGACCAGGTTTTCAAGGTTCAAGCCCGGGCGCGATTATTTGTAGGAGTGTTATCGACCGGGATTTCGACTGAATAACCTGAACGGCTCCTGAGATAAACCCTCTGTGGATGGGAAGGAGTAAAGCTCCTAACCGGGTTGGATGGAAAGTCCTCAGGTTCCTCAGCCTCGCAATAACATATCATTGGGCAAAAGGGCTGAAAGCCCAAGTGCCGCTGGTTTTAAAAAAAAGAAAGACAGTTGAAGATAAAGGAAACATCAAAATCTCCGGGTTTCCCTGAATGCCTACATGAAGGATCTTTTGACCTCATGCCGGTATACGAGGGTGGGACTATAGTTTGGTTCTATCAAGACTGACATGTACCAAAGACAGAATAAACGCAATAAGAGTAAACATGACAGAAAAGATGGGCGTTGCCAATAACATCGGAGGAAAACATACGGGCCAGTCAGACTATAGGTCCTCCAGGTTGGGGGTATTAGCGTAGGGCTGACACCACTGTCTATGTAAAAAGTAACGAATTTACGGAAACGACAACAATTGAAAAAACTTTGCTGCGGGACGGACATCCGGAGTCTGAGGCTCGTATGACTGTCAGTGGTGAAAGCCGAAAGGAAGCCACTGACACGAGAACGGACGTCCTGACAGCAAACCGTGAAACAAGAATAGGACTTTGGAATACCAGGACAACGAACGAGACAGGAAAAGTAAAACAGGTCACAGCGGAAATGAGAAACTATAGATTACACATTCTAGAGAATAAGGGAGAGCAGATGGACAGGGCCACGAAAAGTTAAAACAGCAACAGGAGAAGTAGTACTTTACTCTCGCAGAGAGGATGGACAGCACAATGGAGGTGTAGCCATTTTTCTACAGAAGGGAATAGAAAGGTCATTACTGGAATGGAAACCTATCAACAACAGACTGATAAGAATAAGATTTATAGGGAGATTCACCAACACTACAATAATATAATGCTGCGCACCAACAAATGACAACGGCGAAGAGGTCAAGGGTTTATTATATTATTAACTGCAAAAATAAATGGAAGACACACCTAGATACGATCTTATCGTAGTAATTGAGACCTCAATGCGAAAGTTGGAACACACAATACATATAATGACAAAAGGATTCCGTTCCACGACTATTGAGGCATATTGGGAATATGGTGTTAGGCCCATATTTTCTTGACCATCGGCACACAAGCGGTGATGTGGTCAGCATCACACCGGCCGCCTTAACCTTCCCAGAGTTGCTCTGGTACTCAATTTGGGCTGGGTCGACCCAGGAGCCGTTTGCGGGCTAAAAAATCCCACCTCATCTGGGGATCGAACCATAGACCACTGAGCTAGAAAGCCAGTGCACTAACCACTATGCTACCACATCTATATAATGAAAGTGTAATGGAGAAATGCGGCAGCGGAACAGCAAACGAAAGTAGGTACAAATTAATAAGTTTCTGTAGCATTAACAACCTGGTCATTGGAGGAACACTTTTCCCACACAAAGAAATTCACAAATTAACATGGGAATCACCAAATAGCCGGGACACAAACCAGATAGACCACATGATGATTGGTGGTAGATGGAGACATGCATTACATGATGTGAAGGTAAAAAGAGGTGCAGATGTAGGAAGTGACCACCATTTAGTCGTAGCAAAACTGAAGGTGAAATTTAGAACTGCTGGACCAACTGTAACTACACAGAAAAGATTTGACATCAGCAAATTGAAGGACCCCCTTAACAGAACTGCTTTTGCGGCTGACGTAAAGAAACGATATCAAATTGCCAAAAGTTGGGAAAAGATATCGTCTGATGATATAGACCAGAAATTCAACACCATTTCAACAATATATAAGGAAATCTGCCTGGGATTCCAGGAAAGGAAGAAGCAAGACTGGATAATACCAGAAACATTAAACGTCATAACGATGAGAAAGGAAATGAAAAAAAAGAAAACCGAAGCGAAGTCCCCCAGGTTAAAGCAAATATACAGCGAACAGTACAGTCAGCTGGACAAGGAAGTTAAACGCCAAACCCGAGCCAACAAAAGGAATTTCCTAGACGATCTTGCAAGACAGGCAGAAGAGGCAGCACTGAGAAATGAACAAACCAAAGTATACAAAATAACTAAAACCATCAGCGGATAACGAGATGCAAACAGTATTACATTAGTAAGAGATAAGCAAGGAAATCTCATCACGACAGTAAAGGGAGAGGAAGCAAGATGGGCAGAGCATTTCATAGAAACTCTGGACAAGGAACCACCTTTGACACAGTTGAATGTTCCTAAGGCAGAAATCTAGATGTTAATATAGGCATTCCACGAAAAGAAGAAATCAGCACTGCAATCAAAGGATTAAATGATGGAGAAGCACCTGGCCACGATAACTTAAATGCAGAGCTATTTAAGACAGACCCTGAGCTAGCAGCAGAACTACTAGAACCACTATTTGCACAAGTCTGAAAAACAGGGACAGCACCAACCGAGTGGAACAAAAGAATAATTGTCAAATTGCACAAGAAGGGAGACCGGGCAGACTGCAATAATTGGAGAGGAATCATTATTCTCTCAGTTCCCAGCAAAATATTAAGCAGGATAATTATACAGAGAATTTCAAATGCAGTAGACCACAAACTGAGGAAAGAACAAGCAGGATTTAGAAAGAACAGAAGATGTGCAGATCATATATTTACCCTTTTGAAAATTATAGAGCAATGCTTAGAATGTCACAGATAGCTGTACATTGATTTTGTTGATTTTGAAAAGCCTTTTTACAGTAATCATAGGGACAGTCTATGAAAAATACTGAGGGCTAATGGAATTCAAAGCTGCATAGTGTCAATTATAAAAAAAAGCCTCTATGCCAACTTTACTTGTAGCATTGGGTAGAGCAACCTAACCTTTGAGGTGAAGACAGGAGTACGACAGGGATGCCCCTTATCAACCACTCTTTTTTTAACCGTCATTGTCTGGGCGATGTGATAGACAACAGAGTGCAGTCCAAGAGGAATAAGATGGACTACGCTTTCTACATTGGAAGATCTAGAATATGCAGATGACATTGCACTACCAGCACATTCACATCCACACAATGAGGAGAAATCGGATAGACTTAATAAGTATAACCAGCAGGTGGGTCTGAACATCAATCTAAAAAAGACAAAGGTCTTGACACCGGGAGCAACCCCGAGCCCATAACAGTAAGGAATCAACAACTGGAACAGACAAATATCTTCACATACTTATGAAGCATAGTAACACCAGGTGGTGGTGCAAGCAAAGACATCAACAACAGAATGAATAAAGCAAGAGCAGACTTTTATAGTCTAAACAACATCTGGAAGTCCACTCAGTCCAGCACAAGCACAAAATTAAGATTATATCAGAGCTGTGCGATTTCTGTGCTTCTCTATGGTGCGGAATGCTGGAGAGTAACAGAGAAGGAAACTGTCGAAATTGTCCTCTTTTCACACAACATGCTTAAGAAAAATTATCCGAATCTGTTTACCGAATACAAACCAAGCAAGCAAGAGGACATGCAAAACATCATAGCTGGCAGACGCTGTAGTTGGAATTGCCATGTCCTCAGAAGAGACATCACAAGAACTGCTATGCTATGAACCTCTGAAGGAAAACGAAAGAGAGGCCGACCAAAAACAACTTGGCGGAGGATTGTAGAGCATGAGATGCAAAGAATGAACCAGAGTTGGGGCACTGTACGAAGGATGGCCACCGACCGAGCAAAGTGGAAGCAGTTTGTAGCTGCCCTACAAGACGCCACAGACGTGATGGCCACTTACTGCTTTGACGATCGGCGGCTAAGGATCAAAGAAGAAGAGGAAGTCAGACTATGGGCAGACAATTTCCAACAGATGTGACCGATTAGTCTCCCAAACAACAAATTTCCTGTGGCCAATCCAGTTGAGTTATGTGGGACTTCCCGGTATGCAAAAAATGCAACAGCTGCGTATACATCTCAAGTACCAGGTTTTTCTCTTGCCACCTTTCTAAAAATAGAAATGAGCGTCTAATTGAAGTGCTCTACTTGGCCGTCCCGTTGTTCATAATAGGGAGAACAATGGTAATGTCTGGCTTAAAATATACTGAATACTTCTTGTGTTAGCTTTCCTTTTAACCGAGAACCATTGTCAGTCAATATCTGATTTGGGAAACCTAATCTGGTGAATATTGTCAACAGTGCCTCTACAACATGCTTAAAATCTATAAAAGAAATGGCTACTGCCTCTCCCCACATAGAGCAAGTATCAACCAGTGTTAAGATTTAAGCATTCCTCTTCTTGATCCTAGTGAGGGGTCCAACAATAACCACCGCAACACGTTCAAAGGGTGTTCCAATAATATGAATTTCTCCCAGTGTTGCTGGTGCAGTCCTATGTTTAGGAGCTACTCTGTGGCATTCTGGACAGGATCTCACATATTTCTTTACATCTTCTGTGATTTCTGGCAAAAAGTAGTGACAAGCTATCATTTTCCCAGTGGCACATATTCCCATATATCGACTAAAGGGTACAGCATGTCCTAGCTCCATAACCTTCTCCCTGTATGATTTTGGCACTACAAGCTGTCCACGCCCTTTAGGTCCTGTTCCAGCATTTCTATATTGTAGGCCATTTTTCATGTAATAGTCTTATTTCTCGGGAGGGCTATGGGCCTTTGGTAATTTGCCAAAGCAAGGCTTTAATGTGATATCTGCTGCTTGAGCCTTTTACATCTCTTCTGGATGAGTATTGATAGAACTTTCCTCCATTTTCTTGGAGCTTGACCTGGTCTGGACTGTTGCCATAACTACAGGCTTCACAGGTTCCCCTAGAAAAAACATACCTACCAGGATCAATGGGTATATAGGGTCATCTATCATCGCTGCTTTGATCTCTCCTTCCACATAGAGATATCTTATATTAATTCGTTCTATAGGTCGTGTCATGGTTCCTGCTCCTTTTGATGGTCCTCTTATTTCTACTGCCTCTGTGTTTATCTGTTTAGGTCTCACAAGAGAACAACACACGATAGAGTCAAAGTCCAAGCCTGTATCAAATAAACACAGTACTTGAATGCCATTCACGGTCACTTCCTAACAGACAAGGGGATGATGGAGGTCATTCTGACTAACTGCCAGTCCCTTCCTTCCCTTATTCACTATTGTAAGACATGCAGCGTGATGCTGAGGGTTTTCCTTCTGCGGCCTGCAGTATTGTAGTTGCTCATTTTACAAGTCTTACACTACATTTTCTTTTCTTGAAGGTTTATTTTCTGATCCTTGAGGGTTCTTGTCTTTGTAGTCAAATCTGTGTTTCTTCTTGGTTATATGGTCCTTTTTTGTTCAAATTTGGAATAGTGATGTGTTTGCTTAAAACCTTCACCCTTCAGCTTGTTATTTCCTTGAGTCAGGGGATAGGCCAGTTGGTGACTTTCTGCATATATGATTATTTCATCCAGTCTATATGTCTTATTCTCTACCATAAACGTTTTTGTTTCAGGGACCATGGAATTCAGGAGTTGTTCTACTAAAACCATCTCTTTTAAGCCTTCAAAACCCTGAGTGAAGTTTCCTAACTTACACCACCTTAGTAGGTAAGTTTCCAATCTTGCAGTTAACTGCTGATAAATCTTTCCGACCTCATTGTTAGCAGTTGGACATTTTGTCTATATGTTTATCCACTTCCGTTGTTACATACTGAATGAGAGCATCACCGGTCAAGTCTAGCTCCTTTCCCATCTGCATGATCGCAGCCCTATTCTTCACCAAGTCATCCATGATGTTTAAGTTGAGTAGGGTGTGTTATTTTTCTACAATTTAATTAACTGTAATCGTAATTAAATTAAGGACAAAACAATATTCGCGCAACATTTTGAGAGTCAACTATTTACTACGTACTACTATGGTACTTTTCTTAATGAAAAAAAATCATATTATTGAGCTTTTTTCAAATATTATTTAATTTCAATTATTCTGTGGCACAAGATAGAATTAGTAGATCGAGTATGGCTCAGAATTTACAAGAATATTTCGCGATCGAGCCCCCAGTGTAGTGAAAGGTTTTTATGTGTATAGTGTCAGTAATAGATAATGATAGATCAGACAAAGATTTTAGTCTGACAAGAATGTAGTCCCAGTGTTAGAAAAGAGCACTGGTTTCAAAGGATAGTCACAGCTGTGAAGGTCTCTACTTTAGATAGTGTTTAGATATAAGTTAGAGCTTAAGGTGCCACCTTCGCTATGTAACTACCTATGGTAATCAAACAATTTAGTAAAACTCAAACTTCAACAATATAATATTAATAATAAGTCAGAGGATTACAATTAATGAATCATTTATTTTTAACATACATCTTTTGTTGTTCTTGTGCAAAATGAATGGTGAAATGATGAAATTGAATGAATAAAATTAATTACAAAAATTGAATAATTGTTGAGTTATATTCGTTACTAATTAAGAAGTCCTTTCTTAAATCTTAAAGTTAACTTAAAAAGAATTCATTCATTGTTCATTTATCACTACAGTCTCTTCTCTAGCGTAGTAATCAAAACTGTTTTATCATCATAACACAATAGTAACTTGGCTTTGACTGTTCACACTGGTTGCAGGAATTGGTTATAGATAATACTTATCATTAAAGTCTATGCCTGTCCTCAATGAGAATACACAGCAATATGAGGCACACAAGCCTATGTGTTCATGAATGAGTGCGTTCAGATGTCTGCGTGTATATGAATGATACATGGATCAGTTCTGATTAGGAACAGCGGGTCTACCACGTTTATGCAGTGTGCTGAAATTCTCCTTGTGTGATCAATGGGAGCAGATTGGAGCAATAAAATTGGTCCTTAAACAAAAGAAATCCAAGCCAATTATTTTATCACATAGATTATGTATGTAAGAAGTCGGGTGATGTCCCCATGAAATGTGAATAGATTAACTCTCAACGAAACCGAAAATATTTTGTCTAGGATAAAAAAAGGCTAATGGCGTATTTACCCAAAAACGTTTAAGCTAAGGGATTAATTTATTTTACATGCCTGGTTGTTTGCTTCTACGACGATAATGTCCTTGCGATGATGAATGACAGCTGTAATAAAACACTTCCTTGTTTTACTCTAGATGCAATGAAAAAATACTGTTAAACGCTTACCTTTGTTCTTACATCACTGTTGCCTTTTCTTACGCATTGGACTTTTAGAGTTCAGAAGCTATTTCTAATTTAATTTTTTTGGTTTTTTTTTTTCTTGAATCTTCCATAGTATGCTCCTATTTCATTATCGCTATTAATAACTTTAACTTCCAATCCTTTTGAGACCACGACCCCGATATAAATTTGCAACCCCCTTCATGTACAAGTATGTGGCATCTGCCTAATTCCCTGACTTCTTTATCACTTTCATGTCATCCACTAGGCCTTTTCCAAAGTATATTATTTGGTCTCTACCTGTATGTCTTACCTGGAGATTCCTGGACAGTGACAGGCTTATAATGCTATTAGCTGGTTTCCTCAATGTGTATCTTGTGTTTTGCTAGAGTCTTCTCCTTGCATTTTGTCTTATGGGATAAATTGAAATTCCCGCTGCTGTTGTGTTAAACCTGGGTTTAGACCTTTAGCCAGGGCCATGAAGCACTTCCACGAGGTACTTATTGGAAATATACATGTTCACTCTGCCTGGCTAACGCTTCTTGGATCGAATAGCTACACCAGAGTTGCCAAACATCATGACTTCCCCTTTGCTGAACCATGTACACCTTGTGAAACCACACAGTCGTCGAATGCCTTCAGGGCACGCTTTTGCTGGCCGACTTACAAAGTTCACGTCTGCAGAAGTGACCAGCAGACGTACTGATGTCACTTCCTGAAACCAAGACAGCGGTCTCCAAACACATCAATAATGAAGTGACAATCGGCATACAATGTTATAAAATTTACAATTTACAATTTATGAAATAGCTAGGCGGGGTTGTCGCACGGAAGGTCCAGGTTTTTCAAATCCTGAGTAAGCCACTCATGTCTGTTGTTTTTCTGTTGTCTAGCGTTCTACTTCTTTATTTCCTACGAGTGCCTGATAACATACCTTTATGTTTGTCTCATATTAATTTACTGTTTATAGGCTTCGGGTTTCCCTTCCTTATGTGTTATATCGAGGTAACACACTGAGTTGAATGAGATATGAGTCCATTTTGAACATTCAGAAAAGCAGCATCATCAAGTTGCTTGGCGGACTGCTTATCGTTTTCAGCAATGTTTCTGTAACTGAAGATGTAACTCAGTAGCTTAATTCGAAGCATCACTATCGTACTCACTGTCAGAGAATCCTTGGATTACATTCGTTGTATTGACCATGTAACACTTCTTATGACCAGGTCGTTGTATATGGATTCGTTTCTTGATACGGTCATCCCGACGTATGTCTGTTGGTTGTATGTGAACTTGTAAAAGAGCTGTAGTATTCAAAGGCGCCATCGGATGTTTCATGCAGCATGACAAAACATCGGCGACCACATTTCGGCTGCCCTTGATTGCCTTTATTTCGTAGTCGTAAGGCTGTAAAGCCAAAGATGCTCTAGTGGCTCTTTCATTCTTGAAACGAGCTGTCCTGAGGTAAGATAAGGCACGTTGATCCGTCTCCAGGGTAAATGGAGCTCCCAGGAGATACCGTTGCAATTTGGAGAAGCAGAACACTACGGCCAACCGTTCCCTCTTAATGATAGGGTAGGGTTGCTCAGTGGGAATGAGTTTTCTGCTTACATAGAGTGTTGGGCGCATGCAGAAATCAAATTCCTGCATCAATATCCCACCAAAAGATGACTTCATAGCGTCGACCCTGAGGGTGAAAGGTATAGTAGCGTCAGGTAATCTCAAAATAGGCATCTTTGAAAATGAACATTTAAAAGCATTTAAAGTCACATCACAAACATGAGTCCCAATGGGCTGATCACCCGTTGGCTTGTCACACCGATTACGGAAACAACGGCAGATGGATCTATTTGTTGTTGCCCTAAAGACGCCGCTAGGCGTGATGGGAAACTACAACAGAGAAAATCAATCTGCTGTTGCCCTTAAGACGCCACAAGGCGTGATGGCCTCTGACTGCTTGGTCGGTCTTTGGCTAAGGACGGAAGAAGAAGAAGAAGACAAACATGAGTCCAGATGACTCTGTTTGGGGAATTTTTTTTCTCTAACGCAGATAACACTGACGTCATCTCTGCAAAATTAGGCAAAACCTACGATAGAAGTTCACTAAACCAAGGAGACTGCGAACTTGCTTCTTAGTTCGAGGAATTTCAAGATTTAAAATCTTAGAAATAGTAGAGTCCTCAGGTTTTAGAAAACTACCTCCTACTTTATGGCCTAGAAAAATAATTTCAGTAAATCCTAATCTAGTTTTGGAGGGTCTAGAAGTAAGATTATGTAGGCGTAAAGTATGTAACAAGGACTGAATACCTACAATATGTTCATCCCACGAGCTATGGAATAAACATATATTCTATATAGGTGATTAAACCATTTCGGTCTGAAAATAATCTTCGCATCATGTGAACGAAGGTCGCAGGAGCGTTCGCTAGACCAAAAGACATAAACTTGAATTGACATAGACCAAGCGGCGTGGCGAAAGCAGTATAAGGCTTAGCTCTATCCGATAATGAAACCTGCCAATAGCGTTTTGATAGGTCAAATTTAGTGAAAAACGTAGCTGAAGTGAACTTATCTAACAAAGAATCTAATAGCGCTAATGGTTCAGCGTCCTGAATGGTCAGGGAATTCAACCGCCTAAAATCTATGCAAATGCTAATAGATTTTTTTTCCTAATTAACACCATAGGAAAACTATAAGATGACTGTGAAGGAGTAATGATGTTTAATTTCATCATTTGTCTTATTTCATCCTGAACCTGAAATTGTAAGTGAATATATACCCTTGTATATATATGATACGGTTTCAACTTGATAGGTAGAAAATCAGTAAGAACGACATTATGTTCAATGATATCTGCATGTCCATCGACATCTGTAAGAACCATCAGAGAAAGATACTAGTACATGAAAGATTTGTTCCCTCTGATGAGAAGATAGGGTTGGTGAAATTGAAACATTGTTCCAACTCTCAGTACCTAATATATGAATATTTGGTAACACTAAAAGTGATTAACCATCATCAGACAAATCGGAACGTCTTCTTGTATAACAGCCAAAGAAGAATGATGACTGACATATTCGTCAATACCTTCAAAGACTGGTTACAGATGTGGTGGACGTGTTTGAAACTGTTGCAACATATTAATATGAAAAGATTTTTTTTTCTTTCCATTAATGGATACAATATAGTCCACATCTGACAGTTTATCAACAATCATATAATGTCCTCTCCAAGACACAAGTAATTTGTTGTCTTTATTTGGCTGTAGTACATATGCTTCATCACATGGCCATAATTGGAGTAATTTCCTATTTTGGTTGGCAAACAACCTAGCCTTTAGTTTTGCCTTTTTTGATGAATTTACTGCAATTTGGCATGCGTCGATTATCTTTTTTCTCAATTTAACAACGTATTTATATGAGTTTGAACCTCTTCATTCATATCAGCTCCGATCAATAGTTCTTTTAAAATCGACATGGTCTCTCTCGGTTTTGCCCCAAACACTAATTAAAAGGGAGCAAATCCAGTATGCTCGTTTTTAATCTCTCTATGAGCGAATAAAATTGATAGCAAAACTCTGTCTCAATCCTGTGGATATTTAATGGTAATCTTATGTAACATTTGCTTTACCATTCTTTTCAGGACTTCAACTTTACTATTTGATTGAGGATGATAGATCGAACTAAGCGATCTTTGAATTCCGAACATTTTCATGACCTGTTTCATAGCATCTGAAACCAATTGTGTTCCCCGGTCATATAGAATATTTTCGGGAAAACCTATTCTACTAAAAAATTTAAAAAAAACGTCTACGACATCTACAGTTGTAATAGTTTTTCAGTGGTATTGCTTCTGGCCAACGTGTACACATATCAATGCATGTCAACACGTATTGATGTCCTCTAACTGATGTAACTTTTGATGGACCAATAATGTCAATGGCCATCTTTGCGAATGGATGCAAAGAACTATCAGCTGCTTGAATAGGAGCATCGTGCTTAGGCCTTTTAGTTGCTATACTTTGGCACATTGCACATGTGCGACAAAAGGATTTACCATATTTTGTCACACCAAGCCAAAAGAAGTGTGACAAAACTCTTTGCTTTTTCCTTGCTACACCCAAATGTCCAGCACACTGAATGTCGTGGGCATGTCATAAAACAAATGGTCAAAAATACGCTGGTACAATAATCTGTTTTTTAATGAGTTAGAATCTTGAAAATTCCTAACTAAAATCCCATTTTTTCAAAGTATACCAGTGTTTTGCACGATTATCAAACATGACCTTATCCAATCTAGCATCTGAAAAATTTTCTTAAGGAAATATCATCCTTTTGTCTTTGTACAAAGGTTTCATTATCAAGAAGTTCCACCAGGAAATTATCATCATTTTCCTGATTATCATTATTCATTACCGGAATATCATCAGTCTTTTCATTAGTATCATGATTTTCATTATCATTATTACACTCTTCTTCATCTGTTTCTTCTTCAGTGTCATTTTCATCATCTAAGTTCTCATATAACACATTATCATTTTTATGTGTTTATTCAGTTGAGCACGAGCTTGAGCTCTGGTAGTTACAGCACTTAAACATTTGAAATGTTGTTGTTCCCATTTTTCAATATCATCTTTTGTACATTTATGAATGTCAGGAATGGTCCCAAGAATATTTCCTGCAATTGAGGTAATTAAGAGGCATACAAGTGTTCTTCCTGTAAAATATGGAGTATCCAAAAATACCTCAGCTGTAGGATAGTACTACACTGTACCTCAAAATGTAATACTTTCAACTCTTTTGCTGTATAATCTGATTGATCCACCGAAGCTTTGCGTACACCAATAGTTGTTGCCCCTGTGTCTCTTAATAGTGACACTAACTGATTGTTCACAAAATCTTTATTTAATACTAGTGAGCCAGTATTTTCAAATGAGGACATGACTGGCAAAGGATGTCCGCATAATAGTCTTGGTAGTTCTTGTGGCTGAAATAGAGAATTGCAGTTAGTACAGTTATTACTGTTGGACAGATCAACACCACACGAATTTGCATGTGCCATACCATTATTATTCTGACCTTGATTATTGTCAATATTATGGACAACAACATTTGTACCTTCATGGTTTCTCGACTGCCTGACATTATTGTTCTGATAAGAACATCTGTTGTTGCCATAATGATCATTACCTCTATGGAAAGATCTTTGTTCTCTGCCTGATTTAGGATTATATCCTCCTCTATTTTGCTATTCATTAGAAAAGAATGATGACTGTGGACTGTAATATCCTTCATCACATGAGTTATAATTCCTTTGAGGATGTTGTAATTTCTTGTTAAAGTTGTATCTACCTCTGTTATTGCCAAAGTTATGTGTATGATTGACCCTATAGTTTTTGTCAATACTATTTGATCTCTGCTTAGTTGTATTATAATGTTGAGTACCAAAATGTTGACTCAAATGTTGAAGGTGATGTCTTTGTTGTGGAGAAGATGTAGAGGTATTCAAATACTGGCACTTGAAGTGTAGAGTATCACCCCCAGACACCAGAGGTGATGGAGGCGTAGAAATATGGTGTCTTTGGTCTGGTTTGTGTATACATGTTGTAAGTGTGTAGCTAAACAGTTAGCAGGACAGTCCACACAGGACGTCACGTAAACACACGACGTGGAAGTCAATTAATCTGGTAACAGCTGGTTACGTTTCCAAACATTTATTGAGACGCCACAATAGTAACGATGACATTGACGATCAATCACAAGCAATGTTAATCATATCAATCAGTATAAGGTAAGGTTCCCTCAATAAATGAGCATTCAAATAAGCTGATCTCATGGATATGATAGCTTCAGCAGATTCAGCTTATTCATCAAAAATATGCGAGTTAATCAACTCTTTCCTGATACAAGTAGATCAGATATGTAGGGACCTCAAGACGCAGCAATAGAGACCGCAGTCAGCGACTCATAGCTTGACTGCCTGCGTCAGGAACAGCGAACCAGAGCTGGTCAAGACCGCACTCCACCTCCACGTGGTGGTCCTGGAAACAGTCTGCAGCTGTGCAGGCTGGCTGAGCGAGTGTGGATCGAAATGAGAAGGCAAACCCGGTCCTAAAAAATGCCGTGCAGAAGTCGGATGTGTCGACCGAAAGGTGCAGATATCACAGCTACGTTTTTCTAAAACAGCGACCACAAACGCAACACCGTTCCGTCCTTTCCATGCGAACTGAAAAGTAATGGATATGTAGGCATGTTCAAATACCAGCCGCACGAGCATGGCGGACTATGAACGCAGTTCACGTTGACCTTCTGTGGACATAATAAGTCAACCATCGTAAAGGCGTCTTCGCTGGCATAACGAAGTTCAAGGAACATAATATTAATTGTTCTGTGGGCATAAATAGCCTGAACCATAGATATATTAGGCATCTAGATATCTGGTGTGCTTCTAGTAATAAAGTCTCTCCCCGCCTGACAGTGCGAAACGAGTCGAACAATAATGTCTAACCTCACCGACTACAAGACAAAATAGGAAGAGCAGTTTTTACCTTTATGTTCAAAAAAACACCACAATTCCAACCGTCTCCAGACGTTAGAATTACACACACATGGGATTAATATGAATAAACTTGCCATCAAAATCACAGAAGGTCCTTTCCCATGATGAAAGAATACTCGAGGACCCAAGAGCATATCTTGCCCCGACACAGAATCACATCTCGAACCGAACCGTTCTGCCACAAACTGGGCGGAAGCTTGTTCAATCTACAACCGAAAGACAGACATGCGCAGAGAACCATTCCCGTGAAGAACAATTCAGAAAAGTACGTAGCTATGATCCTATACTGAGAGAACGACATAACATATAAAATCGAGCCTTATAAGGAAAGAAATAGCATCATTGCAGGTTGCCAACGATTTCTAAGAAAAGTAGACCTGTACGCTCCTTAAAAGGACATGAAAACCGAGATCGGTATGACATTATAAAAAAAAAAAAAAAAACCTGCAACCTTCGGTCACCAGAAAAGATAACTACACAAAGTAAAACAGTGAGTTCATTTCCCGAGTTCTATCCCTTGCATAAGGAAAAAATTACGTACACACTGTTAAACGTTGCATAATTCTTATGTGTAAACATATAATTAACAGATCTGAACAGATGCAGCTGGCAAGGAAATCCTTAATGTTATTTCTGCTAAGGATTCTATTTGGATGGGCAACATGGTATTGTCGACCAAGGGTTTTCCAACTTAAATTAAATTCTCTGGTTTCTTCCTCCTGCAACACAAAATGACACAAATTCTCTCCATTAATAGAAGAACAATACTTTTTCTTTCTACGTCTCTCAAAAATCAAATCAGATAGTCCTTTTCCTTTTCTTCCTTTCAAAAGTCTTTTCAATTTTGGATAAGTCAATTCCATCTAGAAAAGTAAAATGAAATGAATTTCAGTCTACAAGCTGAAATGAATTCAGTAAAATCTTTTAAATTGAATCTGGCAATAAGGACTTAAATTTTAACCTGCAGCCCTCTTCATCCAATTGATACCTCTTAAGTATTCTTAAGATTTTTTTGCAGCCTCATAGTCCTTTCTAGACTGTTCATCCATGGTACAAAATGCAGTAAATGCATCACCGACTAATAGGTTCATGAGCCTACTAGACTAGATAGTTTTATCAATATTCAATTCCTGACAATAGGTCTCGTATCTATTGAGGAACCACGAAATATCGTCTATGGACGCGTTACATTTTGGCAAATTGATCTTAAAACTAGCAGAATGATCTTTATTTCTAACCTCACCCATCATATGATTAACCTGTGGTTGTTGTAGTTTTAATCTTTCAAGTTCCAATTCTGGAAATCTCAGTTCCTGTTGAGATATTATCTCATCCTGAGCTCTAGCATAGGCCAATTTTCTCTTTCAAGAGCCATCTCTTCTGCTCTTCTCTTTTTCGACAATTCATCTTGACTTCTATTTTTTCATTTAAATTCTTCTTGTCTTCTTTTTTCCGATAATTCTGTTTCTTCCTTTTTGAGGTCTTCCTGTCTCTTTATTTCTGTCTACATAGGTTTGCAAGGCTTCACCCTCCAAACGAAAATCTTTTCCAATCTTCACCAAATCTTTTAACGAAGTCACGATTTACAATTATTGTGATTACCAATATAAACACAACAATATAGCTGTTATATATGAATATGTCAGCAATATTTTCAATACTTATTCCACCACTCTCAAATCACTCTCCGTATGCAATGGCATATATTAAAGTAGATGTAAGATATTTAGCAAATAAAAAGAAAACCACAAAGGTACAGAGAAGGTGACTGGGTACAATAACAAGGGCTAACTTAAGGTAATTCAAATAGTCAACCAAGGGAGAAGTACATAAATTGTAGAACAAATAAAAGGTTGCTCTATAACAATTATGACAAGACACTGATAAATTTACAACATTTATGACATCTATTAAATAAATGATAGTATCACAAACAATAATGGAATAAAGTTAAGAAAACATTGCACTGAACTTTACTACAAGAACAAACTTTATACTTATCAATACTTCACAACTAGACAAATAATGAATCTGTTTACTTCAATCAAGGCAGTAAAACACAGCAGTTTTCGCCGGCCCCTCATTTTGAACCAAACAGATGCAAAAACTAAAGAACGCCCTTGATTCTATCGACCAGCCGGAGCGGTATTAACAAAGACATGAGTCCATCCTACCATCCAATATGCACACAACAAATAGACATTCATAAAAACACGTATGACAAAAAAAAAAATTCCGCAAACAGATATCATTAGCACACAAGCTGTATGTAACTATAAATACACTTATCTGTTCTGCCAGTACGATTTCCCTATTGATTCCACTTCACTCCAAGCAAGGAACGTTGAAAATATTTCAGCATAGACCAGGTTAGGCCTGGCAGTAGAAACAGCTGACATCAAACGACACCGCTCTGGCACAGCATTCAGGTAGCAAATTCGACCTGTTCAGCATACAGCGTAGAATTTTCAGTTGAAATTTATGAAGGAAAAGATTCTTTCTGATTATTAGACGACCTTGAGGCCCAACTGAAGATATTTATTCATGGGAAGTCTCTTCCATTCTTCATTTCAGTGCGCAGACGATGATTGACGCCATTTTGAGATACTTCGTCTTTATTACTTTCATTGAAAAGTACAATTTTTTCCGTCGACTTTGGCCCCCATTGATATGGGGCCCGAGAAAACGTCCTTCTAGGGTTGATATGTTGTGGCAGCTTAAAACTGGTTTTGAATATAACTACACTTGTTTTTTTTTTTTTTTTTTTTTTTTTTTTTTTTTTCGTCCGCCCGCTAATACTCGAGGCGAAATCTCAGGTTATTGTTAATGTCTAACCTGACATTGATTTTACGTGAGTATCCCTTTTCTTGTACAGAGACAGGTGTCCCTCGCCATTCAGGCAGATACTCGCCGATTTCGGAGGTACCCATTAGAGCTGGGTCGGCTCAGGAGCCCGCCAATCCCTGGTCGAAACGGGAACGCTCCTTCAAATGTCCTCCGCCAGGTCTCGAGAGTTAATCCAGTCCAATTCCCGTCGAAATGAAAAATCCTCAAATGCCGTCGCCCGGGTTTGATCCTGAATCACCCGGTCGCCAGAGCGGTGTTTGTAACCACATACGCTTAAGCCGCGGCTCCTACTACACTTGTATCTTGTGACTTGGCCTGTCTTGTAAACATATTATATGATTTATGATTTTTTAGAGGCCCGTTCAGTTCCCACTAGCACATCGTACATTTATCAAGAACAAGAACAGTCCAAATGCCTGATTGGACACTTCACAATGTAATTTATTAGACACAAAATAGCTCCAGTAGCACATCTGAGAGAGTATGTCCATGTATAGCAGGCATCAGTATGACGGTCTATATCGTCGAAGTACAGTCTTGTTCTAATGAAATATGTTTTTGAGGACATGCTCATAACATTTTATTTAACAATAAGTCACTCTCGTAATAATCAGCATCCTCTTTCAATCTTGCATAAAATAACTAGCATTGACGCACGGAGGTGTATGCGTAATGTAGTGATGGTACAACATAATGAAGATAGAGGGAAACCCATATACTCTCTGGAGCAGAAATACACAAGCGACTTACACCTTGTGAAACAACACAGTCAAATGCCGGCAGGGCACGCTTTTGCTGGAAGGCACTTGTAGGAAATAAAGAAGTAGAACACTAGACAACAGAAAAACAACAGACATGAGTGGCGTACCCAGGATTTGAACACAAGTCTCGTGGTTTCCCTTCCTTATGTGTTATAAATGTTTATACAATACCAAACCTACCCTCTGTCCTGTTCTTACTGTTCTAAGTCTACTATCATACTGGACACAGTATTAAGGTCTTTGTCTTGTTGGACTGACCAATACTGATATTTAGGGGAACAACAGAAGCGATTGCGTCATTAATAGGCTGAACTGCCCATGGTAAACTTCCGGTGTTATGTATAGAGGTTCGAACTAATGACCTGTCATTGAAACATCCTTTTTTGGGGATGCGTAGATGGCAGGGAGGACAGTGTGATTCGCTTGCATAGCTAGGCGGTGTTGTCGCACGGAAGGTCCAGGTTCAAATCCTGTGTAAGCCACTCATGTATGTTGTTTTTTTTTGTCTAGTGTTCTACTTCTTTATTTCCTACGAGTGCCTTATAACATACCTTTATATTTGTTTCATATTAATTTACACGCTTTTGCTGACCGACTTACAAAGTTCACGTCTGCAGAATGACCAGCAGATTGTACTGACGTCCACTTTCTGAACCCAAGACAACGGCCTCCAAACACATCAACAAGGAAGTGACCATCGACATACAATGTTATAAAATTTACACATAACAGACAGGCAAATGAAACTGGAAAGTGGCTCTGAGCAAGCAGTGATGATTTCTTGGGAGAGCCAGAAATCTTTCATTCCTCTATTCATATTTACTTTTCTACAGGTTATTGACCTGCACTGACCTTTCATTATTTCAGCTCAGATTGATAGTCTTTTAAGAATAATAACCGAAAGTATTTCAACCCGATCTCTCATTGTATAACGAGAAGAAATCAATCCGTAATTACTGATCAAGAAACCACAGAGTAGTCGATGTAACATTTCAAGATAATGCAAGCCAAAACCATGTACAAGTTTGCGTCCAAATTTGATTTAAATATTCTTTTATCATGGTTACACCTTTCGGCATATACAAGAAACAAATATCGAACTGTGTAAATGATAAAGATACGCGATGATAAACACACATCAGCTAGACCAAGATAATCATTACTTATTGTTTCGTTATGTACATCTGTCTACATATTACAATGTGTTTGAAGATGACAGAAGATATTACACCAGGAAACGTTTTCTAGCGCGAAAAAACCCATTTACAATTACTGTTGTTAACATCTACTGTCCAATAGTCCAAACGAAGATGGTTTGGTCATGTCTGCAGAATGGGAGAAGATCGACAGCAACGGCAGGTGTGGGAGACTAAGAGCTAAGAATCCAAACCTCCAGGACGACCCAGAGTCGGTTGGGGGGACAACATTAGACAATCTCTGGACCGAGGACTAGAATGGAATCAGGCCAGGAGGAAGACAACCGAATGGATAGTTTGGCTCTCTCTGTTCCAAACATCTACACCTTACGGTAGAAAAGGGTGGACTAAGTAAGTATGTAAACATCTACCACTGTACGTTTTGTGTGCGTATTGCCAACCCGTGCTGTTTGCTGGAGAGAATCGTGGACATCAGGGTGTGTTTTCGAGTTGTAAGACATCAATATGTTAATCTCGAGTTGTTTACTTTGTCAGCTGTATAGTTCTGGATTAATAGTTTCAGTTTAGGTTCTCGTGTGTTTGCGTGAACCTTGTGTGTGGTCATGTGAGGAAAATTGAAGCGATGATTGACTAGAAGAATGGAAGATTTGAAATCATAAGTGAATGACTTGTCTCTAAGCAATGGGCATGTGGAGAGAAAAGGCGTTTTAAAGAGCGACATGGTCAGGTTGAGAGTTAATGCATGCTTGGTCAAGGATAAATGTATCATCTAGCTCTAGTGGTTGCATGGCGTGTGAAAATTGATACCGACACAGGGGATATGTCGTAAGTTCGCTTCGATGGAATTCTAATTGTGATACGGGGAGTTTCTCTTCATCTTTTCCTTCTTCTTCTTTTTCTTCTTCTTCTCCTCCTTCTCATACTCTTTCTTCTGCTTCTTCTTCGAACCCTTTCAGGCGTCAACTTGAAAAAGTTAAAAATAGTGTTGATCAGTCAGACTGAGGTCGATATGTGCTTTCTCTGTTCTTCATATTTTGGGCACTTTTTGCAACAGCTTAGCTGTCATTTTAATGATGCCACAACTACACTCATTAACAGTTCCTATCTTTAGCTTGTTGAATTGATGGCTACACGGCCAGTGCTTTGTCTAAAGATTAACTGTATAACAACTCAATTGAATCGCTGTCTTTAGAGCATTGCCATAAGTTCATTTAGGTCTGAGTTTTTTTACTCCTTGTGACAAAACTTCTGTACGTGTTCTTTTGGTGGCTCTCTCACACCTTCAGCGACTCCGACAGTATCCCTTCTTTTCTTCATTTTTCTCGTTCTCTCATTCAATTCGATTATTACTTGACATCAATCATGCCTTTTTCATTCCTTTTTCTCTCTATGTTGGATTAGTAGGATGAAGTCTCTAATATTCTACTCCACTCCCTACGTATCTGCTTTACACGCAGCATTGTTTACGTTCCGCAAGGTAAATGCGATAATACTAGATAATTATACCGGTTATACGCTTATCTATTCTCTTAGTCTGGCCATCTTTTGAAACGCGTCGGTCCAACATTTGACCCCAGGTGAAAAGCTGGTGGCAATACGGTCTTGTCCGATTGTCATGAAAAGATCCTAAGATTGTCTGTCTGGGTTGCCGACCGTATGTGCATGTTTGTCTAGCAGATTACACAGAGGGTAGATGCGTTCATCCCTTTTTTGTGGGACAATCCCTGGTGATTGTTACATATAATCTGTCTGAGTAGACATCTTGGTGGAAGACATTACGCCAGGCAAACATGGTCACATGTTGTTGTGAGTGGGCGGAAATATTACCGCATGATGCATGATTTGAAAGAGAAAACTAAACAATCATAGTCGATTCAGTTATTATATGTATGAAAGAGAACGTTTGAGCACGTTTTTTTAAAACATACATCTATATATACGTAGATATATTTTTATGTATAGAGCCATTTTTTATAAGACGAAATTCGCTGAATTAACTCAGCTGGGGGCTTGAACTGGCCAAAAAAAAACATTGCTTAAATCCTTCACAAAAGACGACGGACAGATATAAGTTAACAAATGTTCAGTGCCAAGCAGCATTGTTCTTGACTTCTGAATTAACTTGTGAACACTACTGTACGGTATAAGCGTCATTACCCTTCTATCTACATCTCTGCCAAGAGTAATCTTGTGCGAAGGTAGACACCGTTGACGACCCATTTAGATACTCCTGAGTTTTTGTCATTGTTGGACCACTACTGCACAACATGGGAGGCAATCCGTGACACTCCTCATTGCTGCAACTACAGATAGCACATCTGTGAAGAAACCGACTTGCCCCTTAGAGCTTTTCTGTGCAATCAGTACTTCTGGTGCAGTTTTTAAGGCCTCTGCTTCTGCCCTGAAGTTATTTGAGAATTTTCCTGTTACCACTGACAACTTCTGCTAAAACTCAGAAAAAGTTTTCCACCTAAGCTCTCTGTTGCACCAGTTGCTGAGCCGTCTGTGAATGATGGGTCCAGGCGAGGCTTGGGTAATGTTGCTCTATGTATTTTATGGTTAGCGCTCGTCTTTCTATTTCGGTCGTTTTATCAATACCATAAAAATTTTCTATTATTGCAGGAATCCGCTGCTATTTTCAAGCAGGAAACCGGTGTGCAGTTCACATTTCTTTGATAGTTAGAATGACATTTATTGGGTCTGCATTCATCTTTGGTTTTGTTAGCTCTAAAAATTTGTTGCTTTGTTTCAGTCTTTCCATTCCTATACCATTTTCTCCCTGGTACATTGTGTGGTCTGTCAACTGCTGAATTTCTCGGCTCGTTGCTAGGCCCTGCTATTTCTTCAATCCTCCATGACCAGGAGGTATGTAATTTATTTCAATTCTTCAAGAGGGGTTGTCTTCATGTATTTCGTTATAATTCTCCTCGTTTTGTGTTCTGTTGACTTTGTCTTTTTTTAAGTGTGACTTAGCTGCTGTTGACTATGATGCAATGCCATATTCTAGGAGTGAGGGGAGTTTAAGAATCTATTGGCTATTTTGGCTACTCGTGAGCTCCTCGTTTGATGCCAGTAATATAGGTGGCGTGAGTTGCGTAGAACGTTATGTGAGTTCTCCAGAATTTATATTTTGAATTGTACTATTATCAGTGTGCCTCATCGTATAATACTTTCATACAATACAAAGTTAAGAGGATTGATAATAGGTGTTGCTGTTCTTTAGGATTACCTAGTAGTGTCCAAAGTAATCAACATTATTTAGACGTACATTTTGTCACGCCCGTTTTTGTCAGCCACTGTTCGTTAACTACTTGAATTATGGTGGTTTATCGTGATATTTTTCACGCTGTTTCTGCTACCAAATAAATGTTTGAATAATTATGCAAACCCTGATTTTTTCTTAAATAAATTTAAAAAACAAAAAGAAAAAGAAAATCATAGACAGTTTCTGCCTTTAGAAGTCGTGTTTGTAGGGAGACCAATTATGATAGGCCCAATCACCTTGTACTGGTAAAAAAAAAATATTTAAGACGACACAAGGACATGAAATATATGGGCAAACTCAAATTGGAACATTTTATCGTGTTCTCAGACAAGGAGAAGAGTTACGCAAAAGGGTTTGGCATAAGTTTGTGCAGTCTCGGATATTATATGACGTTGCGCAGCCGTTTAACGCCATTATTTTCCTTCACTTTGTCATGTTGTATATTGATTTTTGATTATATCTCTGCAGAAAAGCTTGCGGAATCGAAATCTGTATTTACTTCTCATGCTGTAATAGATAAATATATTCATAGAAGAGTTTATGCACTGCATTACATTGGCTAGTCCACCAATCATTATTCCAATATTAATGTATTTTCCTTGATACGCCAGTGCTGGAACAAAGGAAACTGTTAGGATAACGATGCTAAGGGGAATAAAGCAGACGATAAACAAAATGGAAATCATCCCAACCATTGTCGCAGTCTTCTAATTACGGCTGGAAACTCTGTCAACCTGTGCTTTAATGGTAGTCGCCATTCTCCACTTTGTCTTGCTGTGTAGTTTATGTGAAAGTATCGTCGTGGATACAACAATGATCACAAATTGTGCCAAAGGAATACATAAGTTGTTTATAACAAAATAAATATGTTCCATCTTTTCTCTATCTTCAATGAACACAAGACCAAAAATAGTTTTGTTTCTTACTGGAGAAAACTTCATCTCTACTGTGTTGGCAGTGTACGCTGGTGCAGCACAGCCGACGAAAACAACGAAGATACTGATGATGGTGATAGTCACACGACCTGGAGTAATGATACTTTTATCCGTACAAATGTGACCGTACGGCCTACTACATCGCTACAACTATTAGAATTATAGTAAATTACTTAAGAATGACTAGTTTATAACTACACCAACAGTTTTACCTTATGGAACGATAACCATCAGATATAGTGATCTTCAGTGACTCCATGTCAGTTCTGGAAGCACTTAAACAGACTCCATATGAAAACACAGTCATTTTTCTTATAGGAAGAGCGGTTCACAACTTGATCACAGCCTACTCCATCAGTGTAACCCTACAGTGGATCCCTGGACACAGTGATCTAACTGGAAATGAGACAGCTGATAGACTTGCAAAAGCAGGAGCCTCTAAACAACAAAAGGACAGACCCTGCAGCATGAGAACAGTAAAACAGATTCTCAGAAACAACACAAGGGAAATCTGGCTGAACAGATGGGCGAACGGGCCGACTGGCCGAAATGTCTTTAATGAAATGACCTGCCCAAAAGACAACGACAACATAAACAGACGCAGCAGGAGAAATCAAAGTGTTATATTTCAGTTCCGAACAGGACACGCCAGAGTCAATAGCCATCTAAACCGTATCAACCCTCAGCACCTACCCATGTGTAGACACTGCTCTCATCACTATGAAACAACCAGACACCTCCTTACGGAGTGTCCATCACTCACAAACGTCAGGAAAAAACTTTTACAGACACCTCTGACAGTCACCAGCTCACTATATGGAACGTTAAAACAACTGCAGAAAACCTGCACTTTTTAAAGAATGGCATTGGGCTGCCAAGAGTAGATATGCTCAGCAGCTATGGATATCGACGACAACAACAACGACTAGTTTATAAACAATAGTTAAAAGCTAATGACATCATCAGTCATGGCACACATGAACCCATGATGTCATCAAACCTTGTGTGGGCTCCATACAAGTTAGGCCGGAAGACATTTAGAATAGAGAGAACCTAGAACAATGGTTGGTCATTGTTGCATGACTATCTCCCACAGGTATCAATAAGTCATACTGGACATTAGTTATGTTATGAGTTCTGTTTACTCAATAACGTTTTGATTCGGTAGGTGTTGATCACCACGCAGGTAATGCTGTAATCCTCTCAGTTATGTTCCCTGTAGCAAAGAGACGGCCACCAGTAGTGTTGCATGTTTAAGTTACTAGATATGTTACTGCACTCTTGTTGTAACGTGGTTGTCGTTTGGGTACACACTAACAGCTGGTGAACATTGTAGAAGTAAACATCAGTACAGGAACAACTACTTGATAGGACACAAGGTTTGTTATTGACATATACGCCCACACAGGGCTACTATACATAGGTCATGAAGACCTCACAGTAACACACGATGAAGTCAGGAAACGTTGAAGGACTGTTGACGTTTCAGACAATTTATTATGGACAACAGTAACATACGCTGACATCGAACGATTCACTGTCATGTAATCACATATAAGCACGTAGAATAGCAACAACTCATCATATTCAACATCATGGAGACTTTGCATGTAAACCTTGACTGCAACAAATAAGCCGCGCAATTGGCGCGCTTCATATGACTACTGTTCTTGGTTCCTCATGACCAAGCAGGTCAGGTAGATAGGTCTAGGCTACCACATCCGCCGCACGAATGGCGGACTGTCTCAAAATATCTAACTCAGTCTCTTCTGTATAATATAACTCCTCACCCGGAGTAAGCCACCTTAGCAATAAAGTTCTGGGATCCACATGAGCCGTACAAGCAGCGTGATTTCCAAAAAAATGGCCAATATCAATCTCTCCTATTTAATATCTACGCATTAGGAGAAACCTGCGTTAATGAAGTACGTTACTTCTCTTGACCAGTCAGCTCGTGTAGGTCTAATCTACAAGGAATAAGCCGTATAAGCGGCAAGGTTTCTTCAAAGAGATGGCTAACATCAGTCTCCTTTACTCAGTATATCTCCGCATTAGGAGAGAGCCATCTTAATACTGTTCTTGGCAATAATATAAGATTCAAAAGTCTCTTTACCTGTTTGCCGTTTATAAATAACACACAACACATTTCTTCACATCCATGGCTATACAATCCCAAGCCAGAATAATCATAGGGGGAAAATTCATTATCATTTAACACCTAAAAAAGCTCCATTCCCCAGAATTATAGACAGAGACGAGCGCTGACTTCTTGTCAGCTCGGAGACTTTTCATCGACTGCCCGGAAAGCCAGTCTTCAATTCCCCGCGCAAGTTCACTGCGCATGTGTAAGCTCAAAGTAGAGCTAGCCACAGAACAGTCCAGACCTTTTCCGTGAAATCAGAGCAAGACCGCTCCATATAAGGCCATCTGTATGAACGATATCCTAATATAGACATACAGAATAATGGACATCGTCCAGACAAGGGAGATAACCGCTAAATCTCATCATGAACTAAAAAATATACAATCAATGGTTTCCCTTTGACCACAGAATAAACAGTTCATATATTCCTATCTTAACAGTCATACTTACTTAGAAACAATAATTTTAGACAGAGGTTTCGTAGTTAGTTAGGTTAAAGATTATTTTAATAGTCCGCTAGGCCTCAAGACCAATCTTAAGAAGGTTTCCTGTTTCTACTCCAATTATAAATAATTTCATCCGCAAGCCATAACACCGGACTAGTATATAGACTGATGCATCATAATAACCAGTTAGAGCCTGAGACAGTTATCTCAGTGATCAGAGTCAAAACTACATAAGGCGTACTCACTTGAGGTGTGGAGAAACCTGGCGCATCACCTATTGTGAGAACAAAAGCCTTTGACTCCTAGGCTGTGACAAGTACATAACCGTCCAGACACCTACTACTTACTAGGGCCACCAGCAAGCCCCTGCCACGCAATTTATTGTGATTTTATCCACAATAAGTGAGTCTCGAATTAGTTTTTCCAAAGTTTCGAATCGATATTTTATTTTGATAGGTTTCGACAGAATTCAGACATGCCGTATCACGACTTCTGAATGCAGATTAATTGCTGATGAACACATGAGTGAGTCTCGGGATACAGGAAGAAAGATAAAGGGCTAGATGGTCGGACAGACCTGGGTCCCCAATTCTTTACCCTTTTAAATAAAGTTATGCCCATCTATCTCTCCTACTGATTCTGCTCTTGGGTTAAGCAGAACAAAGAAATAACACCAAGTCTCACCTCCTTCAATAGCAGACTGTCAAATACTTCATGAGTTCTGATACCATGCCAACTAAGCTGATTATGTTTGAAATGATAATTTACTGTACTTTTTTTTTTAAATTAAATTAAATTTAAAAAAAAATAATATTTGTTTAATTAACAATACTTAATTTTGATTATGACTGCAAACTATAAACGGACACTGTTATATTACCTTTATAATGTTGCATGCCTTCATATTAATGCTTTAAGTAACATGTGGGAATGAAAGGATATAATATACAAGATAAATGAGAGTGGAAGTGCAGAATGTTAGACGGGCCTGCGAGCCCAATTCTTAACCCTTCGAAAATAAAGTTTGTTCGTTCGTTGGTTCTATAAGTAATAAGCCTTTTGGCATCGAGACTAAAGCTGGCAGTATTGACGCACCAGAAATGTGCTGGAGATGTTTATTTGCCAGCATAGACATCAAATAAACAAAGAAAATTTGATATAAATACTCGGACTTTTCCAATATACTGCTTTTAGAATTGTCCTTGACTTCGTTGGAATTGCTGTTAATAATCAAATCTTTAATCATGGTACTACGAACTCTAAACATTTACAAGTACTCCTTACTACCTTGGTATTTCCTTACTGCTGGAAGTAACAACTTTGGTGTATAACTAGTCATCCACAGAAGTATTCCAAATAAAAAAAGTATCGTGGTTATATCCCTTAACTTAAGGGAAGTTACAGTATTAGGCACTGTCACATATACCTTATTTGGTACCGGTGACCAGCTCGTAAATGCTTTTTACGATGGATTCACAAACTCAACAGCTTGAACATCAATTATTTTTGTTGCAACAACAAAACCAACAGCTCCAACAACAATGGTCGCAGCAACAAACAGCGAGTCAAACTCTGTCTGATTCTCCTGAAACTTCTTCTAGCACATTACAGTCGATTGCTAATACGCTCAGCTCAATAACGCAGAGTACCAACTTCCAAAATATGCATTATATTGTCAATCCGTTTCACGGTGATGCTTCTCACTTTCGTCAATGGCGTATTGACATTGACAAGTTTATGTCTTTGGTCCCCTCGGAAACCGATGAGACCGAACGCGAGTTGCATTCCTCTCCGCACGGTCGTTGGCTACATATTTTTTTGCGCCGTCGTGCACAGCTTTTTCCTACGGAAATTTTCGCTTCACTGAAAAAAAGCACTCGTCGGCCGCTATTCATCAATAACTGACTGTCAGCACGCGTGCACTCTTCTTCGTAGACTACACCAGGTCAGACAGGAACCTGTCCATTTTTATGCGGACAGATTGTAAAACTTGGCTGAGAATGCCTTTATTGATTCTTTTTCCACTTCTGCAGATATTGATCGGTACCTTGTTGGTTTCTTCATTGAGTGTTTGACGTCGAACGCACTTAAATTGCAATTGATCCGCAAGAATTCTCAGACAATCTCAGATGCAATACAACATGCCATCATAGAAGACAATTTGAAGAAATGCTTTACCAACCGTCTCAGTCGCGAGCCTCGACTTGAACGCCAATATAATGAAGAACCGATGGACGTATGCCATTGCTGCCGCTCTTGGCAGCAACATTCAAGATCACCACAGCCTTGCACTAATACTTACCAACATCAGTACCAGCCTCGACGCCTTTACCATCCACCAGCGCCACATGTCCATCGAGTGGCTTTTATAATATGTTAGATTTGCGGTCATCCGGGCCACGTCTCGCGCAGCTGTTTTCAGAGGCTTCAATACAGTCCACAGCTTCAACGTAATCCCGTGCCACAACAACAACATTATCATAACAGGCAGCGACAGCCTCGCCACCCTTCATGTCTTCCTACCGCTCCTATGCCTCCCCCCCCCCCTCCCCAGGTCTTCCAGGTTCCTTTCCACATGACCAGTCCCGTCCTACACCACGAATGAATCATGGAAACCCTTGCGTTGCCCAGTAACTAGGACCATACTGGGCAACCTGAAACCATCCTCACATCGGTCCTTCCGTACTAATAGTTTCCTTTCCTCCCCACCTACGGTGTCTTCCTCCTGTCTTTCTTATGTGTCTCCTCCTTCTGTCACTCCGGATTCTTCATCATGCCTTATCTCCATCAATATGAAAAGCTACAGTGCTCTTGTTGATACTGGATCAACTGTTAGCCTCATCCGTGAACAGTTGTGTCGTCAGATTCTTCGGCACGTACACTTTATTCCTTCATCTACTCCTTTGGCCTCCGTTACTGGCCAACCTTTACGTTCCATTGGAACTGCATTGTTAAGCCTCAAGATTAGTTCTCAATCTGTTGTCCATCCATTTATCATCACAAGAGGCATGTCCTGTAACTTTATTCTTGGTCGTGACTTTCTTCTTCGTCATCACGCCCGAATCTATTTTGACTTGCGACAGATTCAATGGTGAATACATCCCTCTTCATGATGATATTCACATTGCATCCCTTGTCTGCCTCACTGCTCCTGTTACCTTAAAGACTCACTCTTTGACTATCGCTACTGGTCGGGTCAAACGATCTGGCTATGTCTCTTCTGGCCATTCTGTCTTGGTGGAACCATTGCCTGATATTGACGTCATTGATGACCCTTGCATGAATATTGTTGATGGCATTGTTCAGATTTCCACTAAGCGTGATTTTCCCGTCATGCTTTTAAATACTTCTGGGAAGCCCGTGACTATCCAACGTGGTACAGTGATTGCTCACTTAGCATCACATTCCCTGCCTCATCGTGCCTCAGTTCCTCCCTCTACAGTTTGTGATACCCGCCCCTCCACTACTCCTTCCCATTTATTTACTCACCCTCCCAACTCATACCCCACCATCACTGGTGCTGTTACTAACACGCGTGTTTCGTTTAGTAACTACCCTCCTCGGTGCCGTTTACTTTCCTCTCCTACCTTCCCAACCCTCCCTTGTACTTCCAGTAATCGTACTTCTCCTCAGCCTCTTTTCTTGCAACTTTCTCAACTGACTCCTCACATGCCTGTCGCATTCGTCAGTTCGTCAAGAATTGTTGGTAGCCGGTATCGTTGAGAGTTCCTCCGTGTTCTCCCCCATTGTGGTAGTCAGCGGTTCTAATCGTCATGTCTTTTATCTTTCTAAATGGCAGCCCTGCTACGTATATGTCCCTCATGGACAATATTGAAGGGCATGCAATCTTACGCCTTGGCTTATTTTGATGACATCTTGATTCACTCTCCAGGAACCCTTGAGGATAATTTACTCCACGTAGAGAAAGTTTTTCACCGATTGAGGCACATAAAGTTATGCTCAAGGTAAGCAAATGCGCCTTCTTACAGACCGAAGCCATATATCTTGGCTTCATAATCAACCAAGATGGTGTCCGTCCAGATGTTGCTAAAGTGTAGTGAATCCGTGATATCCCTCCTCCTATTTCCGTTCGCCACATTCGTGGTTTCTTGGGCAGTTGTTCATACTATAGAAAGCACATATACAATTTCTCTCGAGCTGCTGAGCATCTTATTGCTCTGACTAAAACGTATGCTCGATTCCGATAGACTGACGCATGCCAAGATGTTTTCAATTATCTTAAGTCTTCACTTACTAAGATTCCTCGTTTGGCATATCCAGACATTAGACGTCCAATGATTTTGTGCACGGACGCTTCTGTTCCGGCCGTTGGTGCTTGCCTTGTCTACTCCCACGTTTCGGACTCTCCTCCGATTATGCCGACATCCCACACGAGATGCCTATTGCGTTCCTCTCTTACGCACTCAGTCGGTCTCAACAACGATGGACCGTTACTGAGAAAGAAGTTTTTGCTATCCACTATGCATTGCAAAATTTAGACTTCTATCTACGTGGTACAAAGGTTTTTATCCGTACCGACCACAAGCCTTTGGTCACTTGGCTATACAAGACGTCTGAGCAACCCCGTAAGCTACAAACCTGGGCTCTGAATTTATAGTGTTATAATGCTACCTTTGAACATATCACAGGAAAACATAACACTGTAGCTCACCTTCTGTTTCGGATTCCGTATGATACTTGCACGGATCCCTCCTATTCTTCTAGACCAGATCCTAAGGCGTCATCAGACTTTGATGATAACGCCAAAGAAATACTTGTAATTAATGCTAGCTCTCCTCCTCCTGTAATTTCTACTCATGACTCTCATTCTAGCTCTCCTGATGAGCTCCTCTTTATTTCTTTCACTGCGAAGAAACAACTTCGAGATCCTGCACTCCTGCAGATTCGCTCTCAGTTTCAGCGTGACCCCAAATCCGTTTTCACTTACACTATTCAGTCCTCTGATAACGTTTTTTACTGGATTAACCCTAAACGTCAAAATAAACTCCTCATCTGTCTTCCTAAGCATCTTATCCCTCGTGTTCTCCATGACTTCCATGATTCTAATGGCCACATGGGGCGAGATAAAACACAAAACATTATTTCTAAACTATATTACTGGTCCTCTCTGTATAAGGACGTTGTCGAGTATGTTGATTCTTGTAGAACTTGCAAGCAGCGCATCATGCAACCTCTACGTATCCCTACCCAACTGATGTCTCTGGCGCATTTTGCCATGGAATGCGACAGCGTTGATCTTTCTGGTCCCTATCCTTTTTCTCAGTCCGGTAATACCCATGTCTTGCATTTCGTAGACCAGTACTCTCTCTGGCCCGAATGTTTTTCACTCCGTGGCTCTTCCTCTGAAGATGTTACTGAAATCTTTCTTAATGCTTTTGTGCCTCGCCACGGCTATCCTAAGACTATTCTTTCGGATAATGGAAAGCAATTTACAGGTCGACCTTTCTATTCTTCTCTTGCAGACCTTAATATAAGATATAAAACGATCAGCTTCTAAAGGCCTCAGTCGAATGGTCGCAATGAACGGATGCATAAGACTCTTTATGACATCCTCAAAATTCACAGCTGATAATCTGCAGCATTGGGATTTTTATTCACCCCAAGCTCTTGAGGCTCTGCGTGTCAATGTGAATGATGCAACTAGTTTTTCGCCATTCTTCCTCTTGTATGGCAGGGAACCACATCTACCTTTGGATAATCTCCTTACTCCTCAACGGAGATGTATGGATGATAATCCCATTGAGATTTTCCTGCGACAAAAACGTTCCGCCCACCAGCAAATTCACCATAATGGTCTCAAGGAGTTTAAGAAGCGACAGCGTTTGCTTGAAAAGGGTACTCGTTTGCCATCATTCCATGTTTGTGGCTTATTCTGATTTAAGAAGAATGTCCATAGCGATAAATTAAATCATCGCTGGCTTTCAGGGTACAAGATAGTGGAACAGACATAACCAGTTACCTTCGTGATATGGAATGAAGAGCGACACCACGAAACCAAAGCTCATGCTACCCAATTGCGACTATATGACCAACGCCCCTACAATGTACCTCCTCATGGTCTTCAGTTTAGCAGCCCCGTGCGAAAGGTTACCCTCCAGTATAACTCTTCCTCCTCTTCTTCTCCCTCCATGTCCTAACTTTCATTTTGTTCTCCTTCAGACAACATCAGATCTGCCTCCGTCTCCTTTATCCCTCCCCTGCTCCACTTACACCTGATCAGCCCCATGATTACGACGCTTCCTCATCCGACTCTGATATTGCTCCCAGTGATGATGTTTTACACAAACTTCGGACTAAAGTAGTCCGTCGAGCTGCTGTTCTTTCAGTCTCCTCGGTGCCTTCTCCTTCTTCTCCCTCATATATGGCTAATCGTGCAAGACGTTATCGTTCCTGTTCCACCTCTGAGGATCCTATCCCTCCTCCTGAGCTGCACTGACGTATCCACTCCCGTGATGCTCGCTTGGCTGAGTTACCCTCCATTCCTCCGGGCCGCTCTCATGCTTATCCTCAGCATGGTGTTATTATGTCTCACATTACAGCCACAGCTCCTGTCCATACTTCTCTTCCTCTCTCTGTTCACAACTCTTCTGACCCCGCTCTTCCTCCCTCTGGTTATCTTCCTCGCCTCCCTCCGACCATGATACAGCCCCTGAGTCCGACTCTTCGGATGTTGAACCTGCTCTTCCAACCTCTGATTGTTTTCTTCCCCCTCCCTCCGATCTTGATTCTCTCCCCGATTCTGCTTCTTCTGATATTGAACCAGATGTTCCTCCTCGCCCAGCTCGTTTTGCCTCTAAACGTCGTCATTCGACCTCATGCGATTCTGCTCCATTCCTAAGTACCTTCTCCAGCAAGCCGCTCATGTGCGTACCCGTTTTCGTCACTCCCGTGGTTCTGTTCATTCTCCTCCCCGTAGTCCCTCCCATCCGTTCCCCCCCCCCCCCCAGTCACACCTCCGTCCCGTAGATTACGTACTCCCCTCCATTGTCCCCCCTACCAGTCCACAGTCTCCGCTCCGACCCTCCCGTTATGTTCCGACTACTCCCGTAGTCCATGCCATTGTTCCTTCCTCCCAACCTATACAGTATGATCCTCGCCTGTCATCCCAAGCCGTTGAAAGATTGGAAGCAATGAACATTTTCGCAAAGATGTTTCCGATTTGAACTTTACTTTTCCTCCAGATGCCGACTCCTGTCATGTTGCCATTTTCTGCCCTGATGTCATTTTCTAGCACGATGTAGACCTTGTTTCTCGTGTCTTCCGAAGCAGTTTTTTCTTAAACGAACTCCTACTGCTGAATTGATTGATCCTGATGCTACCTAGAAGACCGATCGTTATGCATCCTTGTACACCTCTGATGCAGACTTTACGCACTTTTCCAGTTCTGCTATGATGTCCAATAATCGTTATTTATAGAGGGATGTCACTCTTTTTGTCCCCGAGGCAAACGTTGCCGACTTTGCCAGTACATGGCTTGTTACCCTCGCGACCTCCTTTCGATCACTGCTGATGGAGGTCCACCAACTCAGAAAATCTCAGCAGTCCTGTAGTTTAATTATTAATGATATCTTACATTCCCCTATATTATTAATCTGATACATCATCTGTCCATCTTTTCTTCACTTTCCTCAGCGATATCATTACCTTACAACAGTCCGTTACTGAATTTTCTCAAGCTTTTGTTCATCTTCGCTCTATTCCGAGTATACGTAGATCTATCCTTATATTCGTTGGAGATGCCTTGATATTTTTGTTCAGCACTTCCACGGATGTATATTATGACTCTCTTATCACTACTGTTCATACTCGTTTCTCTAACCAAGCTACTGTTCAGCATGTCATTGCGCCTAGCCTTACTATCGTCACCAACACTTACTCTGCCCTCCGTTCTCTTCATCGCTCTGATCCTGACCCTGAGGACCCCATTGAACTCTCTGAACTTCCTCCCTCTTCCTCCCCTTAGACCCCAACCATTTAACATGTGTTCCCATAGTTGATATATTTTCCCTTTCACACGCGTTAGCGTCATTATGTCACATTATTTTTGACTGATCTAATATTTGACCATCTTTTGTGCCCCTATAATTTTTTGGCCACACTTTTAACGTAAGATTTTGCCAGAATGTTTGTGTTTAGTTCGTTCTGTTGTATCAAATAAATGTTTTTAACTAATGTACATCTTCACCCGCCACTAATGTTGGCATCATTCACGACTTATTATGATGATGACTCCATCTTGCATTATGATTGATTGCATTTCTGGTTATTGTTACACATGTGATTTAACTATTTGCCCATTTATCCATTGTGTACCATAGTCCGTTGATTACCATGTTTCCATTCCATACATTATTTCCGGTTATTGTTATACCGGCACAGTCATTTTTTATTATGAGACTTACCCATTTTTCCCATACTTTACCACCACGTTTTGTGGTTCCATTTTCATTTGTTCCATTAATTTTTTCAACACTCACTTCAGTTAAAGTGTAGGGTGACGACCATTTTGTACACCCGCCATTTTTTTCCAGTTTTCCTTTGCTACGTTAATTCGCTCTCATGTTATGTCATGTTTTATAATTCGAATATGTTTGAGAGGTATTGATGATTATCAACCCATAGAAGCGGTTTACTAGTTCGTTGATGATTGTTAATTCACTGTTCTTTTTTGCCCATTTTTCCCCAATTATTAGTGTTGGCTGTTCCTACCATGTCTTCCCCTGTCCTTCCATGTGTCCCTAGACTATGTTGTGTCTATCAGTCCCTACCCCTTCATGTTTACTAATTGAAATTTTAGTGGTATTATTTCATCCATCATTCCCATCTATTGATTACTGTATTCCTTCCGACAAGATTTCTGGTGGGATACACGAACCCCAATATTGTTAGAATTAATTATCTTTTTTTATGAACTAAAGTGTCTCCCTACGGGATACACTTTGGTGGCCCCCAACGTATGTGACCGTATTTCTTACTACATCGCTACAACTATTAGAATTATAGTAAAGTACTTAAGAATGACTAGTTAGTAAAAATAAACATTTGTCAAAAACTAATGACATCATCAGTCATGGCACACATGAACCCATGATGTCATCAAACCTTGTGTGGGCTCCATACAAGTTAGGCCGGAAGACATTTAGAATAGAGATAACCTAGAACAATGGTTGGTCATACTTACTTAGTAACAATAATTTTAGACTAGAGGTTTCGTAGTTAGTTGGGTTAAAGATTATTTTAATAGTCAGCTAGGCCCAAGGCAAATCATAAGAAGGTTTCCGGTCTCTACTTCAATTATAAATAATTTTATCCGGCAAGCCATAGCACCGGACTAGTATATAGACTGATGCATCATAATAACCAGTTAGAGCCTGATACAGTTATCTCAGTGAAAACTACATAAGGCGTACTCACTTGAGGTGTGGAGCAACCTGGCGCATCCCCAATTGTGAGAACAAAAACCTTTGACTCCAACGTTGTGACAAGTACATAACCGTCCAGGGCCACCAGCGAACCCCTGCCACGTATTTTATTGTGGTTTTATTGACAGCAAGTGAGTCTCGAATGATTTTTTTTCCAAAGTTTCTAATCGATATTTTATTTTGATAGGTTTCGACAGAATTCAGAGATGCCTTATCACGACTTCTATAAGTAATAAGCCTTTCGACATCGAGGCTAAAACTGGCAGTATTGCACCACCAGAAATTTTTTTTTTTTTTTTTTTTTTTTTTTTTTTTTTTAATAAAATTTTCGCATCGAGGCTAAAACTGGCAGTATTGCACCACCAGAAATATGCTGGAAATGTTTATTTGCCAGCAAAGAATTCATGAAAATTAAGAAAATTAAATACAAATACTTGAACTTTTGCAATATTATGCTTCGTAAATAAATTTTCTTTGATTTTGATGAATATGCTGTTGATAATCAAACCTTTAATTGTGATACTACCGCTTATAAATATTTACAAGTATTCTTTACTTCATGGGTTTTTCCTTACTTTGAATTGTAAAACCTCTTGTGTATCACTAGTCATTTACAGAAGAATTTTAAATAAAGAAAAGTCTTTGTTATACCCCTTATATCAAGGGAAGTAACTATATTAGCGCTTGATGCTTTCAAAGTAACGAAATAATCAGAATTTGTATTATGCAACGGTAATAGTCTGTTAAGTAGCAGAATTAAAAAAGCGTGCGAAAAAAATGAAGTAGGCATTAGAACATCTATCAAATTGCAGAGCAGTAATACATTTCTATAGCTTACAATACAAGCGTTACCGTTCATAATACTAATTATAGTTACTCATCATATCATCATAACCTCCACTCCCAAAGGAGCACAGGCCTTCAACAAACACATACCAAGTCCTCCTGTCACGTGCCATCATCTCAAGTTCTTTCCACGTTCTAGTCATCATTTTCACCTCTGTTTCCAGCTCTCTTCTCCATGTGCTTCTTGGTTTACCTCTGCCTCTCTTGCCCTGGGGGTTCCAGAACAAGGACTGCCTTGTTATACTATCAACAGGTTTCCTCAGTGTGTGTCCTATCCATCGCCATCGTCTTCTTCTCATCTCTTGTTCCACTGGCACTTGTCTAGTTCTTGCCATCAGTTCCACGTTGGTAACCTTGTCATACCATTTTAATCCCTCTATTCTACGCAAGCACCCAATAATGACAGTCTGTAGCTTTTTGGTTGTTGTCTTTGTTGTTCTCCATGTCTCAGAGCCATACAATAGGACTGACTTCACATTTGAGTTGAAATATTCTTATTTTCGTGTTGGATCCGATTTCCCTTGATCTCCATATATTTCCCAATGCAATGAAAGCTCCTCTTGCCTTTTGTATTCTTATTTTGATATCGCTGTCTGTGTCTCCAACTTTGTCTATATTACTGCCAAGATATGTGTACGATTCTACATCTTGTATTGGTGTTTCTTCAAGTTCAACCCTGTTATCATTACCTGCATTTATTCTCATTATTTTTGTCTTTTCCCTGTGTATTTTCAGACCCAATTGCTGTGACCTCTCATCGAGTGTTTTCAATTTGTCCTGCATCTCATTACGGTTATGGGACAGAAGAGCCAAGTCATCAGCAAAATCCAGATCATCCAACTGCTTAGTCAGAGTCCACTGGATTCCATTTCTGTTGTGTGTTGTCGATGATCTCATAACCCAGTCTATTGCTAGTAAGAAACGAAATGGAGACAAGAGGCATCCCTGTCACACTCCTGTTCTTATCTCAAACGGTTCTCTGTAAGCTGTCCTTCGTGAAGAACTCTGCATGTCATGTCTTCATATATTTTCTTGATTAAATTAATGATTTTCAGGGGAACTCCATAATGCCTCATCAATTTCCAAAGTGATTCTCTGTCTACACTGTCAAATGCCTTTTCGTAGTCCACAAATCCGATGTATAGTGGTGAATTCCTTTCCATACTTTTTTCAACTATTATTCTCAAAGTGGCTTTCTGGTCTGTACATGATCTGTTTTGTCGAAAACCTGCTTGTTCATCTCTCAGTTTCTTGTCTTTGGACTCTTTTAATCTTTCAAGGATAATCCTGTTTAATACTTATCCTGGCACTGATAGTAACATTATTCCTCCATAATTTGTGCACTCTTGTAAATTTCCCTTCTTAGGCAACTTAACCAGATATCCTTCCTTCCATTCTGCTGGTATCTCTTCCTTTTCCCAGACTTTACCAAGTAATTTATATAACATCTCTGTAGCCGTGTCTATATCTGCTTTGATGGCCTCTGTTGGAATGCCATCAAATCCAGCTGCTTTTCTATCTCTTAAAAGCTTTATGGCTTTCTTCATTTCTTCCTTCGTTGGTCTTTCACCGTTAATTTGTAGCTCTTCTTCTGCTGGCTGGATGTCCGGGGGTTGTGTGGAGCTGGTCTATTGAGAAGGTCACCAAAATATTCTGTCCACCTCTTCATTTGCTCCTGTATATTGCTGAGCAGTTTCCCATTCTTGTCTTTTATGAGGCAACTTGTTTGCTTGTATTTCCCTGTTAGCTTCTTTGTGCTGCTATACAGTTCTCTCATATGTCCTTAGGCTGCAGCATCTTCTGCCTCTCTTGCCAACTCCTCAGTATATTTCCTCTTGTCTCTTTTGATACTTCTTTTTACTTCTTTGTTTGCTTCTGTGTACACTTCTTGAGACTTGGCTTTGGAACTTCTGGTTTTGGTTGTGTTTAAATCTGCTTTCTTGTTTTTTCTGTCTTTTATCTTCTTGATGGTTTCTGTTGTTATCCATGCTTTTTGTTGTCTTTCCCTTTTCCCCAGTATTTCTTCACATGTCTCATTCCTACAGTTTTAACCTGCTGCCAATAGTCTTCTGTATTCTCTACATCTTCCAGCTGTTGGAGCACTTGGAATTTGTTGGATACTGTGACCGCAAATTTGTCTCTTGTTTCTTGATGTCTTAGATGTCCTACATTAAATTGGTGTCTTTAATTTTGCATTGTTGCATATCTCTTGAGTTTCATTTTTACTTTGGCTATAAGAAGGTGGTGATCTGATGCCACATCTGCTCCTCTATATACCTTTACATCCTGCAATGATGATCTAAACTTCTAGTTTATGCATATATGATCAATCTGATTTTCTGTTCTATGGTCTGGTGATATCCATGTTGCCTTGTGTATTCTCTTATGTGGAAACATGCTTCCTCCTATAGCCAGTTGATTTGAAGCACAGAAGTTTGAGAATAGTTCCCCATTTTCATTCATTATTCCTAGCCCATGTTTTCCCATGACTTCTTCAAAGCCGGTGTTGACTATACCTATCTTTGCATTCATGTCACCCATAAAAATTGTGATGTCTCTTCTTTTTACTTTATCCATAATTTCCTGTAGTCTAGTATAAAACGCTTCTTTCACCAACTCTTCTTTGTCATTAGCTGGTGCATAACACTGGATGACGTTTACATGTATTTTCTTTTTAGCTGTTTTAAAAGTGGCTGTTATTATTATATGTTCAACAGCTTCCCATTCAATGAGTGCTTTCTGTGCTTCTTTAGATAACATAAGAGCTACCCCTTAACTGTGGTGTGAACTTTCGTCTTCATGTCCTGAGGACAGCACCAATTCACCTGTGATGAGTTTCTTCCTGTCTACCCCCTTCCACTTTGTTTCACACATTCCCAGAACCTCGATTTTATATTCCCTCATATCTGCTGCTACTTGTGCCACTTTCCCTTGTTCGTTTAATGTCCGAACATTCCAGGTGCCAAATCTGGAAGTTGTCCTAGAAGAAAGAAGGTTAGTCGGCAACACAGACTCCTTTCGGCTTTCTCTGTGTTGCATCCTACACCTCCTTGCGAGAGGCCCTTCCCCTGTCTTGGATTGCTGTGTTTTTTTTTTCCTTATTTGACTTGTAAATATTTGTTGAAGTTTTTTGAAGTTTTTTGTGGTTTAGATTGTTTACAGAATGGGGTAACCAGCCCAATGCCCGACCCTCCTTAGTCGCTTTCTACGAATTGCGTGGAAGGGAAAACAGTGTTACTATTCTTTGCTCCCCTTTCGGGCCCCGGTAACACACGGGTTGAAATAGTTTATTCATAAGGTTGAAACAGAAATCTCGTGGGTGGTTGCGAGATGACTTCTAAAAATACGAAACGTTCATGGACATCTTAAACATACAAATATATAATCTAAGTGAATGTTTGAAGAAAACGTTTTTCTAAATCAAGAAAGTACAACCTATCATTCTTCTACAGACACGAATAAACTGCAAGGACATTCTAACCTTTAAAGGTGCGGTAATACACAAACATCTCTCTATAGTAATCACGGCGGTGATACAACTGCTCACTCTGTTTAGAAAGTAAAATGCGGCATTACTGTCGTCAGATATGCGACTTCCATGGGATCGAAAGACAAATCTGCTGCTATGACTGCAGGGTCACACAGATGCATGTCCAAACCATTGTTTGTAAGACTACCTAGATCAGAGACTGATAAACCTAAAAGAACGAATATCACCTCGCTCAAGTTAATGTGAATAAATAAAAAGAATCGATTTTGTACTCATGACTAACATTCGAGAAGATAATACATAAAATCAGACAGGGTCATTATCATCAACAGTATCTAATAAATAATCGTTATTCATGTCCTCGTTAACATTTCACACCAATAAATCTTATCGTAAATTTTATATTTAGAAAACTTTGTTAGCTCCATCCCTGAGCTCTCTTATGGCATTCTCTTGCACTCTACCATTCTTTAGGTTGTTAATTTATTTGGTCACCTCTTATCACTGGTGTCCAATCATTTTTTTAATTATTTTTTTTAATGAAATAAGTACATTTTTCGGACTTACTTGAGTTTTTTTTAAGTTTTTGTTTTTGAGAATTTAAGTCGGCTTATCCAACACTTAGGTACTGTATACCTTGTTCAACCTAATGTTCTGTTATATTTATGGATGTATTGTAACTTTGTATTACATTTTATGTAATATTTACATCATAATGAGTGTAAGACATGATAAATTTGACACTAAAGGTTTAGTGAAGCTGACATGGAATGGAAATGAATGAAACCACCAGGAAAATTAGTGACGTCATCAGGATATGCAGAATGTAGAGCACAATATTATTATTTCCTGTCAGGTATTGACGCACCAAATGTAAATTAAGTATTTGATAAAAAATAGACTGTAACTTGTCACAGTCAGAAGTGAGGAAGTTGAGTGTTAAAGACTTCAGTATGCTAGATCTGAGCTTTATGAAGTCAAGTTACCAGTTCCCACCAGTTTTATATATATATATATATATATATATATATATATATATATATATATATATATATATATATATATATATATATATATATATATATATATATATATATATATATATATATATATATATATATATACAGTACTTTAAAGAAAACTGCAGCCATATTGCTCAGCTAAATAAGCTGAAATCTAATTAAATCGGTAAGTTCTGCCCCAAATTTGCACTCCACTCAGGTGAGCAAACACTGCCAAAATTAAAAAAAAAAAAATAGCGTAGAGTAACGTCCCCCTTGATAATAGAACAGACGACAATTTCTAATGCTAGTGGCAGAAAATGGATACAAAGTCAAAGTGTATGTTAATTTCACAGCTTTGGAATGAAGGAAATCAAACATGTTCTAACATTTCTAAAACCTTGAACATTCCTGAGCGGACTGTCTACAGAGTTGTGAGTAAATTAAAAGCAGGTAATGGAATCGAGCGAAAAGAAGGTAGTGGGAGGCCAAGAATTTGGACACAAAGGACCATCGGCGTCTCGCCCAAATCGTTCGGGCTGGGCCAATGAAGAGTGTAGAAAACATACGGCAGCGCATGATCGAGTTGGGAAGCCCAGAGGTATCTAATGCTACTGTCAACCGGGAGCTACATAGGATGAATTACACAAAAAAGCGGGTAATTTCGTCACCATTGCTCACAGAGACTCACAAACAGATGCGCTTGAACTGGTGCCACGAACACCAAAATTTGTCATGGGACAATGTGATTTTTTTCAGATGAATGTTCTGTTTGGTCTTATCCTGCTCAAATAAATATTTGGACGAAAGGCTCTGTAACGCCTGTGTACCAGCGACCGAAACATACCTAGAAATTCCATCTTTGGGGAGGGGTGTCAGCAAGAGGTGTCACCCCACTGTGTGTTTTCACAGGAATTCTCACGAAAGAAAGGTACATCGACATACTAGAGGGACACCTTCTGCCATTTATGCAGGTCATGTACCCCGATGGGTGCACATTTCAACATGACAATGACCCAAATTATACAGCTCATACCACCAAAGCATGGCTGCAAGAGAAGAATGTGATAGTGCTGAAGTGGCCCAGCAACAGTCCCGATCTAAACCCAATTGAAAACGTTTGGGCACTACTCAAGAATAATTTAAAAAAGAGTGGACTCAGAGACGTTGAACAACTGAAGAAGGTAGCTGTAAAATACTGGGACAGTCTGACTCACAATTACCTACAAACATTTGTGGGAAGTATGCCTCGCCGCATCCAGGCTTGCCTTGCTGGAGAAGGCAACATTATACTGTACTGAAGCCAGTGTTAATAGATAGGGGAGATACCAATCTTCCTCTGGACATACCGTTTGTATTATTATTTGCTTCTATGAGTGTGCTGCGTTGCGAAAATATGACTGCCTTTTTTTTTTGCAAAGTACTGTATATATATATATATATATATATATATATATATATATATTTATATATATATATATATATATATATATATATATATATATATATATATATATATATATATATATATATATATATATATATATATATATATATATATATATATATATATATATATATATATATATATATATATGTCCCGAGATGAAATATAACAGACTTAAAAATAGAAGCTATAAGCACACAAAATAAGTTGCAGAACATTATTGATTGGAGATTACAATGCCCACCACAATGCATAGGGTAACAACAGTAATAATCCAGCAGGAAACAGACGGACTATAATGAAAGAGCTGACCTAATCATACTAAATGATGACTCTCTCACAAGGATTACATCATGCATCAGTGGAGAAGATACAGCAGTAGAAATATGTATTATTGCACCAAACCTAGCCTATGCTATGCGATATATTGAGTGATTCCAGCTGAAACCACAAACCACAAATACAGACTCAGTCCAAGAAGCTCCAGACCTATATTCAATTTCAAAAAAAGGCAAACTGGGAGTGTTTTCAATTAGAGCTTAGTAAACTGAGCATACAATACATTGTCTAACAGTGTAGATATATTTCCAGAAAGATTAACAAATGAAATTTGTTAAATAGTACATTGGTGGACAGAAAGATGTCCAGAACGCCTGAAATTGGGGAAAAGGGCCCTGATAAACTATAGAAACTCCAGAACTGAAGAAAATTACATAAACTATAAAAATAAAATAAGAAATGAAACAATTAAAACAATATTAAGAGCTGAAGTAAAGAATTGGAGAACATTTCGTCAAACATTAAATCATAGGACACAAATAACTGAAGTTTGGAGAAAATAAATTAAAGGCAATTAAAGGAGGAAACAACAAGACATTTATAATCGCAACCATTAAAAATCCAGAGCGAGCTGAAACAGATAGCAAATAGGCTAAAATGCAAGCTAAATACTTTATCAGGTTAATTCAAAAGACAGACTAAATAAGGCAGAGCTCAATAGGCGAAAAACCCTATTACAGAAATTTAAAAAAAAATGAAAATGCGTACAGTAGACAGGGCGCTAATTATTTAAATGCAGATACTACAGCAGATGAAAGAGCATTAATAAAAGGAAATACCCAAAAATGTACCACACACCACTCTAAAGGTGATAGCATCTCTCTACAACAAAGTCTGGCACACGGGAAACATGCCACGCGCATGGAAGACAGCAGTAGTCATCCCCATACTAAAGTCAGATAAGGAACCACATGGTGTCAGATCATACAACCGATGTCGGTAACATTACGTCCAGGAAGAATTTAAGAAACAATAGTTAACAACAGAATAAAATTTCCCCTAGAAAAATACAGCTTGAACAGCCCAACTGAAGACGGGCTTAAAAACTGAATGAAAAAACGGTAGCAATATTCCTAGATGTAGCATATGATGAGTATTGGAGGGAAGGTTCACTACATAAGATCAGGAAATTAGGTATAGCAGGTAGAACATAAAACTATCTAGAAAACTTCCTGCAGGATAGATATTTCCATTACAAATAAACAATGAAAGATCCGTTGCGCGTGAACTTCAAAATGGAATAGCAAAGGGGTCAGTAATAACTTCATCATTATTTACGATTATTGTCAACAGCGTAGCACAATAGGCTAATCACCTGTTTGTCAGACATTTTGATTGCATGTTTTGCCCAGGAGCCTTGTGCTCTTTTGGTCACCTCTACATCCTGTTTACGGGGTAGAAGAGGTTCCGATTATGAATGAAATGAAATGTCAACAACGTAGGAGACGAGTTTAATTACCTAAAAAAACAACTTATCTCAGTTTGCAGACGATATTGCGAAATATAGAACTGCACGACATATTCCATTCCTTAATAAAACAAAACAAAAACAAATAGATAAGGTATCTGGGTGGATGCAAACGTGAGGGTTTCATAAAAATGTTTTTTTTTTTCAAATAGGTATGGTCTTCAGTAGAGGGCGCGTAAAAAAAGATAATATAATTGACATTAACATTAAATAAGCAAAACGTATGCACAGCAAAAAGGGCTTGATGTCTGGGTATGACACTAGACCAGCAACTAAACTAGAACAAGCACATAGAACTATTAGTAGAAAACCCTAGGGGGCTTATTAACATGCTAAAATATATAAAAGGAAGTGGCTGTGGATCCTGCAATAAGACAATGATTACCTTCTATAAATCATTTATTAGTGACAAACTAGACAACGCCGGTGTTGTCTATGCATCAGCCGCTCCTAGCAATAAGAAAATGTTAGACTTAGTCTAAAACCAGGCACTCTTAATACTAGCAGGTACTTCAAATGGAACATTAGGAAAGAAGAAGTAGCACTAGGATATTTACAACCTACGAAAAAAAAGATCTGATTTTCAGCTATGGCAAAATATTCAACCCAACCCAGAGCTCATAACATTTGATAAAGGTAGATAGATCACATTCCATTAGACTATAATAGATACACGTCCCGGTGGAAAACAAATGCCAGAAAAAGAATATCAATTCAAACCTATTTAACATGATAAACAGTAATTGCTCAGTTTAAAGCAAAGATCCCACATTGGAACTGTCATGAGGGCGAATAAAGTTTGCATTCCGATCCTTTTACACCTATTGTCTAGTCAGCCAACTTTCTTTCTCATATCACAAGGGAGAGAAACAGTTTTCAAGGGAGATTAGTTCATAACACGAAGGCCCGCTCGACGATAATGAACACATACTGCCAGTTAAATATATAATTGAAGCGACAAAAAGGGGGGATATGTTAGCTCAAGAAAGGTATCGTGTAAATTTCGTTGGACATTTCCCACGGAAAGGGGAACGAAGTATTTGGTTAACGATGGTCTAGTGAATGACAAAAATAGATGAGTGAGACTGGTAGGCGGTACTAAAATAAATATGCAAAGGGAAACGTAATCAAAGATTAGATACACTCCAGCGAAATTATAGCCGAACAGGGAAACAACTCCCGCCATAGCTGTGATGATATTTTGGTTTTTTGGCTGTGTCCTTGTATTCCTCTTCTTTATTTTTCTTGTTCTCCATTAATGTCTTCATTTTACACAAATAAACCTGTGGCCTATCACGCCCCAATCATCGGTTGACCTCTCTTCATATTGTAATAGTGTTATTTCACGGCTCATTGACCACCCTTAAGGATTAATTGTAAACGCATAAATTGTTGAACCAAATTTAACTTCACACGGTCAGCTGGAAAATGATTGTGGCCTTTTCACATAACTACTTCTGCCCAACCCAGACGTAGAGATTAAACTCATGCTGTGGTGACTGCTTAGCGCGACAATACCGAGTCAGACTACAAAGGAAGACCATATTGTTTGTCTGAAAATAAAACGTCTGTGGTCAGTGATATGTCGCCAGTTTATCTGTCTGGTGACTGAAATCAGGACAGGTGAGAATTGCATAAGCATTTCCGCCCCGAGTTTGGTAATGATAATTACACAAAGCAAGTATGGGGACACAGATTAGCGATGGGAAGATTTGAGGGATAAGTCTGCAGATGGGTTCGCCAGTGTGTATAAGAATAAATGGAAAGAACATATCCATATATGGTTATGTTTTTATTGTATGACATGATATAATATCTTACATTATGAGGGTGAAAGTAATATTTACAACACCTACACACTACGTTCTAACTCAGGATTGGATCAATAGAGAGCAGGAAATAATCAATCGTGTCGATTGAAAATTTTGTCGGAAAACATCATGTTGCAAAGACTGGAGACCTAGGAATCGGTGCACCCGTCATAAGAGGGATATTAAAATTACCCCATACCAATTGTTCGAGGCACCTAAGGAAATTGCAATGTCTATTCTAAATTAAAACAGTGACAGGAGATTGTATTTCCCAAATTGGGGTAAGTTGTAACATGTATTTCACAATTTGAATTTGACACATTTGTACTTGCTAGTGGTTGTAAACGTCCGCTTGTGAAAAAAAAAATTATCAAAACACTACCACAGCAAGCGCTGGTGATAGCTTTATGCTGGTTCCCAGGGAACCAAAAGCAGAGGTAACCCCCAGACTCTGAATGGAGCAGGGAGTGATGATTACATCAGCATGTGCACAATCATTTTTATCATTCTGTGAATTACTTTTAAAATTAACCATGGTCCTTCAGGCACAAGCCATTGTATTAGCCGCTGTTTAGAAACATTTTTTTCATTAAATTAACTTAATATGGTGATTTATCATCATATTCCATGAGTTATGATGCATATTCAATGAAGATAAATTTTCTGAGAGACAAAAACTGGTGGACGGAAAGAGAGAGTGGAGCCTGATTAATATCAGGAAAACAAAGATTCAGCAGAGGCGTTTGTTCCTTTTGTTTCGTATAAAGATTGTGGTATGAGGCTTCAAGATCTGGTTGTGGTACGATTCAACGCTACGAATCTGTGATTCAGAGCTTGTTGTTGACACTAGACTGCTATGTTCGACGGGCCTGTGGAGATATTAGAACTGACACCAGGAGTTGCCTCCTGCAAACAACGCTCGGGACGTGCCATCGTCACAGAAAACGAATTGACGAAAACAGCAGCAGCCGTATTCAGAGATCTAGCAAGTCATACTTGTAGAAGGCCAGTGTTCTAAGAACTCTGTAACCGTAATCAATTCCCACCTTAACCTCAATGAGGACAACCTTAATTCTACAGCACATATTGAACAAATATTCATTTTACTTCTGTTAAAATAATGATTATTCAATTTGTTACATGTTATTTTAAAAAGCCCTAGTTGATTCAGTTATTACAAAGTGCACACGTATGAATCAGTATCTTTAATATATCGATTTAATAAGAATGTTACTGTTATTTTAGTTGAGGGCGTACGAGCTAATTTAAATTATATAATGCCTCTTCATAAAAGTCGGCGGGAAGACAAAAGTTAACATTGCTTAGACACATTCAGTATTGTTCTTGACTTCTAAAATATCTTGTGAACACTCCCTCAAGGTAGAAGCATCATCATCCTTCTATCTGCATCTCTGCCAAGAGTAATCTTGTGCGAAGGTAGATGTTACTTCCCTTGAAAGTTGTGCCATCTCTTCGATCAAACTCCGCGGATAAATCCATTTTACTGCGATTTATTCGTTGTTTGGGTAATAATAGATTGTTCTTGCTTCAGAATATCTATGGCCTGAATTTATGTGTATTGTTTGTCTGAGTAGGACGAGTCTGTCTTATATCTGTATATCTTTACATATCTAAGTCGAACTATATGTTCTGTTGTCTCTAGAGAGGTCAAAGGCTATTCGGCGGATGTGTCGCTAGAGTGTGGTGTGATTTGGCTTCGTCCTGATAGGGACTGTGTGTGTTTTCCTATGTCGGCCTGTCGCCGGGAAAAAGTGATCTCAGTATTTGTGGGGAAAGTGATAGTCGTCTAAACCTATCGTGTATGCTTTACCCCAGTGTTTATTCATATTGCCAAGGAATGGCAGTTTTATATTTCCTCTACCAAGGTAATCAAAGACACTCTTATGAACTCTCGATCGAAGCCACCATTTTCGATAGTTACGATTTGAATGTCTAAGAGAATATATTTGACTCGATGAAAACGACTTCGATTCCTAGCAGCACTATATTCTGTAGAATGCAGTCAATTGTTCATGATCAAATCTACAGAGCAATGCAATGTTTTATGAATGACTAACTTTAGGACAGATTCATTATCTGCATCCAAACGTGAGTGACAGTTCACGAGTGAAGCCATCTTGGAACCAAAACATGTAGCGACTTTCAAGAAGAGAAAGGGGATGCCCGTATTATCGCTTGTTTAGTCCAGAGATCACTGCTACACATGAGAACCCGTTATTAGCGGTTCAATATTATTATATGAAAAAAATATGTGCTGAACATTATGTGGGAGAATCGTCGCTAAACGAGATTAGGTTTAGAAGCCATCTGAAATATTGTTTATAAGCTGACGTGCTCAGTCAGTGAAGTCAGATGATTTATATGTATGGGCGATGCTGAGGGCTTGGCTACTGACAGTCCATTATAATATTAATCTACATGAGTGCCCATGTAACATAACATTGCAAGACCATTTATCCACTGTACTATGATGTATTATGCCAACCTGTGATTTGTCACTATCTGTGCTGTCGAGTGTGTACGTCCAATTAAACTTTAGAAAAGGTACACAGTCGTTGGTGTCGATGACTTCCAGTCATACATGAGTGTGAGAAAAGAACATTTGTCAACAACACGAACCCTTATCATCATTCGCACATTGTACACTCAATCCATGTCTACACACCACTGCGTAGGTCAAGTTGACATTCCATACACTACAGTGGAGCAAACAACACCATAGAGATCTTATCAACTGATGATGATGATGATGTCTGCTTCCATCCACTTATATCTATCTTTTGGTGGATATCATTAACGGGAATAAAAATCCAACATTATCAACCTTATCAACTGGTGGACCAGCTTTCTGGGTTTGACCTCGCAGAAGTTCAGAAGTCAACAGATTACCGATACCAGACCGTTTCCTGTGGCTGATACGACACACTTGCAGTATTGGTTTGCTCTTTGTCAACACTTCGTCACGTGACCTGTCAAGTGAATGCAGTATGTAGGCCAGCGTTGTTGACAGTTTTACATTAGACATTACAGAGTTTCACAGAACAGTTGGATCAATTCTTGTCAATGTTAACAGGAAGACAGTATTTGTGTACTAAGAAGTCCTATTTTCATCGATGGATCTTCTTGTTTTCCATATATGAACTTTAATATTTAAGGCCAGAATGTTTAATTGAATAAAGTGGCAGTTTGTTTATGTTCATAAAAATAACTTTGCCATTACTGTAAAACTGAGCCTATTTTGCAACACATACTATCATACACATAATTTATATATATTTATGTTTACATGTTATTTGTTTGTATAGTATGTTAGTTTCTATGTCAGCGGGTTGTGTTTAAGGTTGGGCGGCGTCCTCACAACAGAATATCCCACGTCATAGAGGGTCCGTTGTGGGCGTTTTCTATAGGTGCAATTTTCTTGATTGAAAATTTGCTGCGACAACTGTTGCTTTTGTGTTAGCTGTGAAGACTGTAATTATTGTTATTTTTGTAATATTTCTTTGTTCTTTAGTTTTGTTTTGAGTTGTTTGTAATTTGTTGGTCTACTCTTTTCTATCTTTCAGTTCTATTCACAATTTGTATTCATATATTGTGACGTCATTGGTGTTGTTATTCTTTGCAGATTCAGTGATTATTTTCATTGATTTCCCTATTTGATTTATTTTGATTTCTGCAAACGTTCTTGTATTGTCAGTCCTATTTGTACTTTATGTATTCTGTTGGTTGACATATGTTTTATATAGGTATATTTCATAAGACACAATTGCCTGTGCACTGCACTTGGATTATGGTATAAACCAGTACCTGATTATTATTACTATTATACAAGACCTTATTAAAGGCTTGTGACCCACAGATATTGGGATAGTATACTGATTAATCAAGTCATTGAGAACTTGTGGTATTATTATTATTTCAGGTGATTAGTATTATTGTTAGACACCATGTCTACATTAGAATACTTCATTATACAAGGGAAAGCCCTTGATAAAACTGGTCAACAATTAGAACAATGGGCAGTTGCTCAATATGACAAAGCATTAGCTGCAGAAGAGAGAAGAGCTATGGCAGAAGAGAAAAGATTAGCTGCAGAAGAAAGAAAAGCTATGGCGGAAGAGAAAAGATTAGAAAGAGAAGCTGAGGCTGCTGCTGAACAAAAGAAATTACAGATGCAGGTGGAGGAAAGGAGATTTGAAGCTGAACAAAAAAAATTAGAAAGAGAAGCTGCTGCGGAACAAAAAAGATTAGACAGTGAAGCTGAACAAAAAAGATTAGACAGGGAAGCTGAACAAAAAAAAATTAGAAAGAGAAGCTGCGGCTGAACAAAAAAAATTAGACAGTGAAGCTGAACAAAAAAGATTAGACAGGGAAGCTGAACAAAAAAGATTAGACAGGGAGGCTGAACAAAAAAGATTAGATGCTGAAGAGAAAAAAGCAATAAGAGAACATGAATTTGAGTTGGAGAAATTGAGATTGACAAGTATGAGTAATGTTAATCAGGCATCTAGTGGTAATGGTAAACCTTCTACTTACAAGGTTAAGGTTCCACCGTTCAATCAGTCCAGTGACGATATTACATTCTGGCTGGATAGATTTGAACGTTCTTGTCGTACACATAATGTGGATAAATCACAATACGCTAATCAATTATCAGAAAACTTGAAAGGTGAATCTTTGACTAGATTATGCCTTGTAGGAGAAGCAGATAAGGATAATTATGATGTCATTAGGGCGGCTTTGATAAAAAAATATCAGCTAAGTGAGGAAGGCTATCGCCTTTTATTTAAGACGATGGTACCTGAGACGGGTGTAGAATTCTCAGAATTCACTGCAAAGGCACGTCTCACAGTTGATCGTTGGATTGAGCTTTCCAAAACAGAAAAAACGTATGAAGGACTTATGGATTTGTTGCTCAGAGATAAGATTATGTCATGTGTGAACAAACCTTTCCTTGAATTTATACATGAGCGTAAACCCAAATCTCTAAAAGAAATGGAAGAATATTGTTCCCAATATGTCACTGCACACCCCGACGTGACTTTTGGCAACACTAAGATTAAGGAGAGTATGCCAGTTGCTTCAGCAACACCATACAATCCCAATTATTCACACAGATTTCAGGGACCTCAAAACAGATTTGATAAAAAAAGGTAACCATAATAGTTATCAAAACCAAGGTAACCAATCATTTCAGGGTTCTTCTTCAAAGAACTGGAGACGACCTGATAGCTCTCGACACAGGGGTGGTCATAATTATAGGAATTTCCGTAGAGGAAGTAATTATAGAAACTATCAGGGTTATCCGTCTTGGAGTCAACAAGATCATAATTACAGAGATACTCATTATAATGAATATGATAATGGTAACCAAGGGAACTATGACTCAAACCCAAATAGGGGTTACAATAGAGGTAACAATAACTACAGAGGTGATAATAACCGAGGTAGATCTCAAAACAAAAGACATAAACCACATTTTCAGGCAAACTCTGTACAACAAGAGTCCCATGAAGCCTATAAACAGAGTAAAGATAATAATGATGCTAGTAATATGGCATGTGCCGCTTTTGATTTTGGGAGAGCATCTCAGTGCCCCCAATGCAAAACGTTATTTGAGCCAACCACAGTGTCTACTTTAAGCTGTGGCCATCCTCTTCCTGCTCTTCCGGCATCAGTCGCGCATGATGGAAGAGGTTCTCTTGTCTTACATAAGGGTTTAGTGAATAACAATCCAGTCTCTGTGCTATTTGATTCTGGATGCACCACAATTGGTGTTAGGCAGTCACTCGTAGATCCTTCCCGTGCCACTGGACAAGTAGTCAAATGTGTAACATTTGGCGGCACATTAGAGAAATACTCTACTGCTATCATTAGGATTGCTACTCCTTTCTTTACGGGAGATGTACACGCATGTCTTCTTCCGAATCCGATCGCTGACCTCATCATCGGTCGCATTCATGGAGTCAAGGAATGCACTCCGCAACAAATTTCCACGTGGGAAAGGCAAAACATGCAGATTGCTAACGCTGTAGTCACTAGAGCTCAGGCTCTTAATGTGCCTCAAACTTCATCTATTGAAGATAATGAAGTGCATAACCAAGATAATCCCTTGGTAATTTCTCGTGACTCGTTTATAAAACAGCAAGAAGATGATCCCACTCTGAAGAAATTCTTCATTCTTGCAACTAAAGGTGATCCGAATAAGGACACAAGTCGTAAATCGTGGATTACAAAGAAGAATGGCGTACTTGTACGTATGGTTCAAGACTCCATTACGTCAAGTCATTCTCAAATCCTGGTTCCCAAGAATTTGAGAGTTAAAATTTTGCAGCACGCTCACGACTCTCAGTGTGCTGGACACATGGGTTTTTCCCGTACTAAGTCAAGAGTCCTTGCGGCTTTCTTTTGGCCATTGGTAAACAAGGACATACGTATTTATTGTCGATCTTGTAAAGTATGTCAGGAAGTTAAATCCAAAGGTCCACGGCATGCTGCACCCATTCAGGCGGCGGACATTCCTATTCGGCCGTTTCAAAAAAATGGCCATAGACATTATTGGTCCATTTAAGATCAAGTCTGCCAGAGGACATCAGTTTATCTTGACGTGTGTTGATATGTGCACACGTTGGCCAGAGGCTATTCCTCTGAAGAGCATTACTACTGCTGATATTGCAGATGCTCTTTGGCTTATATTTTCTCGTCTGGGGTTCCCCGGAGAGATATTGTCAGACCATGGCACCCAACTAATATCAGATACCATGTCTCAAGTAATGTCTACCCTGCAGATAGATAGATCTTTAAGTAGTATCTACCATCCAATGTCTAATGGTATGGTCGAACGCCTTAATAGAACACTTAAAAACTTACTGGGGAAGATAACTGAGGATCATCCTCAAGACTGGGACAGAGTTTTACCTGCGGCCCTCTTCGCTTACAGAGAGGTACCCAATGAACATACGGGATTTTCTCCCTTTGAACTCGTCTTTGGCGCGCGTCCGCGTGGCCCTATGTCGTTGCTTCACGATCTCATAACATCTGACAATATTGACGATGACACAAAGTCATCCTACGAATATGTCATCGCGTTGAGACAAAAAATTATCGAAGCATGCAAATTAGCAACTTCTTCTTCTGAATTTGCGAAACAGAAGGCAAGGCAATTTGCCAATAAGAAGAGATGCTTACGACAACTTTGTCCTGGTGACAAAGCATTTGTATTACTACCTTGTAGGGAAAACAGATTACTTATTTCTTGGAAAGGTCCGTACGATATAATATCGAAAATTTCCGATGTCGACTATATTGTCGATATTGATGGGAAGCATAAAACCTTCCACATCAATATGCTTACTGAATTCCATGAACGTCCGGATTATTTGCAACCCATTTTCCAAGCAACGGACAATTCTCCAGTACAACATGGTCATTACTCATCACTGTCCGTGATACAGGATGAGGAAACAAGTTTTTCAGATGTAAATCTTCCTCTTCCAATGATCCCACTTCATTCCAGTGAATCATGGAAGAACGTTACTGTCTCTCCTGATTTGTCTCTAGGAGAACAGCGACAAGTTTCAACTATGTTGCAAACATTTCAGGATGTACTCACTGACATCCCTGGACAAACGAATGTCATTCAACATGACATTGTTCTAACTGACCATACTCCTATTAGGGTTAGACCTTATCCTATACCTATACATTTTCAAGCACAGGTCGAGAAAGAGTTGGATGAGATGATAGATTTGAAAATAATCGAACCATCCACCTCTGCATATTCTTCGCCGATGGTTATTGTGCGTAAAAAAGACAATAACATACGTCTTTGCGTTGACTATCGAAAATTGAATCAAGTAACGAAGTTCGATGCCGAACCTATGCCTTTACTGGAAGAGCTACTTACTCGACTCTCCAAATCTCATTTTTTCACTAAACTTGATTTGTCTAAAGGATATTGGCAAGTTCCTTTATCTGAACGCGCCAAACCTCTCACGGCTTTTTCAACACCTAGAGGTTTGTTCCAATGGAATTTTATGCCTTTCGGTCTTATGAACGCACCAGCTACGTTCGTACGCATGATGCGCCGAATCCTATCTTATCGGTCAGATGTCATTGCATATCTAGACGACATCTGTCTTTTCAGCGATACTTGGGAAGATCACTATTCAGGGTTAGATGAATTGCTGTCTACTTTGCGTGAGCACAACCTGACAGCGAAACCCTCTAAAGCCTATATTGGTTTTAGCGAAATTTCTTTCCTAGGCCACCGAGTTGGTCATGGTTTCCTAAAGACAGAGGACCATAATACTAGTAAGATACTTAACATCTCAATCCCTAAGACTAAAAAACAGGTGAGAAGTCTGTTAGGTCTTATTCAATTTTATGGCAGATTCATTCAGAATCTATCCTCTATCATGGCACCTCTCTCAACACTTCTAAAGAAAGGTTCGCCTAATGTGGTCCACTGGTCTCAGGAATGCCAATGCTCTCTGGATAAGATTAAAACATTGTTTTCAACACCACCTATTTTAGTGCTACCCACTAAAGATAAGACATTCGTTCTTCGTAGTGACGCTTCATCCACTGGGATTGGAGCGGCACTAATGCAAGAGTACTCTGGAACTCTGCATCCTGTAATGTATATTTCCAGAAAACTTAATGCGGCAGAAAGGAATTATTCGGTTTTAGACCGTGAGCTATTAGCTATGGTTTGGTCGATCCTCAAACTACAGAGATTCCTTCTAGGCGCACATTTCATAGTAGAAACCGACCAAAAAGCTCTTACTGCTATACAGAGTAAGAATTTGAAGAGCTCGAGGTCTACTCGATATGCAATTGCTCTTCAACCTTTTCATTTCTCTGTGCGAGCTATTCGTGGATCAGATAATGTGATGGCAGACATTCTGTCAAGATGCCCACATGATTCCACATAACTATTAGGGCTTAGACTTCTTGATATGTCTAGTTCTATAGTAGTTCCTTTTCTATATCATGATAGATACACATTTGTAATTTAATAATATAATGATTGTATCACTACATAGCGGTTCATGGATGTTTATTCACCGCTGTGCTTTGATGATTTTTTTTCTTCATAAATCATAAATTTAAGATATCTAATACGAAATGATGATATGAATTTTTTAGGCATTGTGTAATTGCCAGAATTGTATTATACTTTGATGACACCTTCCTGGAAAAATATACTTGTAGAGAAATAATTTCTCTCAGTTTATGAGACACATTCTCACCAGTCGCTCCATAAGTCGACTTAGCCTCATATTAGGCGTTATAGGTATTCCTGATATTTTCATCTGCGCATTATTCATGCGTTGTGAGCCTATTGTACGTTGCTCCTAGATGTATTTCAAAAAAAAAAAAAAGTTCCATTTTTTTTTTCCCGGGAGGTGTGGTAAGACTGTTACGTGCAGTCTTTGATATCTTACAATATTATACATAGGTAATTTTTTAGTGCTTAAGGGAAAGTCATTATTGAGTTACTTCCCTTGAAAGTTGTGCCATCTCTTCGATCAAACTCCGCGGATAAATCCATTTTACTGCGATTTATTCGTTGTTTGGGTAATAATAGATTGTTCTTGCTTCAGAATATCTATGGCCTGAATTTATGTGTATTGTTTGTCTGAGTAGGACGAGTCTGTCTTATATCTGTATATCTTTACATATCTAAGTCGAACTATATGTTCTGTTGTCTCTAGAGAGGTCAAAGGCTATTCGGGGATGTGTCGCTAGAGTGTGGTGTGATTTTGGCTTCGTCCTGATAGGGACTGTGTGTGTTTTCCTATGTCGGCCTGTCGCCGGGAAAAAGTGATCTCAGTATTTGTGGGGAAAGTGATAGTCGTCTAAACCTATCGTGTATGCTTTACCCCAGTGTTTATTCATATTGCCAAGGAATGGCAGTTTTATATTTCCTCTACCAAGGTAATCAAAGACACTCTTATGAACTCTCGATCGAAGCCACCATTTTCGATAGTTACGATTTGAATGTCTAAGAGAATATATTTGACTCGATGAAAACGACTTCGATTCCTAGCAGCACTATATTCTGTAGAATGCAGTCAATTGTTCATGATCAAATCTACAGAGCAATGCAATGTTTTATGAATGACTAACTTTAGGACAGATTCATTATCTGCATCCAAACGTGAGTGACAGTTCACGAGTGAAGCCATCTTGGAACCAAAACATGTAGCGACTTTCAAGAAGAGAAAGGGGATGCCCGTATTATCGCTTGTTTAGTCCAGAGATCACTGCTACACATGAGAACCCGTTATTAGCGGTTCAATATTATTATATGAAAAAAATATGTGCTGAACATTATGTGGGAGAATCGTCGCTAAACGAGATTAGGTTTAGAAGCCATCTGAAATATTGTTTATAAGCTGACGTGCTCAGTCAGTGAAGTCAGATGATTTATATGTATGGGCGATGCTGAGGGCTTGGCTACTGACAGTCCATTATAATATTAATCTACATGAGTGCCCATGTAACATAACATTGCAAGACCATTTATCCACTGTACTATGATGTATTATGCCAACCTGTGATTTGTCACTATCTGTGCTGTCGAGTGTGTACGTCCAATTAAACTTTAGAAAAGGTACACAGTCGTTGGTGTCGATGACTTCCAGTCATACATGAGTGTGAGAAAAGAACATTTGTCAACAACACGAACCCTTATCATCATTCGCACATTGTACACTCAATCCATGTCTACACACCACTGCGTAGGTCAAGTTGACATTCCATACACTACAGTGGAGCAAACAACACCATAGAGATCTTATCAACTGATGATGATGATGATGTCTGCTTCCATCCACTTATATCTATCTTTTGGTGGATATCATTAACGGGAATAAAAATCCAACATTATCAACCTTATCAGGAGGCAACACGTGAAATAGCTAAAGGCAATGATGAAGCAATATTAGTCGTTATTAACCAACGGAAATAAAGTCATATGCTTTTTCTAAGAGAGTAGTTCGCCATCAAACGGGATCTAGACGTATGCTAAACTTCAAGTGGAAAGATTTCTTGGACAGAGTGAGGTCCAGCAATCGTGTGGAATAGCTCTAGTGTTTCGAGTAATTCGGTATACGAAATCAAGCTGTAAACATACGTAGTATGGAGCATCAATATGCATACGACACGGAAAAAATTACAACAGCTACCAGTAAAAGGCAAAGCCCAACATAACGCAACAACTACTGCACTTGTACTCAATGGAATCCTAATTAAATTTCGTCCGTTCAGTTGATACAGTGTGAATCGCGTCTGTCTACCGGGCCCAAATCTTGGTTCTTGGTGAGTGCCAACACTTTTGGGTTATGGGTGTTTAACAGGATGTCCTGTTCCCTCCCCCAAGCATCACGTGTTTGGATGGGTGGATAAAAAATGACAAAAGTTGTCCCAATTTCCAATAAACATGCGTTGGCCCAAAGTAGCAGAATTAATCTCCAAAATATGATGTCCTTCACCTGGCCATTCTTTTGTGTTGCATATGTTCTCAGAACAATCAACTATTCTCCGATTAGAAATTGTATTGTGGGCAATAACAATGTCATGATTCGTCTTCCCTCCTCGTCTCAGAGTCGGGCGAATCTTATATAAATTCCCTGCATGTGTGAGGCACACGTCAAGTATTATCTGTACTGAGCAGTTATAATCCAATATCTCCACACCAAAAATTCTGCAATTGTCTTTGTTATAAGGTCCAACACCAGAGTATGGCAAATGCACACGTAGCGCTGTTACGATTAATCTCGACCTTGTGATACTAGGGAAGTTAGAAAAAAGAAACTAGCAATGAATGACATGAGAACTGTAGCAATTACAGGACACTGAAGAAAAATTAAGGTAGTTTTAAGAGAAAGAGAAGAAATAAATGGACGAATTTGGATTTCGCCACACACCCAAAGAATGACAGACTGGACAGATATGGTCGAGGCAGACTCCAGAGACGCTGTTTTTCGCAAAAAGGAAAAGAGCTTGCCCCAGCATTATCAGACATTGTACAGACAAAGACAGAGTCTATAAAGACCATCGGTACGTCCCCGCAATGAAAGAGAACAATATTCCCAGAGATAATCGACAACATAATATAAGTGATGAAGAATAGTCATCAAAAGGACGCAGAGAGGAAATACTTAGCTATGAAATATATAAAAAAGACGTAACCTACCACAGAATGGGCTACATATATGCAGATGGATCAACAACATTGGCTACAAAAACACAGCAGGTAGAGGTGTTTACATAAAATTTAAGAATATGCAGGAAATGCATATCTCGATGGTCACTGGAAAATTCTCAAACCACTTTGACGCGGAGGCAGATGCAATAAAAACAGCTGCAGTTACCGTTATGGGAAATACAGATCTTGCTAGAAGCAAGATCGTTCTGCTCACAAACTCTCTGTCAGTCTTCACTGCTTTAAGGAAAGATACAAATAATGTATTAGACAGCCTGGTAGAAGCATTAACGGAAACCAGCTATGAAATAAATAATAAAAAAACGAAAAGTACAGTGGATCTCCGTCCACTGCAAGATTAATGGAAATGAGAAGGCAAGTAAATGTGCCAACAAGTGAGGAAAGAGAACCCAAGCAGACGACAGGCTTCATATGAAGAGATAAAAACAATACTGAGAAATAACTATAGAGTAAAATGGCAGAAGAAACATCCAGAGTCCAGAAATGCAGAACCATACAATACATTACCAAGAAGAGATCAAAATGATAATTTTTAGACTAAGAACCGGTCATTGCAGACTCAGATACCGTCTATTCAACAAACTGAAAATTGGACAGTGTAGCGAAAGGTTTTCCTAGTATGATAGTAGTGGTAGAGCAGAAGTAGAATCTCTCTCCAGAAAGTATGAAGTTCCAGTGCCCGAGAAGTACACTGGTATCACAAGTGAGTTACAGCTGTGAATACTCTGAGCTGGACAATAGATTTAGGCTTCAGAAGTATAAGATGCTACTTCGCTATCGTAACCCTATGTGATATTATAATTAAATTAGAAAAAGTAACTCAAAATTTAACAGTTAAAAAATTTAACAAGTCAAATGAGTACAATTATCCAATTTATTATGTACATCTATATATTCTTGTAATGATAAATGGGTGTTGGAAGATGGTAAAATGTATGATTATTTACAGTTACAAATTAAAATAACTAATAGAAAAAGTCTTGGATTTATCTTCCACTGAATTTATAAAACAAGTTTGTCACATTATCTCTTGCCATCTAGTTTTCATCATTAGAAAGTCGTTTTAGAACTGCTCACAGGATTTGTTGGATGGAAATATATAAACTCAACTTTATCCACGTCTGCTCGAGGTTCCTCCGACACACTGGAGTACGGAAGACTTTCCTTCAGCCCGCCCTATAACTACGGGGGACTAAGGTGTTGAAGTTTGGTTGACCTCTAGGCTTCAGTGAGCTGGATCAACTTCTTCAAGTCTTTAGTTTCTCGATCAGGAATGATCATAAACATTGATCATAAAAAACCTGGAACAAGAAGTAATAGGTGGCCATTGTTCTAACAATCTCACCACCCTCTGCTGTTCATGATGCGACCATGTCTTCAGTGTTTGTATGTAAATGAATGAATCATGGTAGTATATTACAGAGATAGCATGATAAGATAATGTATAAGGTGCAGAATTAACAATATACATGAATAAATCACATGTTATGATACATGGGTACGATATAACCTTTGCCTTCCACTTATGGATGTCAAGTCACTTATGTACTTGCTGGTATGTCGTAAGCTTCCAGGCAAGAATTAGCCATAATATATTTGGCTAACCAATTAATGGTTATGCTTCCTGACAATGCCGGTGAAGGTTATCTCTGGTTAGCGTCATTCCCTTTTTTATTATATCTGCTACAATCAATCAGAAATAAAATCTGAAATAAAATGATATTAGTAATACATATATTTTTTAATAAACTTACATACCCTCTTAGGATTAATAAGCTCACGGTGAGACTGTATTGGCTTAACTTAATCTGCCCTGCATGCAGCGTGAAAATAGAACTTTTCTTGCAGAGGCTGTCCTCCAGTTTCTCACTCTGGCTTCTGGATTTGGTGTGTGATTTACAATGCGCCGCTCTGTCCTTATATTTCAGTCTCTCGCGCGTACGAGAAAGCAGCTCCCAAATTCCCCAAAAGATTTTAGTTTCATCTCCTGTTTTGAAGCTATTTGAAACAATCTGTGCTTTTCCTGTACTCGTTTTTCTCTTCTGTCACTCACACACTTATCTCCTTCCTTCCTTCCTATATATCATTTCCTTTTCCCCATATGGGGCTTTCATTACATATAAGTTTTATACAATTCCGTTGAGGCTTGTTAGTGTAATAAATTTTTAAAGATTATTAGCTAACTTTTAGCCGATGTGATGAAGGTGAAAAATATTAATTATCTTTAAAACTATTTATATTTGAATAATATCCTTTTGGATATAATTCCTAGCCTATCTCCTTTGTTGAGTTATATTTATTTAATATTATTCCAACCATGCGTTCTCCTGTAGTGAATAATTTAATGTCCAGTAAATGCAAACTTTTAAAGTCGGCCATACATTCCTATATAGCTATTTCCTCATTCTTCAGTAATACTGTATGGCTTTTAACCGTAAGTCACATTTCCGCTGTCTACCAACTTCAAAGAAAGACCGCAGCGCTGACCTTGCGCTGGTGTGTGTGGGTGTTGCGTGGGCGTGTCGCGCTACAACCAAGCAAGTGTTTACCAAATCTCGCTACAGAGCCCTCTTCTTTAAAACAGTGCCTGCACGGTTAACTTTTTGGTAACACATGCTGCAGTTCCTCCTTAATTTTCTGTTTCTCTATATCTCCTTTGATAGGATGCCTACTTAAAAAATCGGGTCCAAGATTGTCCCGTCCTGGTATGTATCTCACATTGAACGAATATGGAGATAACAGTAAACTCCACCTTAAAAGTCGTGAATTTAATTTTTTAGACACTGCTAAAAACATCAAAGGCTGGTGATCACTTTCCACAATGAAGTGTTTCCCGTAAAGAAAAGGGGCGAATTTGTTGATCGACCAGACCAAAGCGAGGCATTCACGTTCAACGGTAGAATAATTTCTCTCAGCTGTATTTAACTTTCTACTGGCAAAAGCTACTGGTAATAGCATATGTGGCGGTGTGTCTGCCCGCTGTAGTAATGTTGCTCCGATGCCTACATTGCTAGCATCCGTTCTTAGTACGAATTCTTGTGTGAGATCGGGAAGGGCAAGGATAGGTTTATTTGTCAGCTTATTTTTTTTCAACTCTGTATAAGCCTGTTCACACTCCACAGTCCATTGTATTTTATCCGGCTGACCTTTTTTGGTTAAGTCGGTTAATGGCGCGCACAATGAGTTAAAATGGGGTATATATTTCTGATAAAACCCGCACAGTGACACAAAGGATCTTACATCCTTCTTAGTTTGTGGTCTTGGTGCTTTTCTCATTTTCTCTACATTCTTTGGGTCCGGAGACATTTGCCCTGTAGAGATAGTGTGACCTAAAAATTCCAATGTCTCACATCCAATATGACACTTAGTTGGGCGTGCTGTCAATCCCGTTTCTCTTAATCTACCTAACAACATGGAGAGTGCTACTACGTGTTCCTCGAATGTAGTGGTAGCAATCAGAATATCATCCATGAAGTTGGTGATATGAGGATTTTGTAATGGTTCCAACAATTTCCTCATCATTCTGGTGAAGATACTTGGAGCATTCTTTAAACCAAATGGGAGTACATTGAACTCGTAATGTCCATCCGGTGTACTAAAGGCTAACAGTTTCCTAACTTCTGGTTTCACTGGTATTTGGTAGTATCCCTTGCTTAGATCTACTTTTGAAAAATACCGAGCCTTACTCAATGTAGCAAACAACTGATTGGTGTCAGGTAATGGGTCTACCTGAGATTCAGTGATAGCATTTAGTTTCCTATAATCAATGCATAACCTGTGTTCACCACTAGGCTTCCTTAATAGCACCACACTTGAGCTGTAGGGAGATTCAGACTTTGAAATAATTTTCTCTTTTAAGAGATAATCAATCTCATCCTTGAGTGCCTGTCCTTTAGCATAAGGTATAGGGTATGTCCGCATACAAACTGGTGTAGGGTCAGTAATCGTCATGTCATACTCTAACAGATTAGTACACCCCGGCTTATCTGTGAGTACATCAGCATGGATTTCTAACACCTCCTGAACCTTTTTCCTCTGCTCAAGAGTTAAATGTTCACTCACATTAACCTGAGCATAGCTTTCCGTAGTTGATAGGGGGTATTCCATGGAGGAAATTGGTTCATCCTGCATTTCTGTTGCAATGGCCAGGGTCATGATATGGGCAACTTCTGATGCTTCCCTGTCATAATACTTTTTAAGAAGGTTGACATGATACACCTTCTCCTTTCCTTTCTTGTCAATCTTATAGTTGGTCCGGGAAAGTTTTTCCAATATGACGTAGGGTCCCTGCCATCCAATTTGCAATTTATTATTGCTGCTGGGCAACAGTAACAGAACCTTTTCTCCCACCTCAAGTTCCCTATCTTTTGCTGTTTTATTGTAGTAAGCAGCCTGCTTCCTCCTGGCCTGTCTCAAGTTATCATTTGCCAGTTTCCAACTTGTTTTCAATCGAGATGTCAACTCGTTGACGTATTGGTATGAAGAAGTCACGGTTTCTTCTGCTTTTTTCATCAGTCCATGTCCGCAACAATGCTTCCAGTGGACCTTTGATTGGTCGTCCAAACAACAATGTAGCTGGAGCCAATCCTGTGGAGTTATGTGGGACTTCCCTATAGGCAAATAGTGCTGAGGGTAAGTATGTGTCCCAAGTTTCAGGTTTCTCACTAGCCAACTTTCTACTAAGGATTGAAATGAGCGTGCCATTGAACCGCTCTACTTGACCATTCCCCTGGGCGTGGTACGGGCTACAGTGATAATGTCTAGCTTGAAATAACCTGAATACTTCTTGTGTTAGCTTTCCCCTAAACTGAGAACCATTGTCAGTCAATATTTGATGTGGGAAACCTAATCGGGTGAATATTGTTAACAGTGCCTCTGCCACATGTTTCGAATCTATCGTTGACATTGCTACTGCCTCTCCCCACATAGAGCAAGTATCGACCAAGGTTAAGATATGTGCAGTTCTCGTCTTGGTCCTACTGAGGGTTCCAACAATATCCACGGCAAACACGTTTCGAAGGGCGTTCCCATGATGGGCATTTCTCCCAGTGTTGCTGGTGCAGTCCTATGTTTAGGAGCTACTCTTTGGCATTCTGGACAGGATCTCACATACCTCTTTATGTCCTCTGTGATCCCTGGCCAAAAGTAGTGACAGGCTATCCGTTGTCCAGTGGCCCCTATTCCCATATGTCCACTGAAGGTTATAGCATGTCCTAGCTTCATAACCTGCTCCCTGTATGATTTTGGCACTACAAGCTGTCCATGTCCTTTTGGTCCTGTTCCAGCTTTTCTATATAGTAGGCCTTTTTTCATATATAAGTCTCCTTTCTCTGGAGGGTTATGGCTTTTAGGTAATTTGCCAAAGCAAGGCTTCAATGTACTGTCAGCAGTTTGAGCCTTTCTCATCTCTTCTGGATGAGTATTGATGATAGTGTCCTCCTCTTTCTTAGAGCTTGCCCTGGTCTGGACTGTTGCCATCACTATGGGTCTTATAGGTTCTCCTAGAAAGACATATCTACATCCCAGTATTAATGGGTAGATAGGGTTGTCCATCACTGCTGCTTTGATCTCTCCTTCCACATAGCGAGATCTTATGTTGATTCGGGCTATGGGCAGTGTCATGGTTCCTGCTCCCTTGACTGGTCCTCTGATTTCCACTGTTTCTGTGGTTATCTGTTCCGGACTCACCAGAGAAGAGCACACTACTGAGTCAAAGTCCAAGCCTGTATCATATAAGCACAGTACTTGGGTGCCATTCAAGGTCACTTCCACACAGACAGGGGGATGATGGAGGTCATTCTGACTATCTGCCAGGTCCTTCCTTCCCTTGTTCTCTGTTGTAAGGCATGCAGCGTGATGAGGAGGGTTTTTCCGTCTGCATTCCGCAGTATTGTGGTTACTCATTTGGCAAGATTTACACCACTTTCCTTCCTTTCTTGGAGGTTTCTTTTCTGATCCTAGAGGGTTTTTGTCTTTATAATCAGTTCTGTGTTTGTTCTTGTTGGAATTGTCCCTGTGTTCATAGTTGGTAAAGTTTTGTGAAGGTTTGAAGTTCTCACCCTGCTTCTTCTTATTTCCTGATACTTCTGACTGAGCTGCTTGATATCTTTCAGCCATGGTTAAAATATCTTCCAATCTCTCAGCTCCTTGTTCCATAAGAAATTTTCTCATTTCTTGAGGCATGGATTCTCTCAGTTGCTCCATCATGACCATTTCTTTTATATCTTGACACTTTCCTAAGCTAATCCATTTTGTCAGATAAGTTTCCAATCTGGCAGAAAACTGGTGATAGTTTTCTCCTGGAAGTAGCTTAGCAGTTCGGAATCTCTTTCTATAAGATTCAGAATTCTTTTCGTACCTGACCAGTAAAGCTTGTTTTAAGATTTCATAATCTTCCTGGTCTCTTTTGAGAGTTTTAAATAAACATCGTATGAAACTCCCCTCAACCCCTGAGATAGCTTAAGGCTCCATTTTTTTCCTTTTCCAATCCATAGGTAGAGGCCAGTCTCTCATATCTATCCAGGTACGACTCAATGGCGTCCTCTTTTTCAATAAATGGATCCAGGTGGAAACTCATGGCTCCATTTGCCGCGCTATGGTTGGAGCTACTCTCAGAGTGAGGTGAGCTAGCACCATGATTGCTAGCTGCTCCCTGGAGTTCAAGTTCCTTTAAACTTAACTCATGCGCTCTTTGTAACCTTCTTTCTTCAGCTTCCAAAATTAGTCTCTTTTCTTCTCTTTCCAGTCTTTTGGCTTCTCTCTCTGCTTCTAATTTCTTAGCTTCAGTCTCAACTTCCATTCTTTTAGTCTCTCTTTCTGCCTCTAATTTCTTAGCTTCAGCCTCAACTTCCATTCTTTTGGTCTCTCTTTCTGCCTCTAATTTCTTAGCTTCAGCCTCAACTTCCATTCTTTGGTCTCTCTATCTAAATATTTATCCACTTCAGTTGTGATATATCGAATTAGAGCATCTCCTGTCATACCCAAGTCTTTTCCTTCCTGCATAATCGCAGCTCTAAACTTCACCAATTCAGCCATGATGCTTACTTACCAGAGGGTATATAATTTTATCTTCACTAACAAACTAACTTAATTAAAATCAATTAATTACTTTGAACAAGACAAATCCTTAAAACCTTGTGAGCGTTTCCTATTTACTTCGTACTCAATGGTACTACTATTACAAACAAATTTCTAAGTTTTTAGAATTTTTTCCAAAAAAAAAAAAAAATATTTTTACAAACTATTTGTGGCTCAAGATAGAAGAATACATAGATAGTGGCCCAGGATACAAAATAATATCCCGCGAAAGAGCCCCCAATGTAGCGAAAGGTTTTCCTAGTATGATAGTAGTGGTAGAGCAGAAGTAGAATCTCTCTCCAGAAAGTATGAAGTTCCAGTGCCCGAGAAGTACACTGGTATCACAAGTGAGTTACAGCTGTGAATACTCTGAGCTGGACAATAGATTTAGGCTTCAGAAGTATAAGATGCTACTTCGCTATCGTAACCCTATGTGATATTATAATTAAATTAGAAAAAGTAACTCAAAATTTAACAGTTAAAAATTTAACAAGTCAAATGAGTACAATTATCCAATTTATTATGTACATCTATATATTCTTGTAATGATAAATGGGTGTTGGAAGATGGTAAAATGTATGATTATTTACAGTTACAAATTAAAATAACTAATAGAAAAAGTCTTGGATTTATCTTCCACTGAATTTATAAAACAAGTTGTCACATTATCTCTTGCCATCTAGTTTTCATCATTAGAAAGTCGTTTTAGAACTGCTCACAGGATTTGTTGGATGGAAATATATAAAACTCAACTTTATCCACGTCTGCTCGAGGTTCCTCCGACACACTGGAGTACGGAAGACTTTCCTTCAGCCCGCCCTATAACTACGGGGGACTAAGGTGTTGAAGTTTGGTTGACCTCTAGGCTTCAGTGAGCTGGATCAACTTCTTCAAGTCTTTAGTTTCTCGATCAGGAATGATCATAAACATTGATCATAAAAACCTGGAACAAGAAGTAATAGGTGGCCATTGTTCTAACAATCTCACCACCCTCTGCTGTTCATGATGCGACCATGTCTTCAGTGTTTGTATGTAAATGAATGAATCATGGTAGTATATTACAGAGATAGCATGATAAGATAATGTATAAGGTGCAGAATTAACAATATACATGAATAAATCACATGTTATGATACATGGGTACGATATAACCTTTGCCTTCCACTTATGGATGTCAAGTCACTTATGTACTTGCTGGTATGTCGTAAGCTTCCAGGCAAGAATTAGCCATAATATATTTGGCTAACCAATTAATGGTTATGCTTCCTGACAATGCCGGTGAAGGTTATCTCTGGTTAGCGTCATTCCCTTTTTTATTATATCTGCTACCATCAATCAGAAATAAAATCTGAAATAAAATGATATTAGTAATACATATATTTTTAATAAACTTACATACCCTCTTAGGATTAATAAGCTCACGGTGAGACTGTATTGGCTTAACTTAATCTGCCCTGCATGCAGCGTGAAAATATAGAACTTTTCTTGCAGAGGCTGTCCTCCCATTTTCTCACTCTGGCTTCTGGATTTGGTGTGTGATTTACAATGCGCCGCTCTGTCCTTATATTTCAGTCTCTCGCGCGTACGAGAAAGCAGCTCCCAAATTCCCCAAAAGATTTTAGTTTCATCTCCTGTTTTGAAGCTATTTGAAACAATCTGTGCTTTTCCTGTACTCGTTTTTCTCTTCTGTCACTCACACACTTATCTCCTTCCTTCCTTCCTATGTATCATTTCCTTTTCCCCATATGGGGCTTTCATTACATATAAGTTTTATACAATTCCGTTGAGGCTTGTTAGTGTAATAAATTTTTAAAGATTATTAGCTAACTTTTAGCCGATGTGATGAAGGTGAAAAATATTAATTATCTTTAAAACTATTTATATTTGAATAATATCCTTTTGGATATAATTCCTAGCCTATCTCCTTTGTTGAGTTATATTTATTTAATATTATTCCAACCATGCGTTCTCCTGTAGTGAATAATTTAATGTCCAGTAAATGCAAACTTTTAAAGTCGGCCATACATTCCTATATAGCTATTTCCTCATTCTTCAGTAATACTGTATGGCTTTTAACCGTAAGTCACATTTCCGCTGTCTACCAACTTCAAAGAAAGACCGCAGCGCTGACCTTGCGCTGGTGTGTGTGGGTGTCGCGTGGGCGTGTCGCGCTACAACCAAGCAAGTGTTTACCAAATCTCGCTACAGACAGACAGTTATGTGTCCATGTGGGAAGGACAAACAGATAGTAGAATATTTACTCCAACATTGGTGGCTCCATGAAAGGAGTAAGGCGGCAGTGTGGTCTTCTCCAGCCTTGTTGGAGACTCTGTGTGCTGATAAGAGAGACCTGAAACAACTTATCAGTGTTTTTAGAGAGATAGCTGTGGTTATTTGACAGCAAACTACGAAGAAGAAGACGTGTGCTGTTCTGATTGGTCGATCTCGTGTACAAAGACGAAGATTCACTTCCTGCACCGCCGATTACGATTTGTCGGTACTTTCATGTTTAATATTTAACATCCGGTCGCGTCGTCAACCTTTCTTTTGAAGATTTTGCTGGAGTCGATATTGTAACCTAAAGCCCTAACCTGGAAGGCCAACTTCATGTCTCCGATGAGTTTGTCACACAGTGACTTGTTCGGGTTGGGTGAACCAGAAAGTCTAAAGACGATTCTTGCCTGGTTGCCACTTCTTGGTCAAACACAAACATCAATACAGTCAACAACTCATACGCGTACTTATGTTTTTACTTCCTTTTTCGTGAAGCGTAGTGGGAGGTCGGTGAAGTTTAACGATCCTGATCGAAAAGTTGTATAATTATTTTGACTGCTGTGAGCCCATGTTTTGTTGTAGGATGTCTGTGATATTGTCTGTCCAACTGATCGTGGTCTCATGTGGGCTCTGAAACCAGGTCTTCTGCTGTAATAGCGCGCGTAATGGTAGTTTATTCCCCCCAATCTGGTTCTATTCTCATGTGGGTGCCTTCACTTTCTGTCTCTCCCCATATACTTGTGACTTTTATGATGTAGATTGTGTACAATTCTTCTGCAGCGTTAATTTCTCATTATATCTCTCATGGTTACATTAATGGCTTGTCTTAAATATCTCATCTTACAGGATGCGATTTTCATCTTCCGTGCCCTTGACCACTGGTGAACACTGATAGCCAAACAGTTGGCAAGGATTTTACTATGTATCAGCTGTCATTTAATTTTCAAAACTGATGTGCTGATAAAAATGTATAGCGTGTTATTAATCTTTGTTTTTATTTGTGTCACTACGACCTGGATGCAAATGTAATAAAATATATTTCTAGGAAAAATGCGTATATAACAGCTTTAATATTTCATATAAAAGCCATGCCAATCTTAACATTTTTTTTATGCATGTTTAAAGGATTTGAATACATGCATAACAATTAAGGTATGGAGCCTCCTTAAAATGCACATAGATTGTCTTCTTTTAATCTCCTCATACATACCTAACAGACTGATATTGACTGAGTCTTTGAAACCTTGACTTACGAAGCAAATATGATGTTGATAACATTGGTAAACAATACCAAAGATGTTAATCAACTGACACGTTATGGTAAAAAACAACCCATGTAAATATAACTATTTACTTGTTCTTCTATGACCAAATCGTCCTCTGGATGAGTTCTCCTAATATTCGAGAGGTTTAATGTCTCTATCACCTTGTTTGATGTAAAGAGTCATTGTGTTAACATTTCATGAAGATGCACTTAAGATCTTAAATAAAGAGCGCAAGTCGCAGCATCTAATGACTAATGTATAGTCTGAACAATGATATCTAAAAAAAAGTATTAAATGGGATAACTATACTGGTGTTATTTACCAGTTTACTGTTTTAAATCTGTTTCTTAAAAAACGCAATATTAATCCCTTTCTTTAACAAAAACGTCACCACATCTGATTGATGAAAATGCACGATCTGGAAGATAATATCGAAGACAGAGTAATTTATACATGAATGAGATAACTATACTAATGCGGTTTTACAAGATGTTCTTGACCTTAACTGGCTGCAAAATGTTCCTCAAAGATTATTCTTGAATAGTCTCGAAAACACACATACCCCACTCCTGCTTTAGTTATCATAATTCATAAGGAACCTTTATTATTATTTGAAGACATCCAATGAAAAAATTATTGAATTCGAAATTCAATCGACGGCTGTGTTTATGGACAAGTACTATAATTAAAGCCACTAGAATTTTGGTTTGGACTATTTGCTAACTAAAATATATAATTCTATTTTCTCTCATAATACTACTACACACCAATAACAAAACTTCACTTTGTGTAATGTTAGAAAATACTCGATAATTGTTCACATGATAAAGGAAAAATTACCGCTAATGTCAGTGTCAAAATAATTGTACAATGTAATATTTCTTATGAAAACGTATGTCATACGGCACAAGTTTATGTTTCGCTATTTCAGTGACAAGCACAGTTTACTCCATAGTTATGTAAATAAGTGTGATTAGTGTGGAGACTTTTGCAAGAGATAAAATGTAGTTGAGAATTGTCAGAAGGCCTTTCTTGCTACCACTACGACCTCACACTTAATTTTTTTTTATGAATGTGGCTACGTAAAGTGTCTAGGGTTATGATATGTAGTGTGGTGTAATAGGTTATAGATATACCCACAGATATTTAACAAGACTAATAATATAATAAATGTTAAAATACACTGAACTAACTCACGTGTGTAAAATTTTTTGATAGAATTATATTACATTTATTTTGTTCTGGATCAATTTTTTAGGTTGACCAGAACTTAAAAGGATTTAGAGATCATGAAAGAAATGCATGGAATATTATATCATAAATGCAATAGTGTACATATATATGTACTATACTAGTTAGTTTTATTAAAATGTTCTAGTAGTCATCTACTTGGGAGGATAGTTAATGTTTGTGCTGTTGGGGTGGCCTCATCACACCTGTCTATATTGACTACACAGTGTCCAGAAAATGGTGGGAATTTTTATGGGGTATTAGTAACTACACAGCGTTGGTGAATGTCCAGCAGACCAGAGGCTCACTCATCTTGTAGTTGTAGCTCTGGTGCTGAAATCTTGTGGTCCCACCTCTCCGTGCTGGCGGGCAATAATGGTGGTCTCTGTCACAAGTACTGCACAGATACACTCGAGTAAAGTCACCAACTGAATAGACACTGCTTGGTTGACAACAGAAACTCACAGCTCAGATTATGAATAAATAACACAGAATTGCTAGCAAAACTCAGCTGAGCTGCTGGCTATAGTATGGCGTCCCTAAATTTCTTTCACTTTCTTTCATATGGAAATCACCACACTTTAAAATCTGTGTCTATCACTGAACAACTATTGAAGAATGGCCCCACTTTCGCGTCTGAGCGCTAATGATATGATTGTCTGTGGCCAATCACTGCCTAGGTTTATTTTAAATTCAAATTTCCTACACTAAAGTCATTTCAGTCATGCTTCAGTCAAGTATGGATGGTTATCTGTTAGTCTGTCCGTCTCTACTTGTGTTTCAACAAAATGTACTTGATTTTTGAACCAACCTTTCTCTCCCCTCCAAAATTTTGTCGTTAAAAGTTATATTTAGACACAGCTACCACCAATGTCCCTCTCTCATCCATACTACGTAGATTTGAACACCTGCGTCTCAAGGTCGTGTTTTTTTTTTTGTGCAATTAGCGACACTTTTAGATTCAATACAGTCTGTCGATGATGTGAACAACACTGTCTTTTGTCATTATCTTCAATATTATCTATCCGTCTGTAAAATTAAGACCATATTAGTTCACTGCTCAGAATGGGCCATCCGGCCAGCTAATTTTTATATTCCTAACATTAATATTAAGAAAAAAGTACTTTTTAAATTTTGTAATATTTCGAACATCTGCGTTTTAGCCGCTGAATTCAAATCAAGGGCTTGGTATCGCGCAAAAGCGTCCAATAAATGACTGTGGCGTAACATATCTATGGTCCCTTCTGTCGAGTTGCTTACTTTTTATGTCAACTTGGGAAACGTGACTTTTCTCCGTTTCCCCCCCAATTGCGTCTCCTTAGCCTTTCTAGTCTCACGCAATCTTTCCAGTCATATTTTTTTCCTTTTTGATCCGCCGTTCCCCTCCTGTCTAGCAAGTCAATTTTTATGGAGGATGATGACCCGCGGTCTAGGCGATCATGTACTACAGCAGCCTACGCATTATGTTTTTATCCTTAAATGTTATCTTGGAGGTATTTTACCGTTGTATCTCTGTCAATTTCACTACACATCTCCCCACTTGAAAACATGCCTATGGCAAGTTCCAAAACCAGCGATACACATAGGTAAAATTACTCCTCACGTCTGCCACTACTCTAATTTTGATCACAGGGGTGCCGACTGAGGAAATCTGCACCGACATTCAATTTGCCTGGGATATATTGGATACTAAACTGATAAGGTTGAAGCAACAAAGACCACCTCAACAATCTTGCGTTTTCATGCTTAGCCTGAGACAAGAACACGAGAGGCTGATGGTCCGTCTCCACCACAAAAGTCCTACCATACAGATAGATTTGAAACTTCTTTATTGCCCAGATTAATGCTAAACATTCTTTTTTCGCTTGTGGAGTATCCTTGTTCCGCCTTATTCAATTTGCGGCTTGCATAAGCGACTGGTTTCAGTTCCCCATCAGGTGAAGATGATCTTTGCAACAAAGCCCCTCCGAGTCCTACATTACTTGCATCGGTTCTTAAGACAAAGTCCTGTGTCAAATCAGGCAGTTTGAGAATAGGCTTGCTAGTGAGTTTTTTCCTTTAACTCTTGGAACGCTAGTTCACATTGTGCAGTCCAAATAATTTTATCTGGAAGTCCCTTGCGAGTCAGATCAGTCAGAGGAGCACAAATAGCGTTAAAATTTTTTGATGTATTTCTGATAAAATCCGCATAACGACACGAATGATCGCACGTCCTTTTTTGTTTGTGGCCTAGGTGCTCTCTGCAGTTTTTCCAAGTTCTTAGGATCAGGGGTCATATTACCCTGATATACAGTGTGTCCCAAGAATTCCAACTCTTTGCATCCAATACAACATTTTGTTGGCCTAGCAGTTAAGTTCGCCTCCCGAAGTCTATCAAACAACATCTCCAGAGCTTCAATGTGTTCTTCAAATGTCTCTGTGGCGACGAGAATATCATCCATGAAATTCGTGATACATGGGTTATTCAGGGGATCCAACAATTTTCGCATCATCCTTGAAAACACACTCGGAGCATTTTTCAGTCCGAATGGTAGCATATTGAATTCATAATGTCCATCCGAAGTGCTAAAAGCCAAATAAGGTCTCACTTCAGGCTTCACTGGGATCTGGTAATAGCCTTTACTAAGATCCACTTTTGAAAAGTATTTTGCCTTGTTCAGTCTGGCAAATAACTGTTTTGTGTCTGGTAATGGATCCACTTGTCCTTCTGTGACAGCGTTCAGTTTCCTGTAATCTATGCACAGTCTGTGTTCCCCAGACGGTTTTCTCAACAAAACGACACTAGAACTAAAAGATGATTCACTGTGCGAAATAATCCCCTCCTTCAACAAATACTCTATTTCTTCCTTCAATGCCTTCTCCTTCGCGAACGGAATAGAATAGGCTCTCATACAGATTGGGTTTGAGTCTACCAGTTTCATGTCATACTGTAGCAAATTTGTATGGCCTGGTTTATCTGTTAATACATCTGTATGTTCCTCCAGAACTTTTTGAACTCTCTCCCTCTGGTTTTTAGTCAGGTGCTTACTGACTTTTACCTGTGCTGCTGTTTCACAAGGATGTAAGGGGTATTCATGTGAGGTGAGTGGTTCTTTTTGCATCTGGGTTGCAATAGCCAAGGTCAATAAGGGGGTGCTTTCCTGGAGTGGTCTGTCCAGATACTTCTTTAACAGGTTTACATGATAAACTTTTTCCTTCCCCTTTTTGTCAATTTTATAGTTTGTTCTAGACACCTTCTCTAGAACCGTATATGGACCTTGCCAACCAATTTGTAATTTATTCTGGCTTCCGGGTAGTAGAAGCAGCACCTTCTCTCCGACTGCCAGTTCCCTGTCCTTTGCCTTCCTATTAAAATATGCTGCATGTTTCTTCCTGGCTTGTTTCAAATTATCATTTGCCAGTTTCCATCCAGCTTTCAAACGAGTGGTCAGTTCGTTCACATATTGATACGATGAGGTAACAGTCTCTTCCGCCTTCTCATCTGTCCAGGTCCTTAATAAAGTTACATCTGGATCTTTAATTTATCATACTTATTTTTCATGGAACCCATCGGGTCCCGTCCATTAGAAGCTCCATAATGAGGACTTTGCTTCCTAGAATCATCACTCACAAATCGACCACTACCAATTTTTTTCTGGGGTTTGTCTCCCCACTTAAGATTGTTTATGAGAGATCTTCGCTCTCTTGTCTGTTCTTCCAGTTTATATAAGTCTGACCGAGGGATTGTCATCTTATCCTGGGTAAAATTTCTTCTTTGTACTCTTCGCATAGTGGCCATGTTAATCCATTCAAGTGAAGACTGGGTGTGTGAAAAGGGGGCTCCCATTCCACTTTGTCTACCCGAGTATAATTAGTTTTCCTTTCAGGCCTAAAGTTGCCCCGTGGCGTTTCTAGGTCCTGCACATATTTTCCCTTTGTGGGTGTTCCCTCATGAAATACGCCACATGCTTCTACAAAGTTTTCAACATCGACATTTACGTCGGGCCAATAGTATCTTCGAGCAATCTTTTGGCAGATGGTACCGACTTTCTCATGGTCACCATCTGTTCCAACATGTAAGCTCCTTATTAAGTTTGCCCTATATATCTTGGGAAGAACTAACTGTCCGTGACCAGTGGATCTAGTTCCTGTCTTCCTGTATAAGAGTTTGTTCTTCATGAAATATTCCCCCTTGCTCGGAGGTGTGTGGCATTTGGGCAATTTTTTAAAACAGGGCTTGAGTGTCCTATCCTCAGCCTGCGCCTTCCTCATCTCCTCTGGATGAGCATTTATAGGTTCACCTTCTTCCTCCTTCTTCTGTGACCTGGTCTGCACTGTCGCCATGATCACAGGTTTCTCGGGATTCCCCAAGAAGACGTATCTACACCCCAATATCAGAGGGTAGATTGGTTCATCTATCACTGCTGCTCTGATTTCTCCTTCCACATAGCGAGTTTTCACCGTTATCCTTGCGATGGGAAGTGTCATGAGTGGTATGTCCTTAGTCGCCCCTTGTATTTCCACTGTTTCTGTGGTATACTGACTTGGGTCCACTAGGCTAGACTTCACAACTGAATCATAATCCAAACCTGTATCATAAAGGCACCTTATGGTGACCCCATTACAAATAACATCCTCACAAACTGGGGGGTGATAAGGTTCCTGTTGTCCCTTAGGATTAACCTTTAATCTTTGCGTCCCCGACTTCATTGCAGCAATGTTTGAAGGTTCCTTCTACAAAATTCGGTGTTATGGTTATCCTTCTTGCACCATTTACACCATCTTTTTCCTTGGTTCAACGGTTTTCTTTCATTGAACTTTTGGTCATTGAACTGTGAGTTTCTGTCGCGATAGTCATTTCTTGGCCGCTCAAAGTTTGTCCTACCTTTATTTCCCTGCTCTCTATTATCAAATTTATTAAATTGCTGTGGAGCTTTAAAATTGTCTATGTGCTTCTTTTTAGCACCACTTACCTCTGCCTGAGCTGCCTGATACCTCTCAGCAACATTTAAAATTTCCCCCAACTTCTCTGCACCTTGTTCCATGAGAAATTTTCTCATGTCTGGAGCCATGGACTCTCTCAATTGCTCAATCATGATCATTTCTTTAAGATCTTGGGTCTTCCCCAGAGCCGTCCATTTCTCCAAATAGGTTTCTAGTCTAGCAGAGAATTGGTGGTATGTCTCCCCAGACAACAGTTTGGCATTTCTAAATTTCTTACGATAAAATTCACCATTCTTCTCGTACCTTAATAACAAAGCCTGCTTTAACATGTCATAATTGTCTTGGTCTTCCCTGTTCATTTTGGCAAATACTTCATAAGAAGTACCTCTCAATCCTTGTGATAGCTTTAAGCTCCACCTCTCTCTCTCTAACCCATATGTAGTAGCTAATAACTCAAAACGTCCTAGGTACCCCTCTATGTCATCGTCTTTTTCAACAAAATGGTCTAAATGAAACCCCATAGCGGAGTTTGAGGCTCCCATACTGGGCGTAGCATCTGAGGCAAAAGGGCTGGCACCATTTTCAGGAGCCTGGCCTTGTAATTCCAGCTCCCTTAGTCGTAATTCGTGCTCCCTCTGCAACCTTCTATCTTCTGCCTCCCTTTCGGCAGTCAACCTTTTTTTCTTCTGCCTCCCTTTGCTGTCGTTTTTCTTCTGCCTCCCTTTGCTGTCGTTTTTCTTCTGCCTCCCTTTGCTGCCTCTTTGTCTCAGCCTCAATTTGTAACCTCTTTTCTTCAGCTAACCTTTCAGCCTCTAATTTTCTTTCAGCCTCTTTTTCTAATCTCCTTTCTTCCCGTTCAATATATTTATCACATTCAGCCGTTACGTATTGAATTAAAATTTGACCATCCATTCCCATCTCCTTCGCGGTGAGCACAGCAGCTGATCTAAATTTTGCCAGCTCCGCCATACTTTTTAGGCAATATAATAATATACAAGATAAATCTCTAACCAGTAAATACACTAAGTACTTCTAATTACTATATGACTATAGTCTAACTAATTCTAACTAACCAGTTAACTAATTAATTATTACTGGCTGTGAAGATTCACCAACTTTTATCTGCAGGGACACTTTTAATTTTAAAGGAAATTTTACAATTTATTTCCCTACTTTTATTTCTCCCACCAGGAGATCCTAATATTACTGTTGGGCTAGTTATCCCCGGACAAGACCCCAATATATGTAGTGGTGTTTGATGGTATTGTATGATGTTGATATTACTAAATGTAATTGTATGAGGCCAGCTGTGAAGGCTCCTGAGATAAAATGTATTTGAGAATTGTCAGAAGGCCTTTCTTGCTACCACTACGACCTCACACTTAATTTTTTTTAATGAATGTGGCTACGTAAAGTGTCTAGGGTTATGATATGTAGTGTGGTGTAATAGGTTATAGATATACCCACAGATATTTAACAAGACTAATAATATAATAAATGTTAAAATACACTGAACTAACTCACGTGTGTAAAATTTTTTGATAGAATTATATTACATTTATTTTGTTCTGGATCAATTTTTTAGGTTGACCAGAACTTAAAAGGATTTAGAGATCATGAAAGAAATGCATGGAATATTATATCATAAATGCAATAGTGTACATATATATGTACTATACTAGTTAGTTTTATTAAAATGTTCTAGTAGTCATCTACTTGGGAGGATAGTTAATGTTTGTGCTGTTGGGGTGGCCTCATCACACCTGTCTATATTGACTACACAGTGTCCAGAAAATGGTGGGAATTTTTATGGGGTATTAGTAACTACACAGCGTTGGTGAATGTCCAGCAGACCAGAGGCTCACTCATCTTGTAGTTGTAGCTCTGGTGCTGAAATCTTGTGGTCCCACCTCTCCGTGCTGGCGGGCAATAATGGTGGTCTCTGTCACAAGTACTGCACAGATACACTCGAGTAAGTCACCAACTGAATAGACACTGCTTGGTTGACAACAGAAACTCACAGCTCAGATTATGAATAAATAACACAGAATTGCTAGCAAAACTCAGCTGAGCTGCTGGCTATAGTATGGCGTCCCTAAATTTCTTTCACTTTCTTTCATATGGAAATCACCACACTTTAAAATCTGTGTCTATCACTGAACAACTATTGAAGAATGGCCCCACTTTCGCGTCTGAGCGCTAATGATATGATTGTCTGTGGCCAATCACTGCCTAGGTTTATTTTAAATTCAAATTTCCTACACTAAAGTCATTTCAGTCATGCTTCAGTCAAGTATGGATGGTTATCTGTTAGTCTGTCCGTCTCTACTTGTGTTTCAACAAAATGTACTTGATTTTTGAACCAACCTTTCTCTCCCCTCCAAAATTTTGTCGTTAAAAGTTATATTTAGACACAGCTACCACCAATGTCCCTCTCTTCCATACTACGTACATTTGAACACCTGCGTCTCAAGGTCGTGTTTTTTTGTGCAATTAGCGACACTTTTAGATTCAATACAGTCTGTCGATGATGTGAACAACACTGTCTTTTGTCATTATCTTCAATATTATCTATCCGTCTGTAAAATTAAGACCATATTAGTTCACTGCTCAGAATGGGCCATCCGGCCAGCTAATTTTTATATTCCTAACATTAATATTAAGAAAAAAGTACTTTTTAAATTTTGTAATATTTCGAACATCTGCGTTTTAGCCGCTGAATTCAAATCAAGGGCTTGGTATCGCGCAAAAGCGTCCAATAAACGACTGTGGCGTAACATATCTATGGTCCCTTCTGTCGAGTTGCTTACTTTTTATGTCAACTTGGGAAACGTGACTTTTCTCCGTTTCCCCCCCAATTGCGTCTCCTTAGCCTTTCTAGTCTCACGCAATCTTTCCAGTCATATTTTTTTCCTTTTTGATCCGCCGTTCCCCTCCTGTCTAGCAAGTCAATTTTTATGGAGGATGATGACCCGCGGTCTAGGCGATCATGTACTACAGCAGCCTACGCATTATGTTTTTATCCTTATATGTTATCCTTGGAGGTATTTTACGTCCGATCCAATAAACAAACAATAATCCGTTGGACGTGAATGAACCATCAGAAAGTGGATAGTTTTTACCTGCTTTAGAAAACTAATTCTGACTCAGATTACATACCGGTGAATGATGTGTTTAACTGCCATTCCATGACCCTTTCAGATCTAATACGAGAATCACGCTCGATCGACCAAAGGACATGCGGGAACTTAACTCTGTTCCGCGTGATCAAAGGAATGGAATCTAGCGCCCAATTACGACTCGATATCCTAAAATTTCGTCCATAGACAACACAGCGAATAGTTCAATACTCTTGAGATGGATGGATCGACATTTGCTATTGCAAAGATTAAACGGTCATGAGCACATAGTCAACGAATGGCGATTTTTCATCGATTCTTCCAAGACTAGTCTAAAAGCCGTGTTATTGCATAACAGAAATTTATTTCATCAATTCCAGTCGCCTACTCTGTTCATATGAAAGAAACTTATGACAATATGGCTATACGTTTGGAAAAAATAAAGTACAATGACTACCAATGGCGGATTTGTGGAGACCTAAAGGTCATTGCAATTCTCACGGGCATGCAGACTGGGTATACTAAAATTTTGTTGCTGTCAACCTATGTGCATGGGGACACCGCAACAGACAGGAACATTAAAAGAAAGGGAGTGGCCTATCCGGGATCGTATGCAGCTCGGGCATAAAAATGTAATACACGAGCCATTAGTTAACAAAGACAGCTTCATTTTACCACTGTTACATATAAAGTTGGGGCTCATGAAGAATTTTGTAAAAGCGATAGATAAAACGAGCAAAGCTTTCACTTATCTTCGAGAAAAGTTTCCGCAAGTTAGCGATGCAAAGATAAGGAAGGTATCTTTGTAGGACCTCAGATTAGGAAAGTTATTGCAGACAAACAATTCGAGAACTTGTTACATGGTAGTGAACTTCGCGCATGGATGGCATTCAAATCGATCGTCGATAACTTTCTGGGAAATCACAAATCTGTTGACTATGTTGCATATTGTTAAGCAGTGCATAGATGCATACAGAATTATGGGCTGTAACATGTCCCTCAAAATCCATTTGCTCGATTCGCATCGTGACTTTTTCCCTGACAACCTTGGCGAAGTCAGCGATGAACATGGAGAACGATTCCATCAAGATATCGCCGTAATGGAGTCACGTTATCAAGGACGGTGGAGTGTGACCATGCTTGCCGATTATTGTTGGATGCTTCATCGCGATGTACCACAGGCCATTCACCGACGAAAGTCGACTGCAAAGAAATTCAAGCCTACATAACTGTTATACTTCTTGTACGAATGATGTTGTAATACTGTATGCGTTGTTAAAAAACTTCAATTGCGTATTTCTAGAGAACCCGACCTGATAGAGAAAAACGGTTTGCAGATTTAAAAACAGCGCATTAAAATTGACCAGAAAAACATAGAAATGTTAGAGAAAGAAAAAAAAAAGTTTTTTTTTTTAAGTGGATATTGGCCACCAGCCGTGAAAAGATATGCATACAAAGAATGAATAGGATATCACCATGAAACCAGGAGCTAAATACATGTCAACGTAAACAACCAAAGTACCTATGTGCACATACTTTGTTGAGGCAATTTTTTATGAATTTAAAACACATACGATTGATGACCCATACAATTCAGTGAGTTGTCAAGCGTAGGGGGGTATATAACGTGTGACCTACAAGTCCAAACTGGGAGGTAGTGATGATGGATCGTGGGTGTGGGTGTTGTGCGGTGGTGTGTGTGGTGTGTGTGTGTGTGTGCGTGTGTGTGTGTGTGTGTGTGTGTGAAATTCAACTGGTCGAAGAAGACAGACAGTAAAGCAAGAGAAAGTAATAGGGTCAGGATTCTACTTCAAAGGACCGGACAATAGCATCATCATCCTCAGAGTGATTATTTTTCAGCTGATCAATTTTTTGCTCTGCCCTCCCATTGACCCAAGTTCTGCATTTTCTACCAAGGCTGATGAGGACTTGCTAGTAGTTCGTCCAGTTCTTTCGTGACTTACACCACTCTTCTTCCTTGAACATAATTTCTTTCGTCACCTGTCGAATAGTTGCCTCAGCTTGCGCCATCACTGACATTTCCCTCTTTATTCTAGCTCCTTTGATGTCCGCCATTCACGGTCTTTTGTTTGTGGTTACTCGTCAATAGGGTTTTATCTGGGCCATCGCTTTTCTGGATCTAATTGAAAGCATTCCGAGCAGGTGTACAAAAAATCAAAGTTAGGATCATGATTATTATTTTGTTTTCTTGGTGCGCCTTTCTTTTTATATTACTTAAACGTATCTAAAGATGACAGAAGATATTTCAGCGAGAAATACTTTTAAAAATCATTTCCAATTACTGTTTAGCAGAAAGGCATCGAGTGGTCGAGGTTATCTTAATTCTTAGTAAAGGTTGTATGTCGCAACCTGCTATATGGGTTGAGTGGCCTGTGGGGGCTGGGTTCCAACAGTGGAGTTGCCTGTCATGGGTTTGCTTCATAGGAGGTCTGAGTCGTGATACATGGAGTTTTAGAGTCTATTGGTTTAGTTGTCTAATTGTAAGATCGTTGTTTAGTGCTAGTCAGGTCTTTTAGGGTGAGTGGCACAGAGACCTGTGTGAGTTCTCCCGTCACAACGTTCTTGAATTAATATAGTATTCTCTTTATTTTTTTGCCGTATCATATCATGACATGATTAGGTTTAGTATAAAATTTCAGTAGATTTGTTAGTTGATGTGTTGTAATTCAGAACATTAGATGTCCCTGACCATAAACATGTTGTCATGCCAGTTGCTGCCACCGATTGTCCGTAATCATATTTCTCTGCTTGCGTTGACTATCGTTATAATTTTCACGAGACATCTACTATAAAAGAAATCTTATGCTAAAGTATCTGAAACAAGAATGATGTACAAAAAGAAACATTTACAGAAAAAAAATAACAACAAAAAATTATAAGTTCCATCCTTTTAAAAAATCACCTGTTTGTAAAATATAATAATCACAGGCTTAAATCACTAATTTTCATATAAAAATTAATACAAATAATTCAGATGGGACATTGATATGAAAAGAACATGACATTTTGTCCCCATACGTGATAGGTTAACATAAAGTTAAAACAACAGAGTTATTGGAGCGGAATCAGGCAAAAGAATTTGACCAAAGTCTTTACAGCCCTGTAGTAATGTTTATATGCTCAACGCTCAGAAGAAGAAGTAAATAATATCTCCCTCAAATAACGATACAGAGATGGACTGAAGGTTTATTTTGAATTTTTAATCTTATGCCTTTTTTTTTTAATAACGTCATTTAAAAGACATGTTGTGATTGAGCAGATGTTAATTAATTAATCAAAAGTCAACCCATTGGCTTTTTTGTTCACCGAGCCAACTTTAATGCTTTGCTCCAATGCGCATAACTTTTCACATGATACTGTTGTACCTGTCTAACATAATTAAGATCTTTGTGACATAATTGTCATGTTAGATATCTTCCTCTTCTTTGACACCTGGTCGCCGAGTGTGTCAAAGAAGTCAGTGGCCATCACGCCTGGTGTTGTATTTTAAGGCAGCAACAAACTGATTCCACTTTGCTCTGACGGCGCCCATCCTGCCTAAGCTCTGGCAAATTCTTTTCGGCCTCGACAATTCTCTGTCAAGTTATTTTTTGGTCTGTCACACTTTTACTTTCCTTCCGGGATCCATAGTTCAGCTGTTGTTGTTATGGCATCGGGGTCTCTTCTCAGGACGTGGCCAACCCAACTCCAGCGTCTGTCTGTTGTGATGGTGTGCATGCCCTCTAGGTTGCTCCTAGTAAGCAGTTCTTGGTTGTTAATTTGGCCAAAAAGATTTGGAGAATTTTAGTTACCGTAAAATCTCGCGTATAATACGCACTCGTGTATAATACGCAATGCTTGATTTAGCCCAAAATTTTCTGGTAAAATGGAAATTCGTGTATAATACGCACCATAAATTTTAAAAATTTTATTTTATGAAACATTTGTTAAAAAGCTGAAAGTATAATAACATACAGAAATAGGTACGCAACACCTACATTTTAGGTACTTTGGACTGAAAGACCATGTCGCTTCATAAAACGAACTGCCCATCCATATGACGCTTTAAATGTTGTTGTGCCTGTACGAGATTTTGTAAGTTCCAGAGCTTTAAGTCGTATTTCAATGCATGAAACACCGATGCCTTGTTGAATTCTATCCACTACCCACACCAATAACGTTTTTTCTAGGGCTGGAAGATCTGGTGGTGACCCACGATTCGCCTTTTTCTTACTAGGCAACACTTGCAGCACCTTTTTGTTTTTTCGCCATAATCGAATGTTACACTCGTTAATGGAAAAATGTCGACTTGCTGCCCGATTGCCGTTAGATTCTGCATATTTTACCACTAAGACCTTTTCTGCCGCAGAATATTTTCTCGAATTCATTTTTAGGGCTCAAAATAATAAAACGACAAACTTCACTTACTTACTTACTTAGTAGTTCCCCTTCTACCGGGAGGTGTAGAGGTGACAAACTTCACAACCAAGCTTAATATCAAAACGAATTGCAGACCAAGAGTGCGAAATGCGTTTTGCGGCAATGTTTGACACATAAGAAAACACAGAGCACATTCAATTTCGCGCCATTTTCACTGTTAAATTGTGACAAAAACTTGACAGACTTTCCAATGCAGGTTACTTTCGAAATCGAAAATGGCGTATTTTTTAGTACTCGCGTATAATACGCACCCGAGTTTTAGCGGGCAAAAATGAGTAAAAATTGTGCGTATTATACGCGAGATTTTACGGGACAGATTGTGTGGAAAGAGGATGTTGCGTTGTAATTTGATATTGTGTAGAATTAGAAAAGAGTGACTCTGAGGGGTATAACTTCAACAGTAAGATTAGCTTTCAAATAACTGTACCACTCTCGCTGACGAAGACAATGCTTTATTCACAATACAACGTGGCTCCATTATATGATCATTAGTAAAACACTATATTATTACTTGAATACATCAGATCAAAGTTAATATAGCATGAGCTATATCTAGCCTGAGAGTCGCACGTCCACAGTTCAGTCTAACTTGTCATGACGAACCAAATATTAATTTTAGAAGAATATACTTTCCTTTCCCCCTTCAATGATATGGTCATCACATCGACATTGTGGATGCCATAATACAATATACTTGTCGCGGACACATGTATGAAATAGGAACATCACACAAATGCGACCTCACACCTCGAAGACAACAGAGAGAAGACCCCAGCAGACAGTATTATACTCTTGCGTCCCTTTCATATATTCTGCCTGCAAACGTAATCACAATTACGTCATATCCTACTGCGGTGTAATTCCGTAAACAGTAGCTAAGTTGGAGCATAGTATTGCTCTTCATAAGCAAATCAATCTTCTTCTTCTTCTTCTTCTTTGATCCTTAGCCGCCGACCGTCAAAGCAGTCAGTGGCCATCACGCCTAGTGGCGTCTTGTAGGGCAACAACAAATTGATTCCCCTTTGCTCGGTCGGTGGCCATCCTTCGTACAGTGCCCCAACTCTGGTTCATTCTTTGCATCTCAGCCTCCACAGTCCTCCGCCAGGTTGTTTTTGGTCGGCCTCTCTTTCGTTTTCCTTCAGGGGTCCAAAGCATAGCTGTTCTTGTGATGGCATCGGGTTCTCTTCTGAGGACATGACCAACCCAGCTCCAGCGTCTGCCAGCTATGATGGTGTGCATGTCCTCTTGCTTGCTACGAGTAAGCAGATCTTGGTTAGTGATGGTATTCGGCCAAAAGATTCGGTGAATTTTTCTATGGCATGTTGTGGGAAAAGAGGACAATTTGACATTTCCTTCTCAGTAACTCTCCAGCATTCCGCACCATAGAGAAGCACAGAAAGCACACAGCTCTGATATAATCTTAAAGCAAATCAATAGTGGTGTCTAAAACAATACGTAACATACAATTACCCCCCCCCCCCCTTTCTAGGCGGTATTAACACATATGTGAGACAACTAACAAATTGCATAGCTCCCAAGTTTGCCAATGGACAGGCAATTTAACACTGTAAGTGAGGGCCGTGGTATATGAACCACAGCCCATGTAAAAAAAAAATTAACACCAGAAGTGAGGAGGCTGTCATGTTATACAGCACCCACACCTACATAATACATGATAATATCAACAACTGTCACTGACATCCATTAAACCGTCATCTCAACTATGTACTGGTCAAGTCGAATCAAAATTGTCAAATCAAACCTTAAATAACTATAGGTAACACAAATTGTTATTAAGATGAACAATAGGTACATAAAATATCATACTGTTAGAATGCATTGAGAGAATTAATGAAAATGGAATCAATGTCAGTTATTAATCAAAGTATGAAAAACAAAATCCAATACCGTAATTCCGGCCGTAAGGTACTTTGGTCGGTCGGTCTGTCACACTTTGCACACCGTCATTTGCGCACTTTTTATATTTTCGAGAGAGTGCATTAAATTTTGAGCACACCTAAGGGAGTGTAATTGTGGTTGAAAGTAAGACAATAATTGTATTATTTCCCATTATATGTACTCTCGCGAAAATAGCAAAGTCTGACGGTATGCATTAAATCAACAAACAATCAAGATACTCTTTTGTCCAGTTTCATTTGGGAAACGGATTTAACTCGTCATTTTTCTTAAAAATAACCTTAAAATGTAACTTTTTTAAATTGTTTCTTCAAGACAAAATTTTAATTTAAAGTATTGCAGACATTATTATGGATCAAAATGATAAGATGGCTAAAAGGAAGAGATGATCGCGTCATTCACAGTGAGCAAGCGAGACTATAGAAGAAGCAGCAATGTAAGACATGTAACAGAAACAACACACTATAATAATAAACCTGCCAATTTTGGGGGTTGTTTCTAGTTTTTTTTAAAATAATGAGTGTATGCTTTAAGTATGACTTAAAGATATAGTAATGTAATATTTTCATCAAATGTTCATAGTGTCATGCAAAATGGTTGTATTCACATGATGATGATAACCGTAGTAGATGAAAGTATTGATTTTAAATACTTATGGTATTTTAATAGTGAAATAGAGTCAGTAGTGCAATGCACAATGTCCAGCAAAAAAATCTTTTTGCAGAAAAGTTAATTATATTAACTAAGCAAGTCTGTGAGTACAATAAATAAACGCTTTAGTAGTCCGACTATTTTGGAAAATAATTTCACTGAGTGTGACTTGTATTAAAATGTCCCTCAAATTTCGACAATAATGTTAATTACTTCAATGTACCACGTTTTAATATTTTTTGCAACATTTGTGTCTTTTACACATTGAAAGTTAACTGTCCAAAGTTAAGTTTGTTTATTCCGAAGTTCTGTAGGCATTTGAATTCTAAGTTAGCACATTGTTTGAATTATTCCCCCTCTTGTGAATTAAGCCGGTTTTTATTATTTCCCCTTAGTTGGCATCGATATGCATTGATAATGCATTGATAATGAAGAAAATAGTGCTCTGTACATAAGTTCACCTGGGAAAGTTATATAATGCTTGCTAGTTTGAAAATAAACAATTGCAGTACTCAGCACAAATGTGCGATTCACATAATGTAATTTATTAGAACACACGAAATGTTATTTGACTGATTCACTGGTAATAGCAGTATAACTTGATGTATACCATCAAGCAGTAACAGAATACCATCCATAGATGCGTAGTAAACAGACAAATTTTGTACCGTAGAAAATGAATAAAATTATGTTGAACATGTCATATTATTTGATAAACTGTTGAACAAGTTCTTCTGTTTGATCCATTGTTGTACAAGTCATTTTGTTTAATGCAATGTTCTACACGTCCGTTTGTTTGATGTACGTGGTACAGGGCGTATTATTTGACGCAGCGTGAAAGCACATCTGCAACCACATTGTTGTGTCCTTTGATAGCACGTATGTCGCAGTCATAGGGTAGGCGACAAGATTTAATTACATTTCTTTAAAGGTAATATAACAGCTTACTTTTACAATATGAAATCACAATCAAAATTAAGCATGTTTTGTTTTTTAAACAAACAAAAAAGTAATGAAGAAAAAACCCGGGTAAAGTAACAGAAGCAAAAATAAATAAAGTTAATTAATTAATTAAATTAAAAAAAAAAAATTTTAAAAAGCAAATCCAAAATATTCGTACAGTAAATAAATAATTCGAACAAAATCGGATTGCGGGGGCATGGTATTATGAAGTATTTGAACAGTCTGCTATTGAATGAGGTGAGACGTAATGTGTGTTTTTTTGCCCTCCTTAACTCAAAAGCAGAAACAGTAAGAGAGATATATTTAGCCAATTTAGGGTGAGTTGTACATATTATAATTCTATATGTTGCATTTATTAACATGTGAAAATTGCTGATGGATCTCCAAGTCAATAAAGGCTGGCAACCTCATCATATAGAATGATGGTTTCATGAGCCACACTGCAAGAGCTGATGACTGCTTTATGTGGTTTTCTCATAGGGAACAAAAAGCAGAGGTAGTCCTAAGTTCCGTATGGAGCAGGGAGTGAATGATAGAACTGATGTGCATACTTATTATATTACCCTATTCTATCAGTGTATATATGAATGTAAACTTCTTCAGTATAAATGCAATGGATGTTTTCCGCTCACTGGGATTAACATTAATGCTCAGAGATGGTAACGTTCTGAGGCAGATGGAATGCTGAAATGAAAAGGGGGAGGGGACACCTGATATTGTGTCAGGAAACCCAACTCCCAGGAAGGTATTTGTTTCTCCTTTATTTCATGATACTAATTGGTGGTGCTATCTGTGGAACAAGATAGTGGTATACGTGGCCTGCAGTCAAAGCTAGACAACAACAGCAGACGGGCCGTAACAGAAGCTGGACCATCTTCGCAATTAAACCAAGTTACTTTGAGGGACATGTTGCGGACACCAGACTTGACCAGTGACGAGAAAGAACCAGTTCATAACCTGCAAAGAATAAGCATCGGCTGGAGCAGAAACCAACCAACATCTTACTAGCAGCTAAGTACCCATTCAAAGCTGCCAAAAAAACTCTCATTTAAAGAACTTCAAATAAGACCATCACCTGTGAGGATATTTTAATGACTCTATCTAAATTCACCCCACCGTTTTTAATTTTTAATTTTCCAGTTTTTAACTATAATTGATTATTTTTACCGTATATTTACGGTCACCACAAATGTTAAGGTGGGATTTACGTTATGTTATGTAGGAACGTAACAATATCTTTTCTGTGTACTGTTGTAGTCAGTCCGACCTGAGCCAAACAGCTTTGGTGTGCGTGATTAGCTCACCAGGCGTTAAGGCGCTAACAGGGTGTCATGTTGACATACACACATCAGACATTTCTTGTATGTGAGGTACTCGAAGTTTGTGTGGTTGACAAGTGATGTGGGTGTGTAGAGACACGAATGCGTTTAGGCTCTTTGATAGATAAACAAGGCACTCACTCACTCACATGCAGTAGTCAGTAATTGTAGAAACTGCTGGAACTTTCAGCCATTTATTTACGAGACACAGTGACATCAACAGTTACAGTCAAATGGACGAGAATCAAGGACATCATATATATTGGAAATGACTGGCAAAACATCTGGCATTATAAAGCTTGAATCACTCATCTGTAAGGACGTTATCGACAATGGTTTGTCCTTTAACAACTGTTCATATGTGGTAATAAATAGGAATATCGAACATCATCAGTTTTTTATAGCTCGTAGGTATGATGCTAATAACGCTGGCTTGACAACATATTCTTTTTCCTAGTGTACCTCAGGGCCCGTGACTGAACGCGTCAGGTAGTCCTTTAACAAATATAGTTGCTTAATATAGAAGTCTGTGAACTTGTAAATAAAGTCAAGACTTCACCTGGCTTCACCCGCCAGGCACTTCTTCTTCTGCTCAAAGTTATAGGCCGTAATGACGTGCCTTATAATGGTTGATAAACAACTGTACATTTTTTCCATAGGCATGTATTCTCTTCCATGCTGAAACATACCGCCATCCTGCGGGTTTCATATCAATATACGTTCATTGAGCTTCTATAAAGTACTTCAACGAATAGACCTAATTGGCTACGTCAAGCACACATAATGGATTCTGGATCACAAGAACTGTGAGCGCTACTCACAGGTTAATACTAAATGTTGTACAAAATTTGCATAATAATTAAGTTATTTTACCTTGGACAGAATTCCGAGAAATACACAAATAACACCTGTCGTCATTCCAGACGAACAGAATAACTCTGGGGAGAATCACTAAGATCACAAGACTATCTTTCCCCCAGATAATGCAGAGAAGAAACAACGGACATCTTCGTCCGGCAGAAACCAGCTCATCACTCCCAGACGAAAGTCTACTCGGTTCGCGCTAAAAACTAGCGCATGCGTAGACAGAACAGATTTGAGAACAGTTAACTCCGTCTTAAGACTGATCAACCACAAAGAATAAACACAGGGAAGGTAACCCCTAATCAACCTGTGTCAGGGAGTTAACATACAGTTCTGTACCTTCGATTATCAAAAGTATTAAATAGATTTACATCTTCTGGAACCGTCAAAAATGACGGCAACAGACTACCACCCCTCCGGATTAAAAAAAATGAAACTTTTTTTTGAAATACATCAATGAGCGAGATGCAACAAGCTCATAACGCATGAATGATGCGCCGATGAAAGGATCAATAAATATAAGGACATAATGTCAGACCCAATCAACGCACAATAGCGCGTCTAGTGAGAACAAAAGTTCACCTCACAAAATAAGAGAAAATATTTTCTCCAAGTAAAATATATCCGGAAGGTACCATCAAATAAACATATGGCGATGCTAACAAAAATCACATACATATCTACAACAAAAAAATTGCAATGTTATAGTAATGCGAATGATAACATATCTTGCAAAGTCATACAAACATATAAATCTATAAAAGTATCATGTTATATAATGACTATCATCTAATGGATGGACATAATCAAAATTTGTGAAGTTATTCTATATACATATGACAATTCAAGTGTATATTCTAACAAATAGAAGATGGCATCCACCAAGTATAAATCAATTCTGTATGTCGTAGATCATGTAAGCAGCATCGTCATGATTCTCAAAGCACTAAGTACCTGGTACTAGTTTGCGCTGAGAACAATATGAATAACACAATTAGCAATATGCTATAATGTACTATAATTACTAGTACATGTTACATGTGGTCGCATTAATTTTTTCTACCTTTATATTATGTCAACTCAACCTTCTCCATTACACTAAAGATGGTAATAGAGAAAGGAAACAATTAATTTACCACTCTAAGTTGACAACAAATGTGTTTATATATATATATATATATATATATATAAATATATATATATTATATATATATATATATATATATATATAAATATATATATATATATAGTGAATATAGATATAAATATATGTCTAGCAGTGTATCAGGAAAAACTAGGACACAAGACTTAAGTGGACTCATGTGGGCATCTAGACAGTATGTCTGCCATCACATTATCCAGACCACGGATAGCTCGCACCGTGAAATGGAAAGGTTGAAGAGCAATAGCATATCGAGTAGATCTCGAGCTCTTCAAATTCTTACACTGAATAGCTGTAAGAGCTTTTTGGTCTGTTTCCACAATGAAATGCGCAAAACCAAGAAGGAATATTTGATAACTTTAAGGATTGACCAAACCATAGCCAACAACTCACGGTCTAAAACCGAGTAATTCCTTTCTGCCGCATTCAGTTTCCTAGAAATATACATTACAGGATGCAGAGTTCCTGAATACTCTTGCATTAGTGCCGCTCCGATCCCTGTGGATGAGGCGTCACTACAAAGAACAAAAGTCTTATCAGCAATATCTTAAGATAGGTGGGGATGAGAACAAATTCTTAATCTGATCCAAAGAAGCTTGACATTCTTGAGACCAGCGCACCATGTAAGAAGACCCTTTTTTTAATAGGGTTGAGAGTGGTGCCATGATAGAGGATAGATTCTTAATGAATCTTCCGTAGAATTGTATTAATCCGAAAAGACTACGTACTTGTTTCTTTGTTTTAGGCACAGAGATATTTAATATCTTAGAAATGTTTTGGTCCTCTGTCTTCAATAGACCATGACCAACTCAATGACCCAGGAAAGAAATTTCGCTAAATCCAACAAAGGTTTTAGAGGGTTTTGCAGTCAAATTATGCTCGCGTAGAGTTGACAGTAATTCATTTAACCCCAAATAGTGATCTTCCCAAGTATTACTGAAAAGACAGATGTCATCTAAGTATGCAATGACATCTGAACGATATGAGAGAATTCGACGCATCATGCGTACGAAAGTAGCCGGGGCGTTCATAAGCCCGAAAGGCATAACATTCCACTGAAACAAACCCCTAGGTGTTGAGAAAGCAGTGAGATGTTTGGCGTGTTCAGTTAACGGAACTTGCTAATAGCCTTTTGACAAGTCAAGCTTAGTAAAGAATCGAGAGTTAGAAAGTCTAATAAGTAGATCTTCTAATAAAGGCATAGGTTCAGCATCGAACTTCGTAACTTGGTTTAATTTGCGATAATCTACGCAAAGACGTATGTTATTGTCTTTCTTTCGAACAATAACCATGGACGAAGAGTATGCTGACGTGGATGGTTCAGTTGTCTTCAATTGTATCATTTCATCCAATTCTTTCTCGATTTGTGCTTGAAAATGAATAGGTATAGGATAAGGCCTTACTCTGATCGGATTATGATCAGTAAGTATAATGTCATGCTCAATGACATGTGTGTGTATAGGAATGTCGGTAAGGACATCCTGAAATACTTGTAGTGTAGAAGATATTTGTCGCTGTTCCTCAAAAGACAAATTAGAAGAAACAGTAACGTTTCTCCATGATTCCGTAGAAGTAAGTGGAATCATAGGAAGAGGTAGGTTAACATCCGAAAAAGTAGTTTCCTCATCCTGTATAACTGACAGGGATGAGATATTACCTTGTTGGACTGGAGAATCGTCCGTCGCCTGAAAAATAGGCTGCAAATAGTCTGGTCGCTCATGATATTTCGTAAGCATATTTATATGGAAGGTTTTATGCCTTCCATCAATATCGACAACATAGTCGACATCGGAAATCTTCGAGACTATTGTATATGGACCTTTCCATGTAATAAGCAGTCTGTTCTCCCTAGAAGGAAGTAAAACAAACGCTTTGTCTCCAGGACAAAGTTGACGTAAGCGTCTCTTCTTATTAGCAAATAGCCTTGCCTTTTCCTTAGCAAATTCGGATGATGAAGTTGCTAGCTTGCATGCTTCAATAATTTTTTTTCTGAGCGCAATGACATACTCATATGAAGATTGTGTGTCATTGTCGATATTATCAGCAATTATAAGATCATGCAGCAAAGACATAGGACCGCGCGGTCGCGCGCCAAAGACAAGTTCAAAAGGAGAAAATCCTGTATGTTCGTTGGGGACCTCCCTATAGGCAAAGAGAGCCGCGGGTAGGACCCTGTCCCAATCCTGAGGATGATCCTCAGTTATCTTCCCCAGTAAGTTCTTGAGTGTTCTATTAAGACGCTCAACTAACCCATTAGACATTGGGTGATAAATACTACTCAGAGATCTTTTAATGTGCAGAGTAGACATTACCTGCGACATTGTCTCTGATATCAATTGTGTGCCATGGTCTGACAATATTTCCCCAGGAAAACCTAAACGAGAAAATATAAGCCAAAGAGCGTCTGCGATATCAGCAGTGGAAATGCTCTTAAGAGGAATAGCCTCTGGCCAACGCGTGCACATATCAACGCACGTAAGGATAAATTGATGTCCCCTGGCCGATTTAGTCTTAAAAGGGCCAATGATATCTATGGCAATTTTCTGAAACGGCCGGATAGGAATATCTGCTGCCTGAATAGGCGCAGCATGCCGTGGACCTCTAGACTTTACCTCTTGACATTATTTTGCAAGACCGGCAATAAATTCGTATGTCTTTATTGACAAATGGCCTAAAGAAAGATCCCAGAACTCTCGACTTAGTTCGGGAAAAACCCATGTGTCCAGCACACTGAGAATCATGTGCATGTTGAAGAATTAAAGCTCTCATACTTTTGGGCACGAGAATTTGAGAATGCATAGTCTCGTCTGAGTGTTGTACCATACGCACTAGTATACCATTCTTCATAGTGATATATGATTTGCGATTTGTATTCTGATTCGGATCACCGTTTTTAGCGAGAAGAAAGAATTTCTTTAAAGAAGGGTCTTTTTCTTGTAGTTTCACAAACGAGTCATGCGAAATCTCCAAGTGATCCTCTTGGCTAACTACTTCATTAACTTCAGTAGATGAAGTTTGAGGAATAAGAGCTTGTGCTCTTGTTACCATTGCATTGGCTGTTTGCATATTCCGTTCTTCCCAGGCAGCAATTTGTTGCGGGGTGCATTCCTTAACCCCGTGAATACGACCGATTATAAGATCCGCAATAGGGTTAGGTAGAAGACACGCGTGGACATCTCCCGTAAAGAAAGGAGTAGCAATGTGAATAATAGCGGTCGAGTACTTTTCAACTGTGCCACCAAATGTTACACATTCAACCATTTTTCCTGTGGCACAGCGAGGATCTATAAGAGATTGCTTAACCCCAATAGTAGTGCACCCAGAATCAAAAAGCAATGAGACTGGGTTACCATCCACGAGACCTCTATGCAAGATAAGCGATCCTCTCTCGTCATGCGCAATTGCAGCAGGGAGAGCGGGCAGAGGGTGACCATAACTCAAAGTAGTTACCGTGATTGGTTCAAATAATGTTGAGCATTGGGTGCATTTAGATGTTCTCCCAAAGTAAAAAGCTGCACAAGTGACAGCATTAGAATTTTTATTCACGTTCACCTGATTATTGGCACCATGAGACTCTTGTTGTACAGAGTTTCCCTGGTGATGTGATTTTTTTTCTTGTACTGAGATCTACCACGATTATTATTCCCTCTGAAATTATCTTAGTTTGATCTGCCTTGACCACCGCTCTGGTTCGAATTCCAGTTTCCATAATCACTATTGTCATTATCCCAATGATCATAGTGTTTACCTGTTTGGTTTCGATGCCCCCGCGAAGGATAGCCTTGAAAGTATAGTCCTATAGTGACTACCTCTCCGCAAATTTCCATAATTATAGGACCCGAAATAACGAGGACTATCAGATCGCCTCCAGTTCTTTGAAGAAGATCCATTATGTGATGGGCTACCCTGATTCTGATCATAATTACGATTGCTCTTCTTATTGAAGTTGTGTTGAGCACCTTGGAATTTATTCATAAAGTTAGGGCCATATGGTGCTGCAGAAGCAACCGGCAATTCTTCTTTAACCTTAGCATTGCTAACAGTAGCATGGTGATGTGCAGTTACATACTGGCAACAGTATTCTTCCATGTCTTTTGTGTCTTTAGGTTTACGCTCATGAATAAAAGCAAGGAAAGACTCATTGACAGATGACATAACTTTATCTCGAAGTAATAAGTCCATAAGGGCTTCATATGTTTTTTTCTGTTTTAGACAGCTCAATCCACCGTGTGAATGTAAGACGTATCTTAGTAATAAAGTCAGAGAACGCTACTCCAGTTTCTGGTAGCATTGTCTTAAAACGAAGACGATAATCTTCTTCTTTTAATTGATATCTCTTAAGTAATGTTGCCCTGACAACATCATAATTAGTTCTATCAGTCTCCTCTACTGCCATTACAGTACTGAATGGTTCACCTGAAAGTAAATCCATCAGTTGTCCGACATATTGTTCCTTATCTACCTTATGCGTTACGCATGTTAATTGGAATCTATCAAGGTAGAAGGTTATGTCGTCCTTTAGAGGGTTGAAAGGAGGTAATTTGACCTTATAAGTATTCTCCTTTATCCTACCCGAAGTTGATTGAGGAGCATTCATATTCATCACCTTTAATTTCTCCAACTCCAAAGCTAATAGTTTTTCCTCATGTTCCCTGTGTGCTTTCCTTTCCTCATCAGCAGCTTGAAGTTTTCTCTCCTCAGCAGCAGCTTGAAGTTTTCTCTCTTCAGCAGCAGCTTGAAGTTTTCTCTCTTCAGCAGCAGCAGCAATTTTAAGTTTTCTCTCCTCAGCAGCAGCTTGAAGTTTTCTCTCCTCAGCAGCAGCTTGAAGTTTTCTCTCTTCAGCAGCAGCTTCTCTTTCTAATCTTTTATTTTCAGCTTCAGCAGCAGCTTGAAGTTTTCTCTCTTCAGCTTCTCTTTGTTGCTGTATTCTTCTATCTTCAGCTTCTCTGTCCAACTGCATTTGCATCCTTTTCTCTTCAGCCTTCTGTGCCTTGGCATATTGAGCAAGTGCAAACTCTTCCAATTTGTCACCAGTTTTGCCAAGGGATTTCCCTTGCTCAATAAAGACATCTAATGTAGACATCCGGTCTAATAATTTGAGATTACACCTGAAAAATTGAATAAATTACCTTATCCCAACCTCAATGGGAGACAAGTCTTTTAATCAAAAACTTGTATAATCACCTTGTTTCTTTACAATAATATGATCATAAATAACCTCTATCTGAAAAGTGCATCATATCAACAATAACAGTCCATGACCAAGTATATATATATATCGACTGTGTATGATGAACAAGTAGATGATAACAATACAAAGACAAGAATGTATAACAACCGAAAACGTTCGCAGAAGTCAAATGAGAAATAAAGTTTAACTAAATCTAATGTTGTAAAAAATTACAATAATAACTGCGAAAAATCAAAACAAATCACAACACTGTTATAAACAAAAAGGGTGTATACAAATAAATGAAAGGAAGGAGAGGCGGACAGATACAAACAAAACAAATCGAAAATCAAAGAATGGGAAAAAAAATAACGAAAACGACACTAACACATCTCGTCACAAATAAGAAAAAAAAATGAAAACTAGCAACACACATCGCTCGCACTTTCCGCTGTGGGAAATATGCGTAGTCCCTACAGAAAACGCTCTCGATAGAACCTCTGTTACGTGGTATCTTCTAACGGAGTCACCTGCCCAACCAGCAAGCTAAACACACACTAACACAACATGTAAACAAAGAACATGTAAACAAAGAATGCATTAATAAAGTGTGTTGTAAGAAGTCTCAGTTATTCACAATATAACGGTACAAAATTTCCGAAAAAACAAACCGCCACTTATCTTAGATATAATCCTGGCCTTAGTCAACAATGTTGTCTGATAATAAACAGCAAGGCGAGGAACCTTTACCGTTGACAATTACAGTGATGAGACTTGTCAACAACAGCTGAACTTGTATGTACACACGAGTCGTGATCGTTCACAATGAAGGTCATCGACGAGTTTCAAACTGTTGAAGGCGTGTTGCTGTTATGTGCTGAACAGTATAAATGATCTTGTCCAGTTTCCAATGTGTAGTTCATCATCAAATAATGTCCTCAATCAGTCCAATGGACAGCTTTAGACCCAGTGATCTGGCCTACCACAAATGTTAAGGTGGGATTTACGTTATGTTATGTAGGAACGTAACAATATCTTTTCTGTGTATTGTTGTAGTCAGTCCGACCTGGGCCAAACAGCTTTGGTATGCGTGATTAGCTCACCAGGCGTTGAGGCGCTAACAGGATGTTATGTTGACATCCGAACATCAGACATTTCTTGTATGTGAGGTACTCGAAGTTTGTGTGGTTGACAAGTGATGTGGGTGTGTACAGACACGAATGCGTTTAGGCTCTTTGATAGATAAACAAGGCACCCACTCACTCACATGCAGTAGTCAGTAATTGTAGAAACTGCTGGAACTTTCAACCATTTATTTACGAGACACAGTGACATCAACAGTTACAGTCAAATGGACGAGAATCAAGGACATCATATATATTGTAAATGATTGGCAAAACATCTGGCATTATAAAGCTTGAACCACTCATCTATAAGGACGTTATCGACAATGGTCTGTCCTTTAACAACTGTTCATATGTGGTAATAAATAGGAACATCGAACATCATCAGTTTTGTATAGCTCTTAGGTATGATGCTAATAACGCTGGCTTGACAACATATTCTTTTTCCTACTGTAGCTCAGGGCCCCTGACTGAACGAGTCAGGTAGTCTTTTAACAAATATAGTTGCTTAATATAGAAATCTGTGAACTTGTAAATAAATTCAAGACTTCATCTGGCTTCACCCGCCAGGCACTTCTCCTTCTGCTCAAAGTTATAGGTCGTAATGACGGGCCTTATAATGGTTGATAAACAACTGTACATTTTTTCCATAGGCATGTATTATCTTCCATGCTGAAACATACCGCCATCCTGCGGGTTTCATATCAATATACGTTCATTGTGCTTCTGTAAAGTACTTCAACGAATAGACCTAATTGGCTACGTCAAGCACACATAATGGACTCTGGATCACAAGAACTGTGAGCGCTACTCACAGGTTCATACTAAATGTTCTGCAAACTTTGCATAATAATTAAGTTATTTTACCTTGGACAGAATTCCGAGAAATACACAAATAACACCTGTCGTCATTCCAGACGAACAGAATAACTCTGGGGAGAATCACTATGATCACAAGACTATCTTTCCCCCAGATAATGCAGAGAAGAAAGAACGGACATCTTCGTCCGGCAGAAACCAGCTCATCACTCCCAGGTGGAAGTCTGCTCGGTTCGCGCTAAAAGCTAGCGCATGCGTAAACAGAACAGATCTGAGAACAGCTAACTATCCCGTCCTAAGAAAGAATAATCACAGGGAAGGTAACCACTAATCAACCTGTGTCAGGGAGTTAACATACAGTTCTGTACCTTCGATTATCAAAAGTATTAAATTGATTTACATCTTCTGGAACCGACAAAAATGACGTCAACATATATATATATATATATATATATATATATATATATATATATATATATATATATATATATATATGTATATATATATATATATATATATATATATATATATATATATACATATATATATATATATATATATATATATATATATATATATACATATATATATATATACATATATACATATATACATATACATACATATATACATATACATACATACATACATACATACATACATACATACATACATACATACATACATACATACATACATACATACATACATACACACACACACACACACACACACACACATATACATACATACATACATACATATATATATACATACATACATATATACATATATATATATATATATATATATATATATATATATATATATATATATATGTGTGTGTGTGTGTGTGTGTGTGTGTAATTATATTGATTAATCCATCTGTGCGATAAGACGTGTATAGATGTGTTAGGAATGGACAGTGTGTACTGATGAAACTTAGACTCATGTGTAATTTTAGTGGAAAAGCTAGCCTTAGGAAATTTGTATAATATTCAGAATGATGGCCCAAAAGTACGACTGTAAGTTTGTTAAAGTATTTGAAGAAGTATTTCTTGAATGGAATGAGACACCTACCAGGACCATAAGTAAAGATGAAAGGGATTGTAGTACTGTATAATTTGACCTATTACTTAGTAGTTTTATTCGCAACCAAATTATTGTATGGAGCCGAATCATGGGAAACGAATGATGATTAAGAAGGCAGAAGAAAATTATGATCACATTGAATTAAAATGATTGTTGCTACTATACTATACCTTGTGCATCTGCTAGCACGCTAGTCTGAAACTGTCTATCGTCCCCATCTGTGTATAGAGGGATATTGATAGGCAAATACAGGGATTGCGTTTAACTTCGTTTCAGGTTTAATCCTTTAACCAAAAGCCTACATCAAATACGCAGAGGCGTCTCATACTGAATTTGCAACTGTGAACGGTGGTGTGGTTTTGATGGAGAGAAAGAATGGGGAGAAATGGTATGGATAGGTTTGGTTGCAGATTATTTGTCGTTAATGAAGGGAGATAAGATGTGTAAGATTAGGCTTTGTCTTAAGGGAAGTAACTTAGAATTAAGTCCCTTACAGGTTTGAGTGAGTTGAGAAAAAAAAGTATTGCACGAGAAAGTCGAGATGCGTAAACACATGTTAGGCGTGAACGAAGAATGTGAGAACGGGGTTTTGAGGGAGTCTGTTTTGAGACGCGCTAAGTGTAGGCAGGGAAAGGTGTTGCTCTCAAGTGTGTAGTTAGATATTGAACGTACAGCGTAAGATTGTATATTGTTGTATAAGATATATTCGGAGCACCAAAATGTGTGTGTGTAAGAAAAAGTGTATTTCAAATGAAGAAACAAAACAGGTACATTTTGACATTTTGATTATTTACTGCGTATGTGGCTCAGCAGACCAGGTCTGAGCAGAGGACAGTAAACAGATGAAATCTTGGTAAAAGTGACAGCCCTGGCGGTTAAGGCCAGTTTCTCGTATAGAGATATAACAAGAAACATGGGAAAAGAAACATAAACAGAAGAACGACAGGAAGTTCTGTCTGAATAAATATATGACAGGTTCTATAGCTGGGACAAGTAATAGTAAGAAGACAAGCAAATGTATGTGAAAAATGGATACTGAGATTGTTTTGAAACTGAAGATTGTATTTTGCAAGACTGCCAACCTTGAAGAGAAAGGTTGGGCATACCATTTTTACACTACTGTGAAAGGGCAGTAGCCCTACACGATTCTAATACCATCCTCGTCGACAGATTTGCGTGGTGCTCGTGACCAGCCCTACAGTAGGCAGTAGCAAAGACAACAGATAACAGGGTAACTAATGGTGCGAGTAACCAGCCCTACACTAGAATAGCTCAAGAAACTTGTATAACTCAATGATAGTTCAAGAAACTTTTATAAAGAAAGACAGACTCCACTCAGATGTCAGTTTCGGCATCACATATTAGGTACGATTGCGTCAAATATTTTCGTATCTAGCACTAAAACGGTCACAGAGTATTTTGATGCACCTGACCAGCCCTATACAAGATAGAGATTTAAAAGACTACAGACAGAAAGAAGGTCAAGTTCACTAAGAAGAGATTACACAGAAAGAAAGAATCCTGCGAGCGAAAAAATAAATCAAGACAAAACAGAAGTCAAGTAAAGGGAAGCGACATCAAAAACAACGAAGTCTATCCAAAGCATCACGAAGGTCAAGTTCATTAAGAAGATACAAATCGAAGGAATCCTGCGAGCTGAAGAAATAAAGCAAGACAACACAGAAGTCAAGACATCACGAAGGACAAGTGCACAAGAAGAATAAAGAACAAAACAGTCTACATCAACCGACAACCGTCAGAATACAGGTACATGCATGAGATAACAATCTGAATGATCAACAGGCCCAACGCGCAAAAATAATAATATACAGCCGTATAAGACAAAAATTGTGTTGATTTATTCTGAAATACTGGAGGAGCAAGTGTGTATCCCAATCAAGGAAAACAGATTATGTAACACATAAACATTTAGAAACAAATTAAGTTAATTATTAGTGTAGTCAGTTAAATTATGAGAATTAGATTGATAATTGTTTGGTAACTCATAAGAATTATAAGTATTGTACACAGATATTGGTTAATAATTCTCTTACAGGTCAACCAAGAGATTTATATTATTTTTTTTTACAGGTGTTTCTATTAACACTAACACTTACAGGTCAAGACAAGATGCAACAACAACAACAACTTACGGCGGGTTTAGATCCCAATGTGGCTGCTCTTGAGCAGGTAGCCAAGGCTATGACTGCCATTAGAAATGAAAGTAAGTTCCAGAATATCCGGAACAGCATAACACCATATGCAGGGAATCCTACTTTATGTAGAAAATGGTTGCTCGAGATACAAAGATATCGCACTTCGGTCAATATGGACCAAGGTGAGTACAAACAAGTTGCATATCTTTCCTCATGTGGGTTAGTAGTAGATTTCATAAGACGCAGGTTTGAAACTTTCCCAGACGAGACATGGGAGGAGTTTAGGAAAGAACTAATAAGAACGTATGCACAAATTACGGATGCATCTTATGCGTGGACGATGCTGAGGAGCATACAACAACAAGCAGAGGAACCCATTCAAATGTTCAGCGACAGGTTGTTAAACCTAGCGGAAGAAGTTTTCCTGGGGCAACAAATTAACCAGCAAGAGGTGGAAAAACAGTTAGTGGGCATATTCGTCGATGGGTTGAATGGTATACCAATTAAATTACATCTCCTTAGGAAGGACCCACAAAACTTGTCACAGGCCATTGCACTTGCTACAGCCGAAGAGAACCTTAGAAGAAGATTGGACCTCAGGCTTGGTAGGGTAGTTCCATGCGAAGAAACACAAGCAGAACCTATGGAGATAGGACATTGCCAACAAAGAAGGATAGAAAGACGAGGGAGAGGAATAGAAACGTTTTGTAGGTCAAGACAGGTGGACCGCGAGCCAATCGTGTGTTATGCTTGCAATAGGCTGGGACATAAAGCCTTTGCGTGTAATTATAGGCCACTAGAACCACAACACTCAGTAAGGAGAGTTGAGACCTTTAACCCGAGACATAGTAGACAACACAATAGACAACAATATTACAACCAGTCCGAAAAGAATAGACAAGGGAATGAAGTAAACACCAACAGAGGGAGACCCATCAGAGAGATAGTACAACCACATGACAAGACGGAGAAAGGATATATTGATACAATAAGTGGAAGGCAACCACAAGTGAACATGATAGGAAGGGCACATGTTAGGTATAACCAACAACCATACCATAGACAATGGGCCAGAGTACACCATCCTGCAAGTTGGTTTGACAAGAAAGGATGGCTACAAAAGACATGTCAAGAATACAGGAATAGGAAGATGAATTGGGATGGTTCAGTTATAAACAGGAACAAATATGAAAGGAGAATTATATGTACAGATCGCGAAATTGGGAAATGGAAATGTAACCAATATCAATATAAACAGGGACATAATAGAACATGGAATAACAGGGACAGGACACTCCCGACTTTCAACAGCAACTATGGATCAGGACATTGGGACAGCGTGAATAGGAGAAGAACTAGAATAGATTTGGGGAATTTTGTTGGAGACATCAGGAGAGGAGTCAAAGACAAGAAAATACAAATAAATGAAATTGAAAAACAAGAAAGAAAACAACGTATCCCTAAAAGAAGACAAGTAGCAACAGTAATCGAGCTAGCTCATAAACCAGACCCTTGCTCATGTATTGTCGAAATACACGGAAGGAGATATAGAGCATTGGTAGACTCAGGGGCTACTGTAAGCCTTATTAGGTTTTGACTTTATAAACAGATACGAGGCGTAGCTCAATACAGAAAGTCACAAAATACACTTACCTCGGTGTCAGGAGAAAACCCGAAAGTGATGGGAACAGCTATGGTGCAAATGAGAATTGGCAATATGATCGTGGAACATACGTTCACCATTGTGAAGGGGATGACGAGAAATATCATACTATAGCACGTTTCACTAGCTTTGCCCTCAAACAAATGTAATTATCTGATTAACCGTCTAACGTTTTAATGCCATTTTTTGCATACGATGTTATATTGGGTTAGACCCAACAAATATATACTTTATATCTGTGCATCTTGTCCAGTTCCCATAAACGGATGAAATCCTTTGATCTTTGTCGGCATACTAATTATTGTGTATCGAGAAAAGAAATTTTACCACTTCATGCACAGATTCTGTGAATTGATTAGGCATAGGCGTGTCTACTATTACAATAATGTGGCCATCACGTTTGCAGTTGAATACGTGTTGAAGATGATTTCTTAAATGATCTGCATGCGAAATACTCGTGACATTGTTTGTCATTGACATTTAATGCGCTACCAAACTGGACCTTCCTTGATCTAATTATTTCAATGGGTATCATCTATTTGCGGTTTATACATATCATAATGGAACGTTGCTCCTCTAATGTGCTTGTAAATAACGGTAAGGTCATCTTTAAAGAAATTAAACTTCATCCGAATCATAATCAGATGTCTCTGAGAAATTGAAAATCAATCTCGGCTGAATGAAGGACAAACCATCATTCTTCCAATATTCCTCTTCCTCTTGTAACACATGGTTCTCACTTTTCTTCCAATAATCCCTGGCTATATTGGATATGGCGGCTTTTATAAGTATTTCACCATCTTTTAATTTGAACGTTCTATTTTCTGTTGCTACCTGTTCCTTAATTTTAGCCCATACTAATTCTATTGGGTTTAAGTGAGAATGGTAAGGAGGTAATCTTAAACATCTGTGACCATGTTCATGGATTGCCTTGTCTATGTGAAATATCTTTGTATGCTGTGTCTTTTTTACAATTCCAAGTAATTCAGGTTCATGGACATTTCGTTGAATGGAATGTTGTTTATGGTCAGCCAAATCTTTATTACATCTTTAATACTTGGTGAATTAGAAACTTTATCTTCTGGTGCTACAACGTTGTGATATGAGGTATTATCCATTATCAAACACGACGGTCTATCCAAGGAAGGAAGTACATGATTCACAATCCAATCTTGAAGTATCTTGCCATTCATCTCTGCATGGTAATCCCTATTATCTGTGGATTTTGAAACAAATATGAGTTCAGTATTATTTAGAAGCCCATGATGGCTGCTTCCTGGATGTGCAATTATTAGGCGCTGTCCTTTGCTGCTTGGTACTAGTCTCTTAGTTGTTCCATCAGATGATTGCCATTCTCGTTCATTACTGTGGTGCACATTGATCCAAGTTTCATCTAAATACACAAAATCATAACAATCTCTTCTCATTTCTCTGACCTCGCGTAAATATTTGCTTCTCATTGCAACTATATGAGGCTTCTCACAAATAAGGTTTCTACCACCAACATATTTTCTAAAAGTGAACCCCAAACTCCTAATAGTCCTCCATAGCGTAGATCTGGAAATATCAATGTCATTATTCTTTCTTAACCAAATTTTCAATTTCCTTAAAGTCACTGCCTCATTATTGTGAAACATATTGCAAATTTCTCTGCGGATCAATTCTCTGTCAAAATTATCCACCACTCTTGGCCTAATTTTCGTATGTAAAACACTGGAATCAGCCATTTCAGATGTCGCTATCCAGCGGTGCAATGATCGTTTGCTTATCCCCAAGGCGTGAATAGTCCTCTTTTGTGGGTTTGAAATAGAATGATATAGTTTTCCTCGAGTAGCTTCATTGCAGAAATACTTAAAAATCCTATTTGTGATTTGCTGTAATGTCATAAAATGTACTCGCAGACTCATTTTTCCTTCTTAACCACACAATAATTTTTGTAGACACACCTCTGATTGACAATGTGTGCGTTGCACCGGATATAAACTGTTTTATGTTCAAGAAGTACGATTTCACGCAATTTCACTCAAAAATCATGCCAATTGCTTGATAAACCAAAAATGTGCAATTGAGGTCGTATAATTTACTGTAGACATTTCAATATGTGTGCGTGTGATGTGTGTTGGCAAGTAGGATTTTATATTATATCGCAAAAAAACGAAAATTGAAACCAATGGCCGCATTTTAATGAAAAATTTAATTCATAGGGTCTATACCATTTCAAATTCACACACAAAATTTCACTTATATGCGTTATATATTCGCTGAGATATAACATTTTGAAGTTGGGCAAAGCTAGTGAAACGTGCTAGCACGTTTCACTAGCTTTGCCCTCAAACAAATGTAATTATCTGATTAACCGTCCAACGTATTAATGCCATTTTTTGCATACGATGTTATATTGGGTTAGACCCAACAAATATATACTTTATATCTGTGCATCTTGTCCAGTTCCCATAAACGGATGAAATCCTTTGATCTTTGTCGGCATACTAATTATTGTGTATCGAAAAAAGAAATTTTACCACTTCATGCACAGATTCTGTGAATTGATTAGGCATAGGCGTGTCTACTATTACAATAATGTGGCCATCACGTTTGCATATGAATACCTGTTGAAGCTGATTTCTTAAATGATCTGCATGCGAGATACTCGTGACACTGTTTGTCATTGACATTTAATGCGCTACCAAACTGGTCCTTCCTTGATCTAATTATTTCAATAGGTATCACCTCTTTGCGGTTCATAAATATCATAATGGAACGTTGCTCCTCTAATGTGCTTGTAAATAACGGTAAGGTCATCTTTAAAGAAATTAAACTTCATCCGAATCATAATCAGATGTCTCTGAGAAATTGATAATCAATCTCGGCTGAATGAAGGACAAACCATCATTCTTCCAATATTCCTCCTACTCTTGTAACACATGGTTCTCACATTTCTTCCAATAATCCCTGGCTATATTGGAGATGGCGGCTTTTATACGTATTTCAAGATGTTTTAATTTGAACGTTTATTTCCTGTTGCTACCTGTTCCTTAATTTTAGCCCATACTAATTCTATTGGGTTTAAGTGAGAATGGTAAGGAGGCAATCTTAAACATCTGTGACCATGTTCATGGATTGCCTTGTGTATGTGAAATATCTTTGTATGCTGTGTCTTTTTTACAATTCCAAGTAATTCAGGCTTCAGGGACATTTCGTTGAATGGAATGTTGTTTATGGTCAGCCAAATCTTTATTACATCTTTAGTACTTGATGAATTAGGAACTTTATCTTCTGGTGCCACAACGTTGTATATGAAGCATTGTCCATTATCAAACACGACGGTCTATCCAAGGAAGAAAGTACATGATTCACAATCCAATCTTGAAATATCTTGCCATTCATCTCTGTATGATAATCCCTATTATATGTGGATTTTGAAACAAATATGAGTTCAGTATTATTTAGAAGCCCATGATGGCTGCTTCCTGGATGTGCAATTATTAGGCGCTGTCCTGTGCTGCTTGGTACTAGTCTCTTAGTTGTCCCATCAGATGATTGCCATTCTCGTTCATTACTGTGGTGCGCATTGATCCAAGTTTCATCTAAATACACAAAATCATAACAATCTCTTCTCATTTCTCTGACCTTGCGTAAATATTTGCTTCTCATTGCAACTATATGAGGCTTCTCACAAATTAGGTTTCTACCACCAACATATTTTCTAAAAGTGAACCCCAAACTCCTAATAGTCCTCCATAGCGTAGATTTGGAAATATCAATGTCATTATTCTTTCTTAACCAAATTTTCAATTTCCTTAAAGTCACTGCCTCATTATTGTGAAACATATTGCAAATTTCTCTGCGGATCAATTCTCTGTCAAAATTATGCACCACTCTTGGCCTAATTTTCGTGTGTAAAACACTGGAATTAGACATTTCAGATGTCGCTATCCAGCGGTGCAATGATCGTTTGATTATCCCCAAGGCATGAATAGTCCTCTTTTGTGGGTTTGAAATAGAATGATATAGTTTTCCACGAGTAGCTTCATTGCAGAAATATTTAAAAATCATATTTGTGATTAGCTTTAATGTCATAAAATGTACTCGCAGACTCATTTTCCTACTTAACCACACAATACTTTTTGTAGACACGCCACTGATTGACAATGTGTGAGTAACACCGGATATAAACTGTTTTGTGTTCAAGAAGTGCAATTTCACGCAATTTCACGCTAAAATCATGCCAATTGTTTGATAAACCAATTATGTGCAAATGATGTCGTATAATTTACTGTAGACATTTCAAAATGTGTGTGTGTGATGTGTGTTGGCAATTAGACTTTTGATATTATATCGCAAAGAAACGAAAATTGAAACCAATGGCTGCATTTTAATGAAAAATTTAATTCATAGGGTTTATACCATTTAAAATTGACACACAAAATTTCACTTATATGCGTTATATATTCGCTGAGATATAGCATTTTGAAGTTGGGCAAAGCTAGTGAAACGTGCTATAGGACGTGATTTTCTGCTAAAACATAAGGCTCAAGTACATTTTGATACTCACCAACTGAAGATACATGGCGAATGCATCAGGTTACAGGACGACGTATACATAGCGTCCATAATCCGAAACAGAACAACAGTTACGCTGCGACCGAATGAAGTCGGTATTGTTCAAGGCAAGTTGAAAAGATCCCCATATTTCAACCAAGGACAAACGGTCTTAACACTCGACTGGGAAGATGGAGATATACTAGATGAACCCGGACTAGAAATGGTAGAAGGAATAGTACAAATTGGAAAAAGACAACAATTTCCAACGATGATTATAAACACCACGGGAAAAACAGTTAGAATACCAAGAGGATTTATATTAGGAAGGGTACAACTGATGGAAGGTCAGGAAGGAAATATGGAATACCAAGAAAAGCACCAAATACAAGAAACTATGAACAATAACAACGCGCGTCAGAGACAAAATCGGAAACCACAAACAGTGGTGGTACCACAACATAGAGTTAACAACAAGATATACAGAGAGCAGAAGAAAGTGGAAACAAGGAAGCAGGACAAGATAGGAATCAAGAAAGATGTATGCACACCATTCAGACTCAATGCAGTGTTAGAAGAGAAAAAGCACACAAAAGAGAATGGAATACAGAGAATTAACGGTGTAACAGAAAAGATGGAAAGGATCAAAATACCTCAACCAAGTATAGAGCAGTTGAGGAAAGAAATAAAAGCCATCCTTGGAAGAACTAAACCAGACATCGTGGTACTAAAGGAGGTGCAGAAAATTCTGGAAGAAAAGTTTGATATAGACTTATCACAAAGAAAGGAAGAAATCTACAAGCTTGTCGTAGACGAAATAGAGGAAGATAGACCGATGGATATAAGAGGCTATATAAGGAGCCATAGTATGTATAGTATGAGAGGCAGTGTTCAAGAAAGAGGTACACGGATTCCCAATAACACACCACACTACACGGAAGGACATAAACAACATAACAATACACATGATAGGATAGGAACACGTAGAATTGAAGCAACACAAAAGGATAGTGACTGGAAGGAGTCTAACAGGATAGGAGACAACTGGAGAGTAGGATGGGAAGATGACTATGGAGAAACATCAACAGGTAGTCAGAGTCGCACAATAGCAGGAAGAACACAAGTCCATGCAGAACAGGAAACAACATCTGATCGGTTAACCCCAAACCCCCAAATCTTACACAGCGAACAAGAGGAGATGGGCACATATAGGCCAGAAATCTTACACAGCGAACAAGAGGAGATGGGCACATATAGGCCAGAGGAAGACAGGATACAAGTATGGCAGGATACAGAGAGTAAACAATACAATGAGATTCTAGAAGATACGATAGGAATAAGGAAACAATGGAATAATATTGAAACAGAAATAGATGCACCGTACAAACATACGAGAGCTGCAGAACAAAGAAACAGAGCACAGGAGCAGCAGCTATTGAAACAAATGGAACAACAGATAGAGACTAGACAACAAAGTGGTTCAAGTCAAACTCAGAACATAGAGGACACATCAGCTAAAGATTCAGACACGCAGGAAGAGATGGAGGAAGAAAATATAAGAGGGATGAAGAGACGGCGGTCGTCATCATCAGACGATTCAGAGGATTACAGAAGGAGTCTAGCAAAGTTGAGACATGTAGAAGAGGTCAGACTAAAGAGGAAGAATAAAACAAGAAATAGTAGTGTAGCGGAGATGAAGGACATACGGGCAATTGTTCAAAATATGGACAGGAAATTTGAAGAATTGGAAAAGGAGAAATATAGTCATAGAGAAGTGCAAGAAGAACAAGATAGAAAGACCAAGGGAACGTGTCAATGGGATATAGACAGAGTCGACCAAGGAAGGTCGAGGAAAAACAAAGAGGAAGAAGGAAATAAAGATAGAACAAAAATAGAACAGTTAACTGCACTTTGCGCAGATTTAGAGAAGAAGTTGGAAGAGTTAGAAAAGAGACAGGAAATGAATAGAGATGCATCAGAGAAAAAGGAAGATGTCACAGCACCTGGGGCAGGTGATGATATAAAGAAAGCCACAGAGAAGGCGAAGCAGAAAGAGGAAGAAGTTCAGAAACATGAAAGTAGTAGAAGTACAGATCGACGAGAATACCGATCTAAGAGTAGAGATACTGAGGAGGCAAGTAGGGATACGGGTCGAAGAGAATACCGATCCAAGAGCCGAGAGGGTAGTAATAGGAAACATACGGATCGAGGAGAATACCGATTCAGGACTAGAGAGAGCGAGGAGAATAGGAGAGATAATAGTAGAGAAAGAAGGAGGGATACGGATCGAAGGGATTTCCGATCCAATAGCCGAGATAGGCTGAGAAATAGAAGAGAAGATAGAAGAGATACGGGTCGACGGGAATACCTATCCAAGAGTCCAGAGGGATTAGATACACAGAGAAATAGAACACATACAGATCGAGGGAATTACCGATCTAAGAGCCGGGAGGCTAGAAAGGAGGAAGAGAGAGGAAATACGGATCAAAGGGAGTACCGATCCAAGAGCCGAGAGGCTAGAAAGGGAGATAGAAATAGGAGTAGTAGTATGAGAGATACTAGGAGTACAAGTCGAGGTAGCGACAAATTAAAGAGTAAAGAATCTGAGAGGAACCCAGGGAGTACGAGAAATGAAGAAATGGAAGATAGAGGGAAACCGAGGCAAACGGTTGACGAAGTAAGAAGTAAGGAGGTTGAGAGAAACTCGGGAGATACACGAGATACAGAGGTAGAAAGGAAACAAAGTGTTGACAAGGTTAGACGAGTAGAGGAGACTCAAGATATGAATAAACTGATAGCGTTAGAGGCGCTTAAAAGTAAAGAGATAATGGTGTTGAAGTTGATGGAGCTTATGAGCAAATAGGGGAATGAGTAGGAGGCTATGGAAGAAGACATAGCATATTAGGAGGTGTAGACAAGATGGCGGCGGTTGCTAGTCTTAAAAAGGACAAGTATGATTGGTCCATACCGCACTTAAGAAGTAAACTGAGTACACCTGACCAATAGGGTACTGCAGTAGAGGAGACGAGTAAAGGAGAGGTAAGAAGTAGAGGTCATAGGAGAATGGCAGACAATAGTTGGCAAGCCGTGGTGACGACGGCAGGAACAGTGGAGATAGAGGTTGGAGAAGCCGTAGAGCAGAACACGGCAGAAACATGGAGTATTATGGTGAAATGTGGAGAAATATGGATGTACAAATTGTGAGGAGTCGTAGAGTAAGACGGAAATTATGGAGCAATATGAAGTAGGGAGGTACGAAGTAATATGAAGATAGAGATTTTGAGGAAGCCGTAGAGGAGGACGGCAGAAACATGGAGTATTATGGTAAAATGGGAGAAATATGGAGTTATATATTTTGAGCAGTCGTAGAGGAAGACGGAAGGAATAATAGAAATTTAGAGATTTTGAGAAACCGTTGAGGAGGACGGCGGTTGTATGGGGTTTTCTGGGAGAAATATGGAGAAATAAGGGAAAATGAGATTTTGGGAAGCCGTGGAGCAGGACGGCAGAAAGATGGAGAGATATGAAGTATTATGGAGTAATATGGAGACTGAGATGTTGAAGCCGTAGAGGAGGACGGCAGAGATATTGAGAATAAGGAGATAAATGACAATGGGGTTATTGGGAGGCCGTGGAGGAGGACGGCAGTGATGGTGAGAGGTGTTGGGAGATGGACGGAGTTGTGGTTGAGAAATTGGAGCACAGTTCCAGAGAGGGAACGAGAGTAGCTGTTATGAGGGAGAGGAGAGAAGTAGAAATTGCAGCGGGAGTCTAGTTGTTTGGAAACTAGATGCAATCGTTCTACACTGAACATAAAGTAAGTTGAGTAGGTCCGAACGATGGACTACTGCAGTGGTGGAAGAGAAGAGGAAAGAGGCAGGGAAGCCATAGATTAAGGGAGAGAGACGTAGATGGGAGGAATTGAGAAGTCACAAAGAGGAGACGAAAAAGAATTACGAGATAACTAAAGGAGCATATGGAGAAACTATAGAGAATATGGCGGTAGATGAAGGCCATAGAGAAATAGCGAAGATATAGAGAAAATTGGATAATTGGAAGTGATAGTCTAGAGGGAGCCGATAACGGAGTTGAGGAAGATGCAGATTTTTTTTTCGGCAGTTGCCAGAGTCTGGTGAAGACTTTGTGGGAAGCGAGGCTTCTCCAAGTTATAAGAGATGGAGGTTATAGGGAGATAATAAAGAAGACAAGTGAGAGATAGAAAAACTAAGGAAATGAGAATAGGGGAGAGAATAATTATGTTGAGGAAACATTACACATTGTACATGGTTACGGGTTTCTTTTAAACACAAGGGAAGATGGAAATGAAATGTAGATAACGTAGGAAAGATATGCAACTAAGTAGAACGATTAATGAGATAGGAAGAATTTCAAGATAATTCGCGTAGGCGGGATAATAAACTTGGGAGTAGAGATAAAAGGGATGGTAAATGACTAATGAAGTTAGGAAGGTCTAGTAAGAGTAGTAAAGGAGCAAACGATAAGGTGTATTATGACATGAGTTGTATTTTATACAAGGTGTAATATGAAAGGAATTGCATTATGTACAAGTTGTAACATGAAAAGAGTTGTATTCAGTAAAATGTATGATATGAAAACAGTTCCATGATGGAAAATGTATACTTTGAAATGGAAATTGTAAACAAGAAGATGTGTGAGGTTGATTGGAAGTGGAAAATGGCGGGTCGCATTAAGATCAGTTGGTGTTTGGGTTCATTGGGACAGATGTTGAGGAAGAAAGGGATGGAATTGGTAGTAGAAGAGGGAAGGAAGAGAGTGAGTGGAGATTTTTCGGGAAATTTTCTCTGTGAGAGAAATTTTTTTTAAGGGGGGGAGATGTGTGAACGGTGGTGTGGTTTTGATGGAGAGAAAGAATGTGGAGAAATGGTATGGATGGGTTTGGTTGCAGATTATTTGTCGTTAATGAAGGGAGATAAGATGTGTAAGATTAGGCTTTATCTTAAGGGAAGTAACTTAGAATTAAGTCCCTTACAGGTTTGAGTGAGTTGAGAAAAAAAAGTATTGCACGAGAAAGTCGAGATGCGTAAACACATGTTAGGCGTGAACGAAGAATGTGAGAACGGGGTTTTGAGGGAGTCTGTTTTGAGACGCGCTAAGTGTAGGCAGGGAAAGGTGTTGCTCTCAAGTGTGTAGTTAGATATTGAACGTACAGCGTAAGATTGTATATTGTTGTATAAGATATATTCGGAGCATCAAAGTGTGTGTGTGTAAAAAAAAATGTATTTCAAATGAAGAAACAAAACAGGTACATTTTGACATTTTGATTATTTACTGCGTATGTGGCTCAGCAAACCAGGTCTGAGCAGAGGACAGTAAACATATGAAATCTTGGTAACAGTGACAGCCCTGGCGGTTAAGGCCAGTTTCTCGTATAGAGATATAACAAGAAACATGGGAAAAGAAACATAAACAGAAGAACGACAGGAAGTTCTGTCTGAATAAATATATGACAGGTTCTATAGCTGGGACAAGTAATAGTAAGAAGACAAGCAAATGTATGTGAAAAATGGATACTGAGATTGTTTGAAACTGAAGATTGTATTTTGCAAGACTGCCAACCTTGAAGAGAAAGGTTGGGCATACCATTTTTACTCAGTTATCAACGTATGTTAATAAAGTTCTACCATTGATATTTTCACTGCTGTTTTTGAGTGGTATCGATTGATCAACAGTGGGTATGAAGAAAAAGTAGAGTCAGTCTGAGTGAAGGAAGTTTCTAGTATTTACTTTACAACACACTATCTACTGAAAGGGCAGTGGTCCGAATCTTGCAATACGACTCACGGCCACACAACGTATGCAGTGCCAGTCTAAAGTAGAGGGCCAGTCATAGCGTGTGTAAAGTTGGGAAGATTTTCATCTGAAAAGTATATCCAGCCTCAGAGGGAGCCATCTGCAGTGACTCAGATAAGTTGCTCTAAAGGCAACTGTGTAGCTTATTCATGATCACCAAAGTTAACAGCAACTAGTTTGTGATGAACGTATAGAGCTCAATTAACTTGTAATAATAACACTAGAAATTCTTCAGTGAAAATCAAGCAAGCTAGAAGGTCTACAGAATGATAGACATCATAACACAAGTGAAAAACATTTGTTGAACTGTTATTATTTATTTACTGTTGTAAAATATTTGAGTTTAAAACTTTTCAAACAGAAAAGAGTAACTGTTTAATTAAATTGTAAATATTCACCATCAGACTTTCTTAAATTCTTTAAGTTGAATTACAGTTCTTGTTGGTGAATTTAGTTATATAAATTACCCCTAGCAGAGTCAGAAACACTATTAAGTACCATAATCACAGAGGAGGATCTGGAGAGGTAGCAGTTAGGGACTCAGAGTACTACATCACCATCTTCTCTGGGAACTTACATAGCTTGACCCTACCTTTGTGTCAATACACCCTTACTCTCTTCAGAGAAGGGGGTATTACTGATAAGACCAGACTCTTATCTGGCACTATCCTGGTATCATCTGATACTCCTCTATGTCCAGGATATCTTATTTTTAATAACATCTGAACCTCTCGCCACACAAGGCTTGGTGACAATCATATGACCACTTTACAGAACATCCATCACCTTTTCTTAATTGGAACGTGAATGAAGAATAAAGAATAAAATAGAACAATAAAGATAACCACCCCTTCATACAAAAAGATGCTGCTGACTTTGTCGAACTTTTTCCCTTTACGTAAAGACTTACGTGTTCCCAATTCTGTTCCTGATGTCTACAATGATCATTACTTCGTGGTCTGACGTCTACGTTTATTAGTAATAATCATAAAATGATGGACGTTGACTGTCAACATTTTGATTTTAGAAAAATTGGATTTAATCGACGTTGAACACGTGAGAGAAAAATTGATAATTACGAGAGAATTAAAAAAAAGTCTAGACAGGCAATTTATTGAAGGTATATCGGAGAGAGATTATATCTACCAGCAAAACTACCATAGAAAAGCTCATCTGGGCCCAATGATTACTATATAGTTTGTTTTTTTTTCTAAACAGAACCTACACATTTTTGTTCACTTGTAAATCTTTAAAAGTTGTGAGAATCAATATTATTTTTTAAAATTCAATAACAAAGTCTGTGGTTAATTTTTTTTCTGGTTACCTTTATTTGGGCTGTATTTTGTTTTTAAACATAAACCTACACCCTGTGGGCAGAGCCGTAATTGAACTAGCTTAGAGTGGGTCGGGATATTTTATTTAATGTGGCTGGACACCAAATTTCCTTTCTCAACCTTATGCACTTTACATAGTCCCTTTGTAGGATTCCCGACAAAGAATTTGTCGTCCAGAAAATATCCTGTTTAGTTGCCAGAATTCTCTTTGCATTAAGGATGTTTAGTAGACTATTTCCGGAGGAGATGCAGTTCCTTGGAACTCGTAGACTATCATAGAGGTATCCTTTTTTTATTCTCTCATTCATTGAATAAGACACCACACCACGCTCTCTCTTTCAAAATCTCCGCCACAGCCACAAGAATGCCTAGTAACAAAGGCGAAGCGGCCTTGGCATCTGTCCCTTGAGGCATAGACTGCTACATGTACACAGACAACCCCCAGAGCTATGCCAGTGTCAGTGTTACTGCTGGTAGATACTACCAAGCTGGACATGTCTGCGCGGGTGGGGGGTCAGACTAAAGCTGGCACCCTGGTCCTCCAGGTTGGGGGGGGGGGGGAATTTAGCACAGGGCCGACATCCCTGTCTATGTTTAAAAAAATCACGTTACGGAAACGGCAACAGATGAATAAGCTTTGATGCGGGACGGACATCCTTAGTCTGAGGCTCGTATGACTGACAGTGGTGGAAAGCGAAAGAGAAGCCGACCGAACACAACTTGGCGGAGAACTGTGGAGACCGAGATGCAAAGAATGAACTAGAGCTAAGGAACTGCATGAAGAATGGCCGCAAACCGAACAAAGTGGAAGCAGTTGATGACATACAGGACCCCACCAGGTGCGTGATGGGCACTGACTGCTTTAACAGCTGGTGGTTAAGGATCAAAGAAGAAAGAAGACAGAACATGAAGTCTTGGTGTGTATTTCTTGAAGACCGGTAATCTGCTGGAGTTTAATTATAATCAGTTAATTATTTTAATATAAGTCTTTCTCAGGGTTTCTTGTTAATTATCACTTTCTATTGACTGTCATTACTTTCGTTTTATTTGCAGTTTCATGTTTTTTAAACGCTTTTATTTAATTTGATATAAGCGTTGTTTGTATGTTTCAAAGCTTTGAGCCCTTGGTTCACTAGATTTCAGATGACCTAATGGAGCCGCGCTGGTGTAATGGGTACCACACTGCGCTGGCGATCGGGTGATCCAGGTTCAAGCCCGGGCGAGAACATTTGAATTAGTGTCGTCGACCGGGACTTGGACTGGATTAATTCGAGCCCTGGCGAAGACATTTGAAGATGTGTCGTCGACCAAGGTGATAAGGTCTAATTTTCGGTCACCACATTGATAAAGCTTTTGTTTCTTGCACCAGATTAGTATGGACTGGTTTTTTGTGATATAGCTCGTCCAGTCACAATGTTCTGTAAATGGGTCAGGTTACCGACTGTTGGGACCCTGACAAGGTGTTCTGTTAGGCGCGTATATTCTGATGTAGTGAGTGAGTGTGAACATCAATAATGACAAACGCGAATGGATGACAGTTCGACAGGTGCACAGGACACTCACCCCAGTCACAGGTGGAAGTCAAGGATGGCTGGACTACTGTGGTCGTTTCATACTGTTTAATAGGACGTACACACTTAGACAATACGAGCATCGTTACAGGAACACAGGTCGACATAAATAGCATATTGTTGATCAATGGTCTACCATCATAAGTTAGCATTCATGTTGAATAACATTGCAATGGAACATCTGTAGACAAGCACTTAGATTTCCACTGTTTATCAATACAATCATCAGGCCTTACTGACCGAGCATGTCAGTTAATAAATACTGTTCAAACATGACTCCTAAACAGGACCTCTTTTCTAGCGAAGATTCCTTTAGGTAAAGTTCAGCAAATCTATGTGAAGACAATATTAACCCACCAGTATTGGGTTTTCTTTATAGCGGTGATCTCTTAATCATCACCGGATAATAAGGGGCATCCCCGTTCTCTGATTGATGATCAACAAAAAGTTAGGGTCCAAAATGGCTTCTGGTTCCCTGTTGAGCATCGCTCACTATACGGATGTATAGCAAATCTTCAATAGAAGCTTTGTTCATAAACACAAATGTTTCTACTGGTATCAGCATATTCTGTCCTCATAATTGCTGCATATAAACATATTCGGTGCTGCTAGATAACATGTCGTCCCGACATATAGACATAGGTAAATTCATAAAGACGTCTGCCCATTTGAGCCTAGGAATGAAAGAGTTCAGTGAACAGTTCTTTTACCTTGGCATAGGAAATACACTAGCAAACACAAACGCTCTCCTGGCGTTAATGAATCAACACTGGGGAACTCATAGACTTAACAATCCTAGAAGAAACTATCTTCGTCCCCATAATAAATCGAAGAGATCACAAACTTTGGACAGGTCTAAGACATGACGTCCCGCCAGGCTCCTTCATCGCCGAAGAACTCCCTAACGTATCTTCATGCGCCGAAAATGCCTGACCCCAAAGTACAGTACAAGGAAAATAGTCCGACATAGACATACAAAGGTAACCCGATATAAGACCGAATCGTCTCAAACAGACAAGGAGCAAACATAGATTCGGATCATAAACATCCCTGCATAAACCTAAACAAGAATAATCTGTTTCTGGCTATACCAGACACAAAATATGACATAAGTCTAGATTCATACGCCAAGTTCGATATTCAGGAAAGATGCAAGAACAGATAACTCATAGAATGAATACACATCGACTAATCTGAGTTCTGTCCCTTAGACTAAGAATCGTGAATTCAAAGATAAATATATTTTTATCAGACAAATAAATACATTTTACATTTGTATGCGTACCAACAGTAATATGTGCGTCACACAAAAGAATATGTGCGCAACAGACTACCACACCCCCCGGGAAAAAAAATGAAAATCATTTTTTTTTTCATCTGAGAGCAACATACAATAGGCTCAAAACGCACAAATACTGCGCAGATAAGAAATATCTGGAATTTATAAAGCCAAATTAAGGCAAAGTCGAAATATAGATCGACTGGTGAGAATATATCTCAACATCTCAGAGAAAGTATTTCTCTAAGTGTAAATATTTCCAGAGAGGTGTCACCAACGCATACTACTATACTTGCCATGACACAATGCATATAACAATTTCATATTTAAGCACTATAAGTACATGATTGACAAAAAAGAAAAATCATCAACGAGTATCGGTGAAAATATATATATCAATGAACGTAGTGATAGTAGTGATACAATCACTATATTACAAATTACAATGTGTATTTATCTTGATATAGAAAAGAAAAACTGTTGTAGAGTTGGATGTGTTAAGAAGTCCAAGACCCAACAGTTAGGTGGAATCATGTGGGCATCTAGACAAAATGTCTGCCATCACATTATCTGATCCACGGATAGCTCGTACTGAGAAATGAAAAGGTTGAAGAGCAATTGCATATCGAGTAGACCTCGAGCTCTTCAAATTTTTACTCTGTATAGCCGTAAGAGCTTTTATTTGAACTCCAGTTAACATAGTTATGATTGTTATTTTTCTTCTGAACAAAATATCTATTTGATGGTTTTTGTTGTCATGGAGAACAATTATTACAATATTGATAACCTTTATGAAAGTTCTTATAGTCACTAGGACCATAATGTTGAGGACAATTAACTTGCCTCCAGTTCTTTGAAGAAGAACTATTATCATATGGACGCGTTTGGTAATGTCCACAATCAGGATAATCTTTCTTAGCAAAATTGTTGTTATTTTTGACTGTGTCACTGTGCTTAATAGGTACATCGTACTGTCTGAGCTGAGTACGATGGGTACTAGCAGTTTTCTTTTCTTTTACCAACTTATCAGGAATCTGAAAATTCGATGCACGGTTTCCCTGAGGAATCTTATCATGACACTTATCAAAGTCCTCACCGTGATCTAAACTTGATTTACCTTTGTTGGCCTCACGCCAACTCCCATTAGAGGCAGTATCGCTATTCCGTGGGAAACCATATTTTCCACGAAAAGATTTGCTTGCATATTGCTTAGTGTTACTATGAGCATCGAGTGTCTGTCGCTGGCTCTTTGCATTCGTAACATGTTGACCGTCATGTTTATGTTTAAGTCTATCCACATTAGTAGTAGATAACATGTTATTGTACAAAACAATATCTAATAAACTGTCAGCTTTCTTACGAAGTTTTGTAACTTCCACCTCTGCCATAGCTTTCTCTCTAGTAACAGCTTTGTATATTCTTTCGTTGGTTTTAATTTTCCTGTCATAATCCAACCTTATGTCTTGTAACTGAGAAATAAGAGTCTTCTCTTTAGCCATACTATCTTTAAGCTCTTCTCTAAATTTTGTCATCTGAGATGTAGTTTCTGAAACCTTAGCTCTCTCCTGAACAAGTTCAAGTTTCAGTGCTTCCATAGCACTATGATGACTAGATATGAATTCCTCAACTTTCTTATCCTTTTCTTTATTCGCTGAGCTCATCTCATCTTCTAGTTCCTTTTTCTCCATGAGTAATTTTTCAATATTTTTTTTTTGTTTTTCCTTAGTTACTTTCTCCTGTTGATATAGAAGATTTCTGAGTTCTTGATTATCCTCAGGACCCTGAACCTGAGCGGCATGTGCCCTCAACTGTTTCAATTCTAGTTGAAGTGCCTTAACCTCAATATAATGGCTATTCTTAAACTCATACATTTCCCTTGAAAATACCGTATTCTTTTCTTCAAGTTGGCGACTGAGCATCGTAATATTACTCGCAAAAATAGTAAGTGTTTCATTATGGGCCTTTTCACGTTCCTGGGCTTCAACTTTTAATTTCTTACACATGTTTTCCATTCTTTCAGCTTTTGTCAGTTGAGATTGCCCTAATTTACTCTCATGAGGAATAGCCAATGTTTCTATTATCTTCCACAGTAGTTTTAAATCAAGCGTGGATGAGTTCACCTTATTTACCTGATTACCCAACATCTCTTTTAATGAGGTCACTTCATTCTCTAACTCTTTCTTCTGACTAAGAGAAGAGTCATAGACTTTCTTATTATCTTCTATCAACAGGAGAAAGTAACTAAGGAAAAACAAAAAAATATTGAAAAATTACTCATGGAGAAAAAGGAACTAGAAGATGAGATGAGCTCAGCGAATAAAGAAAAGGATAAGAAAGTTGAGGAATTCATATCTAGTCATCATAGTGCTATGGAAGCACTGAAACTTGAACTTGTTCAGGAGAGAGCTAAGGTTTCAGAAACTACATCTCAGATAACAAAATTTAGAGAAGAGCTTAAAGATAGTATGGCTAAAGAGAAGACTCTTATTACTCAGTTACAAGACATAAGGTTGGATTATGACAGGAAAATTAAAACCAACGAAAGAATATACAAAGCTGTTACTAGAGAGAAAGCTATGGCAGAGGTGGAAGTTACAAAACTTCGTAAGAGAGTTGACAGTTTATTAGATATTGTTTTGTACAATAACATGTTATCTACTACTAATGTGGATAGACTGGCGGCTCCTGAGCCGACCCAGCTCTAATGGGTACCCTCCGAAGACGGCGAGTATCTGCCTGAATGGCGAGTGGACACCTGTTAATGTACAGGGGGAAAAAGGGGTACTCAAGTAAAAATCAGTCTCAGGTTAGATATACGAACCGTAGATTCTCGCCTCGAGTAATAGTGGGCGTACGTTAAAAAAAAAGATGACCTAGATGTCAGGAACCTTGAGCTGACTACCATCTTTATTGGAACCATTAATGTAGAAGTCTGAGGGTGAACGAGGAAGAAGACCTAGGGAGTTAAACTTTGGCACACGACCCGCTATCATGGTACATTTTTAAAATGTCAAAATCTGAGAACCTGGAGTGACCGTTGCTGGTCCGCCGAACAAAAATTATAGCCGAAAAAGTCATAGAATTTTAAAAGATTACAGGTGTGAATTGATCACAGAACTTGGTGACGTTGTTACACATTTTATGAACAGGTTCACAGAATTTGGTGACATTGTGCACATTTTGTGAACAGGTTCACAAAATTTGGTGACGTATACAAAATTGTGTAAGGAGCCCACAACTTTTCCACATGTAGTGCATTTTAAAATTAAAGTGTAGCCTCAAACGGGGTTTTCCTTTTTTTCCTCTACAATTCAACTGTTATGTTTTTCGTACACACAAACGTTGCAGGTTACCTTGTAACGAAATGTTGTGTAAAGTGTGGTTGTAAATTTTGTGTGAAGTCATTTACTTCCCCTTGATACTTGTGAGATAAATGCTCCGATGTTTGTGAAATTTGCAGATATGATCTGCAGCGTCTAATAGATTTTTTAATCAGTATGCGCCGCCTGATTTTTTTTTTTAACTAAAAATTTGCCTCGTTTTGGCGAGGCGCGCCCCGTTCAGCCTAGGTACAGGGTCCCTCGGTTATATTTTGGCGCATGTCCAAATATGAAAGACCTTGTGGTCTGGTTTACTAATCATTGTTTGCTGCTTGATGTGGTTAATCTTTTGATGGATGGGAATTTAGTGGCCACACAGTATTTACTCTAACATTCATCATCAACAGCTGCCATTTCCGTATCGCAGGTCTGCTGCAATAGATCTCCAGCGTCGCCTGTCACTTGTCTTGATGGTGCACTCAGATAGACCTTTTTCCTGTCCATCTCTTGATGTTATCTTCCCACTTATAGCACTTTCTTCTCCTTGCATGTTTCACCTCTGCCTTCTATTGTGGTCTTCAGTAAGTTGTTATGTCTTTTTATACGGCCAAAGTATTTTAGCTGTCTAATTTACATCTCCTTCCTTAATTCTCTTTTCGTTCATAGGTTTTCTATGACTTATTTATTTCTTCTCTTTTCTTGAGATGCGTCCCATTCTTCTATATATCCACATCTGGAGAGCCTCAACATTTCTTCCAACTGCTTATTCAATGTCCATGTTTCTCCACCATACAGTAATGCAGAATATGTATAACACATGATGATTCTCAGTTTTAATTTGGGAGTTAATTGTTTAGATGTAAGTATTTGTCTCATGTCGTTGAATGTAGCTGTGGCCATTCCTATTATCTTCTTGATTTCTGTATCACATCTGCCATTTTATATTACTATTCTATGACCAAGTTATGAGAAACTCTCATAATATTACTTGTCGAGAAAAGCACAGGTACTAGTTTTATAACACCAACTAGTTTTATAACACCGACTAGTTTCCGCGCGGACCAGTCGATACAATAAACGGATCAATTTGATTTTGTCTTCTTCATGGAGATAAATAAGTTGCTATTGTTAAACTGAATCGATACCATTGCACTCAGGGCAAACCCATAGGTACTCAGTTTCCCTCAGCAAATGCCGAAGGATATTAATGCTAATTGTTTCTGTTTCGCTCAGGTAAATAAATAATAAATATAAATCACTATGTTGCAGGTACTCATAAGAAATACACAAGGAGAAAACTAGGCAACAACCGAAAAAACAAACAAACAACGGAAGTAATAGGTTTACCTGGGACTCGAACCTAGTGTTACGGTATATGATATTAACGCCGTCTGCTAAAGGTTACCAGACGTGCAATTGTAAGAGGTTAAGGCATTTAATATATTGCGATAGAGGTTTCAATTTTGAACGCTCCATACACGATCGATTATGACGTGTATAGCGTTGTTTAGGACACAGTCGGTAACTAAGAAACGCTACCCTTTGTTACTTGACCGCCAAGCTGAATAGCTGCGTTGTTCTAACCTTCCAATGCAATGGCATGATATAGCCATTTATATGTGTATTTTTTGATGGACCAGGGTCAGTCCTAGAACTCTATATGAGAGGGAAATTTATGGAGGTTAGTATTTTAACTAGAATTCTCAGAAGGAGAAGAATAATCGTCAAATTCGTATGAATATATTCAGACTCGCAGTCTCACTGTCGGCAGGTAGCCATGTCTAGCTGCGCGTGCATATAGCTGTGATGTTCTGACGACAATTACTGCTCTGTATCCTTAAACGGACATTGACACGTAAAACAGCAGTCTACGCCATTGATTAATTTATGCATGACTCATGTTCTGTCCCTATTTGAAATGTGTACATGTGAATTAAATGTACGGACTCAATGAAATGACTTATCAAATCAATCGTATTCCAAAGTTCAAGTATTGTTTGGAATCTTCCACCCCAGCATTCGCTTAATCTTCCATCAAAGGCACGATGCACTAAAACTAACATATCAAGGAAGAAAACAATGGCCAGAATTTTATAATTGTTTTATTCATAACACATGGAACATTGTTCAGAGCAAACCACCACGCAACAGTGGTGTCCGGTGTCTGGGGACGACAAAAAAAAATTTCTTCATGACTTTCGAATGAAATGTTTACGATCAAGTTTCGATCACATGACCAGTACGAGGCTGACGTGACGCAGTACTCATTATAATACCTAACAACGTGACGTCACTGAAAATCGTGTAGGTGATCTGTCGAAGAAACCAGCCGTTTCTAAGTCTAACCAAAGGAAACATGAGCCATTTGAAGCCAACACATGATATGGACTATAGGAGCAGACAGTCAGGGGCTTTAGCCTAGCTGTTGACGACCGCTAGCACTGATCGAAGCAACGGTAAAGATAAATCTAGGTGTTTAACTGTTGGTATTGCAAACAGTGCTAACTAAGTCCATTGTCCTCTGCCTACATCGGCATGTTTTTATCTATGTTTAATGTAATTTTTGTTGTCTTAATGTGTTGTTAATTCGTGGGAGGTAGGGAGGATGAACCGAAATTAGATTCTGTGGCTCTCACGATGCCTGAATTGATTTCGGTCGTTTCTTAGGGCAGTTAAACGATCGCACCTTTGGAAACCCCATTGAGGTTTGACATTGGACTTGTTGTCCAAATCTGCTATCGTTTGACGATTTGCGTTAGCTGTACTGTCCCGTAGATAATTGGTGTATTTTATTCGTACTCAGTTAATAATTTTATTCAGTTCTGTACCATGTTCGTTACTATTCGTCCAGTCTCCTCTGACTATCATTTATTTTATGATTGTTAAATTTTCGTCCGTTATGAGTCCTGTGACGTCATCATTTTTCGCAGTCATTTTTTTTTGTGTGTGTACTTTGAATATTCAGTTGACCTCCGGTCAGACCTTGCCCTTCATTTGGTCTGTGACATTTCCGCTTATTTTATTTAGTTCATAAATTCATTTTAATTGTGAAAATGTCTTGTTTGCGTCTTGACATTGTTTGTACCCTTTAGTTGCATCATTGTTTTGTTTGTCCTCATGATATATATTAATATTACATTAATAATATGCTATTATATGCAATAATACACTTGTAATTTAATTTAATTAATTTTTTCTGATAATTAAGGTTAATATGGGACATTGCATAATTATGCAGTGATAGTCCAAGAAAGTAGCACTACAATTTATCATAGATGCCTAGGGCATAATAATATAATATATATATTGACAAAATAAAATAATCTTATAGCTACCTTTGAGGTAATAGACCCATTGTATATTATTTAATATACTTTTCTGGTACTAAGAGAGTGACTTAGTACATTGAACAATATAATTACTAGGAATTATACCCAACATTATTGGATATTGAGATTAATTGTGTGATATAATTACATTATATTTAACAGATATCATAACTATTTATGATATAGTATTATTTAGATACAATATTGTTACAAAATATTGTCTATTAGTTGAACTTAGACATTAAGTTCAGTACTATTGTGATTACTTATATTGAATATTTCTAAGTTGAGTAAGTATAATAATTACTCTGAAGCTACTATTGACTATTTTAATCAGTAATTATCAATAATTACTTACAGATAAAAGTCAAAATGCTTACTATAGACCATTTCGTTAAGATTGGTCGTGAATATGGTTATAAATCTCAAGAACTTCGTCAGTTTGCTGAATCAGAACTGGAAAAATATGAAAGAAAAGAAGAAGAGAAAAAAGCTGCATTAAAGAAAGAGGAAGAAGAGAAAAAAGCTGCATTAAAGAAAGAGGAAGAAGAAGAGAAAAAAGCTGCATTAAAGAAAGAGGAAGCAGAACTTGAGATGAAGCAAATTGCCAAGGAAAATAGACTGAGAGAGATTGCTCAACGTGAAAGAGAAGAGCAAAGAACAATCGCCAGACAGGAAGAAGAGAATAAATTGAAACGAGAGGAAATTATTTTACAACAAGAGATGGAATTGGCGCGTATTAAATTGGAGACAGCAAGATTACAAGCACAAAGTGCTGATGCAAACCAGAATAATAACGCACAAAATGGATCATCATCCAGCCAACCTAAACATTTCTACAACTTTAAATTACCCATTTTCAACTTGAACGTCGACGACCTTTCATCGTTCCTGGCACGTTTTGAACAGACTTGCAAATCTAACCATTTGCCTGAAGAGTCATGGGTACTCAAATTAAATGAATTCTTGGTTGGAGAACCATTGACAGCTTCTCAAAATGCTGACCCATCAATAGCTAATAACTACGGTGCTATTAAGTCCTTGCTTTTACGAAGGTTTCACCTGGACGAGGAACACTGTAGGTTGAAATTTAAGGGAATTTTACCAGAATCTCCAAAGGATTTTGCAGGATTCATTGCGAACATACGCAATACATTTAATAGATGGGTTGAACTGGCAGAAGTCAACAAATCATACGACAAATTAGTTGATTTACTACTGCGGGATAAGGTATTATCTTCGGTTAGCCAGCCATTTTTTGCATATTTGCAGGAGCGTAAACCAGGTACTATGGATGAGTTAGAAAAAATTTCTTTAAACTACTGTTCGGCACATCCGAATGCAACCATTTCTAACTCCTCATTAAGAGAACCTCTACCTGTGGCGTCTAATATGGCCTACAATCACAATAACAAACAAAGACATCACAGTGTAGACAGAAGCAGGTTCCAAAGAAATCATAACGTTAACTTTCAGAAGGGACATAATAATGATTTCAACAATAAAAATGAGTTCAACAGAGGTAGATCACGAGATAGAAATTATTCACCTCAAACAAACTACCACAATAGTCAACATAACACTCATTATAATCGATCACATACTCCCAATAATAATAATAACTGGAATGGTAATAATCATGGCTCGAGACATCGAGATAATAGTTGCTATAGAGGACGACGAGATAATTCTAACAATTATACTCGGAATCGATCTCATTCTCGGGGATCATCTCATTACAACCATAATACAGGGGCGGCAGTTACAAATAATACTACCCCTATAGCTCAGGTCCCACTTGACAATAATACAACACAGTCTTCTGCTGCATGTTTTGCTATTAATTATAATGTGGCAAATAGTTGCCAGCAATGCAATCTTATTTTTCAGAAGGCGAAAGAAACAGTGCTCAACTGCGGACATATTATACCACAGGTAGGTCTTGCAGTCAACGATGGAACAGGCCTACTAATTTTTAACAGGGGATTAGTTAATGGATCCGTCGTCTCAGTGTTGAGGGATTCGGGATCCACAACGATTGGTGTACGACAGTCGCTGGTACATCCTAGCTGTGCAACAGGGGAATATGTCCGTTGCATGACTTTTGGTGGAACAATAGAGTTTTACCCCACAGCTATTATTCATGTTAACACTCCTTTCTTCACAGGAAACGTAAAAGTATGTATGCTAAAAAAGCCTATAGCTGATTTGATGGTCGGTCGTATACACGGCAGTAAAGATTGTACTCCAGATGAGATTATAGAATGGGAGAAACATAACCTATGCACTGGAAACGCCGTGACGACTAGAGCGCAGACTCAACTCATGGAGAAAGTTGATGATAATAAAATGGATGCAGACAACCAAGAGGAATTTATAGTCAATTCACCTATTGACAGGGAAACATTTGCAACCAAACAAAAAGAGGATAAATCTTTAAAAAAATTTTTTTAAGTTGGTTGATAAAGTTGACAATCTATCCTCAGGTAATAATAACAAACATTGTTTTGTTATTAAAAATGACATATTGATTAGATGTTTTAATGACAACTCACAAATGAAACAACAAGTTATGGTCCCGTATACTTTTAGACGGTACATTCTTCAACATGCACATGACTCACATTGTGCTGGACATATGGGATATACTCGAACACGATCTCGAGTACTGTCTTCATTCTTTTGGCCAGGGGTGTCAAGAGATATTTCGCAGTATGTACGTTCCTGTACTACATGCCAAGAAGTGAAAGCACGTGGAGCTTTTCACACGGCGCCTATTCAGGCTTGCGATATCTCAGTGAGACCTTTTGACAAGATGGCAATAGACATTATTGGTCCATTGCTACCATCGGCCAGAGGACATAGATTCGTCCTTACGTGCATTGATTTGTGCACACGATGGCCAGAAGCTATCCCATTAAAGACCACCACTACCACAGATGTAGCTGATGCACTACATCTCATCTTTTCTAGAATAGGGTTTCCTAGAAAACTTTTATCAGACCATGGGTCACAGTTTATATCTGACACCATGAAGGAAGTCATGAAAACTTGGGACATTGATAGGAATTTAAGTAGTATTTATCATCCGATGAGTAATGGTGCGGTTGAAAGACTTAACCGTACACTTAAACAACTACTACATAAGGTTACTGCTAAGCACCCTCATGACTGGGACAGAGCACTCCCAGCTGTTCTATTTGCTTATCGGGAGGTACCGCATGAACAAACTGGCTTCTCTCCCTTTGAATTAGTTTTTGGTGCTCCCCCAAGAGGTCCTATGGGACTAATAAAAAACTTATTAATTGACGAGGAGATGACTCAGGACACTCAGTCATCTTACGAATATGTGATTAATCTTCGGAAGAACATTATTGAGTCTTGCCAGTTGGCAACAGCTTCTTCTGAGGCTGCAAAAGCTAAGGCTCGATCTCTACAAAATAGGTCTCGACGATTACGCCAATTATTCCCAGGGGACGAGGCTTATGTGTTACTTCCTCACAATAACAATAAATTATTGATATCTTGGAATGGTCCTTACAAAGTCATTGATAAAATTTCCGACGTTGATTACGTCTTAGATATCAAGGGACACAAAAAGATATTTCATATTAACATGCTCAAGCAATTTCATACACGTCCTGAACACTTACAGTCAATTTTTCATGAACTAGAGGACAACACAGTATCCACTTGTCATTATTCTAACTTATCTGTCATCCAGGAAGAAGAATCTTCTTTTCCTGAGGTACAGTTACCGGTACCAGTAGTTCAACCTACTGAATCTTGGCGGGATGTAACCATCTCTTCAACGGTTACACCGCAACAGCGTCTACAGATTGCTAATCTATTACAATCTTATCCAGATGTATTGACCGACGTCCCGGGTCGCACATCGGCTATCAGTCATGACATTACTCTCAATGATGATACACCTATTCGTGTACATCCCTATTCTGTTCCTTTACATTTCCTTGCTAAAACTACTAAGGAACTTGAACAGATGTTGTCTCTGGGAATCATTGAGACTAGTAATTCGCCATTCTCTTCTCCATTAGTGATTGTCCGGAAGAAGGACAATAACATTAGACTATGTGTTGATTATAGAAAATTAAATGCTAAGACTATAGTTGACAGCGAACCACATCCACTTATCGACGACTTACTGCCACGTCTATCCAACGCAACTATATTTAGTAAGATAGACTTAACTAAAGGTTATTGGCAGATACCACTGACCGAAAAGGCTAAGTACTACACCGCATTTTCCACTCCACAAGGTCTATACCAGTGGAATGTGATGCCTTTTGGGCTTGTTAATGCGCCAGCTACCTTCATTCGCCTGATGCGACAAATTTTATCAGGTAGACCAGACGTTATTACATATATTGACGACATATGCTTGTTTAGTTCGTCGTTTGAGGAACATGTTTCGGGACTTAGATATGTTTTTGACACTCTAAGGAATTATCATCTAACTGCTAAACCTACAAAGGTGCAAATCGCGTGTAATGAGATAACCTTTTTGGGACATATCATTGGATCGGGATATATCCGAACTTTACCTAGTACAGTCTCCAAAATTCTAAACATAGCAGTTCCTCAGACGAAGAAACAGGTCAGGAGTTTGTTAGGACTTGTTCAATATTACAGTAGATTCATACCAAACTTGTCATCCATCACGGCTGTATTGTCTTCATTGTTAAAAAAAGATATGCCGGTGAAGGTGACATGGACTGGTACATGCAATGAAACTTTCAACAAAATTATAAATTTGTTCTCGCATGAACCAATTTTAAGACTTCCCGATGCTTCCAAAAGATTTTTCTTACGAACAGATGCTAGTAACTACGGCATTGGTGCATGCCTGCTCCAGAACCATGATGGCATTCTACATCCTACGTTATACATTTCAAGAAAGCTGAAGCCGGCAGAAACGAAGTATTCAACCGTCGACAAGGAACTTTTATCTGTGATCTGGGCAATAACCAAACTTGAAAAGTACTTACTTGGTGCTCCCTTCACCATACAGACGGACCAACGTGCTGTAGCATCCTTGCGTCGATCAAATCATACAAGCCAGAAGCTTGCCAGATATTCAATCATCCTACAGCCATTCGAGTTCTCCATTGAACACATACCTGGCACTGAAAATATTGTTGCTGATGCGTTGTCACGTCATCCTATTGACGACGAATAATCAATATTGACACTCTTAAACTACATCAATCAGAACTACATTGGATTGAACGAAGTATCAACTATAATAGAACTAACCTTGCCTTCAATTTAAACTTTATAAACACTATATGCATCACAGAATTGAACTAAAAGACATATTGACATTGGAACTTCGTCTAACGTCCATGAACGATATATAAATACCGTTGAACAATCATGGAATAATATCTGACGACAAGTCGAACTTATTATCCTATGGACTCTTAATTCTTGGATGCAGTGATAAATGACATTTCTTTCCGACGTGAACGTTTGAACACTTTTGCCTAAAAGAATTCATCAGGATCAAGACTACGGATGGATCATCATATCCTATACTAATTAATTAGTTAACTTAACTTCTTAATTGAATTATTATCAATAAAATGAAAGGTGAGAAAAAAATTAAATGAAAAAAAAGAGAACGAAATATAAAAAGAAGAAATTATGAAAAGAGAAAATAAATCTCACACAAGTATTAGATTAATATTTTTGTTAATGTACCTATACATTATTTAGTTAGTTAAATTAGATAGTTATTATTCACTAACACTTAACACACACAATTAAGTTAAAACTTATATTCGAATTTCTTTCTATTTCTTCTCACTTAGTTTGTCTTTTCTTCTCTCATGACATCACGTTACATTAGAACCTTAATAATTTAACTCTTAGTTTAATTAATTAATTTAATTTTAATTAGTCAAATTAATTCCTATATGACATACTAATACGACAGACCTTACTTTAATTTAATTTTCTCATTCACTATTAACATTGGACATTTATTTAGTTGATATAATAATATGTATAATATTGATATATAATGTGATTTATGTTAGATGACTATTACAAATAGTTAGTTGACACGACCGCAACACGGTTCTACTCAGAACATCGTCGGCCATATGTCACAATTGTGTTAAATTTTTTTGAAAAAATTGTTAAGTCGGATAGATCTTGAAAAAAAATCTATCGATTTTTTTTTCCCCCGGTGTACAGGGAATTGTTACGGTATATGATATTAACGCCGTCTGCTAATGGTTACCAGACGTGCAATTGTAAGAGGTTAAGGCATTTAATATATTGCGATAGAGGTTTCAATTTTGAACGCTCCATACACGATCGATTATGACGTGTATAGCGTTGTTTAGGACACAGTCGGTAACTAAGAAACGCTACCCTTTGTTACTTGACCGCCAAGCTGAATAGCTGCGTTGTTCTAACCTTCCAATGAAATGGCATGATATAGCCATTTATATGTGTATTTTTTGATGGACCAGGGTCAGTCCTAGAACCCTTTATGAGAGGGAAATTTATGGAGGTTAGTATTTTAACTAGAATTCTCAGAAGGAGAAGAATAATCGTCAAATTCGTATGAATATATTCAGACTCGCAGTCTCACTGTCGGCAGGTAGCCATGTCTAGCTGCGCGTGCATATAGCTGTGATGTTCTGACGACAATTACTGCTCTGTATCCTTAAACGGACATTGACACGTAAAACAGCAGTCTATGCCATTGATTAATTTATGCATGACTCATGTTCTGTCCCTATTTGAAATGTGTACATGTGAATTAAATGTACGGACTCAATGAAATGACTTATCAAATCAATCGTATTCCAAAGTTCAAGTATTGTTTGGAATCTTCCACCCCAGCATTCGCTTAATCTTCCATCAAAGGCACGATGCACTAAAACTAACATATCAAGGAAGAAAACAATGGCCAGAATTTTATAATTGTTTTATTCATAACACATGGAACATTGTTCAGAGCAAACCACCACGCAACACCTAGGACCATCCGAACGGCACCCCCGCCTCGATACAGGAGGGAATCGTGACTAATCCCACTGCCAACTAGGCACCTCTAGTGGAGTTAGTTTGTTTTTTTCCTTGGAAGGATAATTGAACTTAAAAATAGAAAGTCCATAATTCACTGCGACTTGACAAGTCAAAATGTAGCCATCTCTGCAAGCTCAGCAAAGGTTATTCATGTCACGTGACATAGCTTGATATTATTCTCTGCACGTTGAGCGTTAATGTGATGTCATTTAGAAATATAGTACGTAACGAGTAAGTAACCCGCCGAAGCACGGCTGAAATAATTAAATCCTGCTCTTTCTGCTGTGTGTCCTGATGACGGCATTAATTTTCCTGTCGTCATCGCATTCATTTACATTTCCCTTCAGAAGTATATCAATGACACTCAAAGAGTGGCACGAAAGCATAGAAACGTCATCTATGATGCTTCCCTAACTAAATATATAAATAAAAGATGGAGATATATCCTAAATATAAATGAGAAAAACTCAAGAAATATTGCCACAAAACGCACACACACACATAAACAAACAGACATGAAAATTTCTAAAAAGCACCCGCGCCATGAACAGATGGAAAGAAATGCGCGCTATTTCAAGGGACGCGCAATTTTGTTTCCGGGCTGTAATGCGCGATTTTTCCGAATTTTTTTACCCCAAAACATGGAAATTTGGTGGGAATTTGATATGCACGTAACGGAGATAAAAAAATTAGAAAGTGTAATCGTTTATCAATAAAGCAAATAGCATTATTATCATTGTTTCATTGTCCCACACCTCTACAAGTATAATATTTGAATGAAACTCGTTACTCCCCTGTCACATCTAGCACTGAGTGACTTTTCATAGACTACGCCATCTTGCTAATGAAACCATCACGTGTTCCTCATTGACATCCTTCGTTTCAATGGCATTAATTATCTACTCGGCGTTTGTCTGCGAAATTCAATGCAATTAAACGCTTGAGATAATCACACGTTTCCAAGTACCTTAATTGATAAATGAAGGTAACGAAGTCTTTGAAAAAGCAACGTCATAAAAGCTTACGTCATATTATTGTGTTCTGAAATAGCTTGCCAGTTTCAATTTCATCGTTGGCTCAACTGGTTTTGTGCACTCTAAATTATGTAATACCGTATTTGTGAATCTACCAATAACCATACAGTAAGCAACCGACTCCTGGTAATTATCATGAGAACCCTATTGTTGGATACAAGGGCGGACTGAGTCGTCGGACAATGGGGCAGTGCCCAAGGGTTCCCAACAGTACATGACTCACTCCTCCCTAGCTTGCATCTATATGTCGGATGGGTGGTTACGGGGCCAATGACCGTTATTGCCCGGGGGCATAGATCACTGTGTCCGACCCTAGATTCATATTTGTCCTATTATGGTTTCATGTGACCAGAATTGCAGACGAGAGTACGCACTGCAAGTACGAATTCTTGCCTCTCAGCAGTGTTGAAACGTCTGAAATATATGGGGCATGATGACATCAATTGTAATCACTGGTTGTCCTTCCTTTTACGTGGCTGCAGTAGTTTAAACAACGCCGCAAAACGCGCACAGGCCAAGCTGGCATACTTCCGTTTTGCGCAGCTGTGTCCAAATGATAATCTCACAGTAATACGCTCTTACAGATGTCTTCTGGGAGTATTTCCCTTATGGAAGCTCAAGTTTCCAGTCTAGAATCTGTACAATATTATTGCATTACTCGTAAATTTATTGAATTTTTATGCACTCTGGCATATACGCGTAAACATGCCCCAGTTAACACGTTTGATAACATTTGTGCTTGGAAAATAAACTTGTTTGAACTATACTCTATAGACCACTAAAAAGCAATTGAATTTTTCGATGTGATCTTTTGGTCACGGACGGAGAATACAGTTCGACGTTGATCTCATTTTGGTTAAGTTTTTAGACTTTAGTTGGTCCATCTATTTTCGGTTAAGTCTTGAGAATTTAGTTTGTCCTTCAATTTTCCGTTAAGTCTTTGTCGCGAGAAGTTTGTTTAAGCGTTGAATATATTAGACAAAATGATGTCTCAGGAGATACCAGGACACACTTGCCAGAGACAGAAGAGTTCTGGTCTTAGAAGCAATACCCCATTCTCAGAAATGAGCAATGAAGTTTGGTTGTCATAAATATAGTTTGACTATAAAGATATCTGGCCCAGATGGTAAAGTGAAGTACCAGATACTTAGGCGTCACCTCTCTCAACTATCTTATGATATTATGTTAATCAAGGGGAATTAATAAAGGAAAGTAACTGCAAAACTCAACTGAAATGAGATACTCAAAGCTCTAGTTATAAATTTACAATTTATTTTATATATAGTACAGTAATTTAATTTGTTATTCATGAAATGGAGTGAGGATATGTTGGATGAAAATGATGTTACACAATCATTTACAGAAATATCAAATAAAGATTTAAAATCACAAGTAATGTCTCTTGACTTGCTCTGGAAAAGTTCTTGTGCTCACACAGTTAATTTTAATAGAGAACAGTTACTTCACTGGCTTGTAATTGAACTTGCACAGTACTGTTATTTGTTAACTTTGATAAAAGTGCTGGAACTAGAGTTTCTGTCTTCATAACAATCAGTTACTCAATTAGATTTGACATGAGTCACTACTGTTTAAAATAATAATAAGTGTAGTAGCCACTATAATCTGCATCAGCCAGGTAGATGTTCACTTATCTTCGATGATCACGCCGACTGTTTTCTGCAGCAAAAGGGTTAGGAGAAGCCCACAACATTAGGGTCTCCCACACCGGATTGACAACTACACTGAATGCCTGAAGTTTCTTCGCACAGGTACTGCCTCAATCACTGTCTGGCTGACAGGGTTGTATAATTTGAGATCATAGGACCCTCAATTTCAGAATACACAGTGTTTCTAAAACCTTTGACAGGCTGCACACACCGTTGATGGCAAAGACGCTGGGGTGTTGAAACTTCTGTCTTCTGTGTTGGATTCAATTATGGCGTCGAGAGTGATTTTTCCTCAGACTGGTGTCCTCTTTTTATTATTTTCAAAACAACTACCGGCAAATCGTGATCAGCGATCTGATTGGCTGCTACGTTTTATTCAGCGTTCATTCCATCACTTCAAAAATCTAGATAAACTGTGCTTGTTTAAAAACTTCCAATAGGTCTTACTCCGTTCCTGTCCAACCGATTTTCTTCGTTCAAAGCTCGGTTAACAGACAATTTGGATCTAACGTTGGAGCTAACTTTCTCTTGCTGGTCTCTACTGTTAATGGAAACATATCCAGTATTCTACAGTTCTCTCCTTCCATATTGTTTACTATTTTACTGCATAAGATCACTCCTTGGGCAACTTTATTCCCATTGTCTGAACGTTTAGCGCACAATCTATTCGGAGTTTCAAATATCGATTTCCCTAATTAATGGTCTGGTAACTTGTGACAGTCTTGAGAATTTAGTTTGTCATTTTTTTTCGGTTAAGTCTTGAGAATTTAGTTCGTCCTTCATTTTCCGTTAAGTCTTGAGAATTTAGTTCGTACTTCAATTTTCGTTTAAACCTCGACAATTTAGTTCGTCCTTCTATTTTTGGTTTAGTCTTGAGAATTTAGTTCGTCCTTCTATTTTCCGTTATGTCTTGAGAATTTAGTTCTTACATCTATTTTCCATAAAGTCTTGAGAATTTAGTTTGTCCTTCTATTTTTTGTTTAGTCTTGAGAATTTAGTTCGTCCTTCTATTTTCAGTTTAGTCTTGGGAATTTAGTTCGTCCTTCTATCTTGGTTAAGTCTTGCGAATTTAGTTCATCCCTCCATTTTCGGTTAAGTCTTGAGAATTTAGTTTGTCCTTCTATTTTTTGTTTAGTCTTGAGAATTTAGTTCGTCCTTCTATTTTCAGTTTAGTCTTGGGAATTTAGTTCGTCCTTCTATCTTCGGTTAAGTCTTGCGAATTTAGTTCATCCCTCCATTTTCGGTTAAGTCTTGAGAATTTAGTTCGTACTTCTATTTTCCGTTAAGTTTTGATAATTTAGTTTGTCCTTCTATTTTTCTTTAAGTCGTGATAATTTAGTTCGTCTTTCTATTGTCGGTTAAATCTTGAGAATTTAGTTCGACCTTTCCCTCTATTTTGGTTTAGTCTTGAGAATTCACTTCGACCATTCGTCTGTTTTGGTTTAGTCTTTAGATTTTAGTTCTTCCTACCTTCCTTTTCAGTGTTCTCGAGAGTTTAATTCACCCCTTCCTCTCTAGTTGGTCAAGTGAAATGAGCAGATGCATTTCCTTTTTTGTGACAAAATTAATTTTCTTGTTAAGCCCTGATCTGTATTTCTTCGGGATCTCTTTAATGGCACTAATAGTATTTCCTCAGGGCTCTGGCTCTGCTGTGAATATGACATAGCAGCTACCTGGGCTGCATTGTGGCGAGGTAATCAAACAACCAGGTTTTTGTCTGTCTGTGGATTATTGTTTCCCCACTAGTTGTCATCTGGTCTCATTCCGTTTCTTGTACCGATATTAGCAATTACGTCTTAGGATTCTCATGTCCTACTTTGTAAACTTCTAGTCATACGGTTTAAATGTAGTCTTATTGCATATACTGCCGTGGGGATTGAAGAGTTAGAGAATTCACATACTAGGTGGGATGACCAGTTTCCTTCCTCGCTGCCTTTTCCTACCCTAACTCAAAGTCAGATACCCATTTACAGCTGGGTAGACTGGAGCATTGTCGTACCGTAATTCGAACCCGGCGCCTTTGCGGTTTAGCAAGTAAATAATAAACATAAAAGGGTATCTTGCAGGCACTCGTGACAAATAAAGAAGTAGAAAAACTAGACAACAGAAAAACAACAGAAATGATAGGGTTACCAGGAAATCGAACCCAGGACGACCCAAACAGCGCCAACGCATCGTTGGTTTAGAAAGTAACAGAAGAAATATTAACATTATTTTTCCAGCTATGATTAGATCAAACTGGGACACTCCATAGATACGGACATACGAAAATTATCTGCAACTTTATAACGTAGTGATCACGGGCAGAATAAATTGCCCTATAGCGGCGGTAGGCAACTCAGGATCTATTTTAGAAACAATGAGCTGTCTAAACTGCCATCACCGGTGTCAATACCTTGTCGAGGTATGGCGGCTTGTGTACCCTGATTAACCCCAGAGCTATGCCAGCTGGAGTTTTACTCCTGGAAGGTTCTACCAAGCTCGACAGGTTTGCACGGGCAGGGGTCAGACTAAAGCAGACACCCTGGTCCTCCAGGTTGGGGGTTTTAGCATAGGGCTGACACCCCTGTCTCTGTAAAAAGAAATGAAGTTACGGAAACGACAACAAATGAACAAACTTTGCTGCGGGACGGACATCCGGAGTCTGAGGCTCGTATGACTGTCGGTGGTGAAAGCCGAAAGGAAGCCACTGACACGAAAACTGACGTCCTGACCGCAAAACGTGAAACAAGAATAGGATTTTGGAATGTCAGAACAATGAACGAGACGTGTAAACTAAAACAGGTCACAGCAGAAATGAGAAACTATAGATTACACGTTCTAGGGATAAGCGAGAGCAGATGGACAGGGGCAGGAAAAGTTAAAACAGCAACAGGAGAAATAGAACTTTACTCTGGAAGAGAGGATAGACAGCACAATGAAGGTGTAGCCATTATCTTACAGAAAGGAATAGAAAGGACATTACTGGAATGGAAACCCATCAACAACAGACTGATAAGAATAAGATTGAGAGGGAGATTCACCAACACTACAATAATACAATGCTACGCACCAACGAATGACAGCGATGATGAGGTCAAGGATGAATTCTATCAACAACTGCAGAAAGAAACGGAAGACACACCTAGATATTATCTTATCGTAGTAATGGGAAACCTCAATGCGAAAGTTGGAACACACAATACATATAATGAAAGAGTAATGGGGAAATGCGGCAGCGGAACAGCAAACGAAAATGGGGATACATTAATAAGTTTCTTACTTACTTACTTAGTCGTTCCCCTTCTACCGTGAGGTGTAGAGGTTTGGAAGAGAGAGCGCCAGACCATTCTATCAGCTGTCTTCTTCCTGGCCTGGTTCCATTCTAGTCCTCGGTCCTTCAAAGATTGTCTAATGTTGTCCTCCCAGCGAACTCTGGGTCGTCCTGGAGGTTTCTGTAGCATTAACAACCTGGTCATTGGACGAATACTTTTCCCACACAAAGAAATTCACAAATTAACATGGGAATCACCAAATGGTCGGGACAGAAACCAGATAGACCACATTATGATTAACGGTAGACGGAAACATGCATTACAAGATGTGAAGGTAAGAAGAGGTGTGGATGTGGGAAGTGATCACAATTTAGTAGTAGCAAAACTGAAAGTGAAACTCAGAACGGCTGGACCAATTGTAACTACACAGAAAAGGTTTGACATCAGCAAATTGTGGGACCCCCTTACCAGAAAAGCTTTTGCGGCTGATATAAAGAAGCGATATCAATCTGCCAAAAGTCAGGAAAAGACATTGACTGATGATATAGACCAGAAATTCAACACCATTTCAACAATATATAAGGAACGCACCAAATCATGCTTGGTATTCCAGGAAAGGAAGAAGCAAGACTGGATAACACCAGAAACAATAAACACCATAACGATAAGAAAGGAAATGAAAAGAAAGAAAACAGAAGCGAAGTCCCCAGGTTAAAGTAACTATATAGCGAACAGTACAGTCAGCTGGACAAGGAAGTTAAACGCCAAACCCGAGCCAACAAAAGGAATTTCCTAGACGATCTTGCAAGACAGGTAGAAGAGACAGCACTGAGAAATGAACAAAGCACAGTATACAAAATAACTAAAATCATCAGCGGAAAACGAGGTGCAACAATATTACATTAGTAAGAGATAAGCAAGGAAATCTCATCACGACAGCAGAGGGACAGAAAACAAGATGGACAGAGCATTTCAGAGAAACTCTGAACAAGGAACCACCGGAGACACAATTGAATGAGCTAGCAGCAGAACTATTAGAACCACTATTTACACAAGTCTGGAAAACAGGGACAACACCAACGGAGTGGAACAAAGGAATAATTATCAAATTGCCCAAGAAGGGAGATCTTGCAGACTGCAATAATTGGAGAGGAATCACTCTTCTCTCAGTTCCCAGAAAAATACTAGGCAGGATAATTATACAGAGAATTTCAAAAGCAGTAGACCGCAAACTGAGGAAAGAACGAGCAGGATTTAGAAAGAACAGAAGATGTGTAGATCATATATTTACCCTCAGGAACATTATAGAGCAGTGCTCAGAATGGCAAAGACAGCTGTACATTAATTTCGTTGATTTTGAAAAGGCTTTTGACAGTATACATTGGGACAGTTTATGGAAAATACTGAGGGCTTATGGAATTCCAAGCTGGATAGTGTCAATCATAAAAAGCCTCTATGCCAACATTACGTGTAGCGTTGGGCAGAGCAACCTAACCTTTGAGGTGAAGACAGGAGTACGACAGGGATGCCCCTTATCAACCACTCTTTTTTTAAACGGTCATAGACTGGGTGATGCGCCAGACAACAGAGGGCAGTCCAAGAGGAATAAGATGGACTACATTTTCTACGTCGGAAGATCTGGAATATGCAGATGACATTGCACTACTAGCACATTCACATCAACATATCCAGGGAAAAAAAGGATAGACTTAATAAGTATAGCCAGCAGGTGGGCTTGAACATCAATCTAAAGAAGACAGAGGTCATGATGCACAATGTGAACAACCCTGAGCCCATATCAGTAAGGAATCAGCAACTGGAACAGACAGGCACCTTCACATACCTAGGATGCATAGTAACACCAGACGGCGGAGCAAGCAAAGACATCAACAACAGAATGAACACAGCAAGAACAACCTTTTTTAGTCTAAACAACATCTGGAAGTCCTCTCAGTACAGCACAAGCACAAAATTAAGATTATATCAGAGCTGTGTGCTTTCTGTGCTTCTCTATGGTGCGGAATGCTGGAGAGTTACAGAGAGGGAAATGTCGAAATTGTCCTCTTTTCACACAACATACCTAAGAAAAATTCTCCGAATCTTTTGGCCGAATACCATCACCAACCAATATCTGCTAACTCGGAGCAAGCAAGAGGACATGCACACCATCATAGCTGGCAGACGCTGGAGCTGGGTTGGCCATGTCCGCAGAAGAGACCACGATGCCATCACAAGAACAGCTATGCTTTGGTCCCCTCAAGGAAAACGAAAGAAAGGCCGACCAAAAACAACTTGGCGGAGGACTGTGGAGGCTGAGATGCAAAGAAGGAACCAGAGTTAGGGCACTGTACGAAGGATGGCCACCGACCGAGCAAAGTGGAATCAATTTGTTGTTGCCATACAAGAAACCACCAGGCGTGATGGCCACTGACTGCTTTGACGGTCGGCGGCTAAGGATCAAAGAAGAAGAGCTGTCTAAATTTCTACCTTGATTCAATCTTGTATGTTTTCCAGTTTAAGCGTATATGGAATTTTGAATAAGTGCAGTATATATCTGACTTTTATCTCTGACACGAGATCTACTCCCTGCAATCTCACCAACAGAGCGGTAGTTAAATTAAATGAAATATTTGACCGAATGTTAACTTCATGTCAAAGAAAAGGTCGCTTTGTACGTATCTTTTACAGTTCATGGATAAAATGAGTGTTTATACGCTAACTTGTGGGTTTTCAGCTGATAATGCGGTGACAGTACCTTTAAACCTAGGGACACCACGCTTAAAATCTCCGGTGAGAGAGGGATAGTCCGAAATGTACCGTTAAAAATTCTTTACCCTCCTCCGTCGCTTAGACATTCTATTAAATGATGCCTAAGAATCTAACTGTAGACCATGATTGACCAGTTGCTTACTCCTGCCCTTTAGTATCATGTAATGTAGTGAAGGGTGTCGGAGTGGCCCAGAAATGGCGTCCTCCTCTAAATCCTAAGGATAGCAGGTTCGATCCCAGTACAAGGAATATAATTGATGGAATCTTTCTTCAGAACCAGTGGTTTCTAAATATGTCATACTCCCTCTTGATCTCTTGGGTAGGGAGATCGGATGCCAAAGGTTCTGGGATAAGTGTGAAAAAATAGAAGGTTCCGTGTGCAAGTTGCCCACGTTAAAAATCCCACGGCAGTTGGAAATCGTTGAGAGTGGGTCATACAGCCACTGTCCTGGCAAAATTATGAAAATTAGAAAATCTACCCATCACAAAAAATATTTATAGAATGTGTAATTCCTGTACATACACACTGGGATCGTTACCGGTGCTCCGGAGTTCGTGCACTGTGCTGAAATCCTCCTTGTATGATCTAAGGGAAGAGATCGCAGTACTGATGTTGTCCGTGTGTAAAAAAGATGGTCCTTAAAACCCAACCAATGTAATGAAGTCTGGTCTGTGCCAGATGTTCAGTCTAGGAGTGTGTTGTTATGTCATCATATTAAATAATTCGTCATAGAGACTCTTCAGCCACCTCCCGTGGAGCATGGTTCTTCAATAGTTCCATGCAAGGCCTTTCAGTCTTGTGCCATTCGTTCAAGGTATTTCCCTGTCCTCTTTATCCCATTTCCATCGAGGATGTCCGTTGAATTATTTAAGTTATTTTATATGACTGACTTGTCCACGCTGTTGGTTTCTTTCTTTCTTTCTTTCTTTCTTTCTTTCTTTCTTTCTTTCTTTCTTTCTTTCTTTCTTTCTTTCTTTCTTTCTTTCTTTCATTCTTTCTTTCTTTATTTTCGTATGTGTTTGTGTGTGGCTTACACAGACTAATATTAGCATTTAAAGATACTCCGTGCCTGGTGTCCTACTTTCAATGCCCTTGAAATTCAACCTACTGTTTGCGTGGGATTTTGTGAACGTGTGTGTGTGTATGTGTGTGGAGTTCGGCTTACCTGTTTCACATGCCATATTTTTCACGTCATGAATTATCAAGTATTCTTGTCCACAAAGAAATGACGTCAGGTTTAAGTAATGAAATTAATAGATATTAAAGCTACAAGGAAAAATGCGAGTAAGGTAAAGACGTACTTCAGACAAGCAGGTATCAACACGATAATATCAACCTAAGGGAATCAAAAGAATTGATGGCAGCATGCTTCATTAATGTTGATGTTTCATCTTAATTTTTTTACTGGAAAGAGGAGCGTAGTCTGCAGGAGCGCGCGAATTTTTGAGTTAATTCCAGTTAGTCTTAATAAGTAGGTACATGTCTATCAGACTTCTGAAATAAATCTAGATAATAGTGTCCTATAAAACATTAACAGGGCAATGTACCTTAAAATAAACCTGGTATCTAACATTAGCATCTGTAATGTTCATATCCATTAGGCCACAGACGCCGACAATGAACTGCATAGTCAGCTTTTTAACCGGCGTAGGTGATCAAGTCTCTCAACAGCTTCTTGTCCTCAATGATATTCATCAATTCTATGTCTTTCCATGCTACGTTGTCAAAACTACCCAATATATTTTCTTGTTGTCGTTTTCTGTTAATTTGTCTTTCATTCTCTCACGTTGTTCTAATATACTCAAGATGTCCTCTTCGCCAAACAGGAAAGAGAACTGCATCCTTCAGAGTGAATAATTAGCTTCCTTGTGCGCACGGGCCTCTCTCGAACATCCTCATTGGTTATGGTTAGCTGTCCACTCTATTCTTAAATATCGACTGTAAAAACACCATCACTGTCATAATCATCATCATCATTACGGTTAGGTCCCTGATGAGCAGTAGGTCTTCCACAAAACTCATGCCAAATCTTCCTGTAGCCAACAGTTTTTCCATGTTTTCCTCATCATTTTCATTTCTGTCTCCAGTTCTCGTCTCCATGTGTTTTTCCTTTAACCTCTGCTTCTCTTACTCTGGAGATTTCATAACAAGGGCTCTGGTCAGCATGACATTTCCTGCTTGCCAATTAATTATCTATGACTCACTTTCTTATATTAGGATTTGCGTTACATCACACTGAAAAACTCTCATTGACAAAAATGTGTTAATTGAAATAATTTTAACTTTTTTTAACGCAGCTTTTACCTGAGCTATTCTACTCTTCACTTCTGAGATGCATCTTCCGTCTGATGTTATTAACCTGCTTAGGTACTGAACCTTTTAACTGTAAGAAAAACTTGTTCCACATACTTTGATAGTGCATTCTGGAGAATTCATTGTCATTGAGATAACCATTACCTGTGTCACTTCACTACTGAGGCTAAGGTCTGTATTATTATTTTATGCCACTAATATATTAATCTTGCTTTAAACCTATTTTCACATTGTCTTACTAAGACCTTAGATCAGGGTTTCTCAAGTTGTGTACATGACGGTCCGCCAGCTGATATTCCTGGGATGTGGAATGGGTCTCATTATGTTTTCACAATACATACTGAACACATCTGGCGACAGGCAACATCCGGTTTTATCTGCTATATGTCACCAAATGAGTCGCGTATCATGAAAAAAAGAAGAAAACAAATAATGAGGTCAAAGAAAACCTAAGAATGAAAAGCGAATTAATGAAGGAGATCAAAATTAGACAGCTAAATTTTTTTTCTTTTTTTTCTTTTGTCCAAGTAAAAAGTCCTTTCTGTAGACCATAATAGAAGGAAGAGTCGAAGGCAAACGTGCAAGTGGAAGACAGTGATATACGTGGGGAGATAACATCAAGAGATGGACAGGAAAGAGTCTTTCAGAGTGCATTATCAAGACAAGAAATAGAAGACGTTGGAGATCCATTGTAGCCGCGTCTGGTTGACAATTCTTACAGCTTTTGTTTGTCTCCATTACAGGTTCTTTATTATTCTCAAGCCTTTCTTCAACTTCTACAAATCTGCCTCGGTTATCATCATTTTCTGGTGATAATTTACTCCTCACTCCACTAATGATAGTTTTTAATAACATTTTAGTCACACGAGTCATAAGACTAATTGAGTAGTGGTCTTTAAATTCGATAGCTTCTGCGGGTATTTTTGACAAAGCTTTGAATACAGATTTGTCGTAGATCGCTAGATACATATCTGCTGTTGCAGATGCCGTTCAACAGTTATATTATCACTTATTTTCAAAATTCTCCAACAGCCTTCCATTTCCTCTACTATTATAGTATTTGGTTCAGGTGCTTTTGTTGGCTTTCTTCATGGGGTACACGGCATCCTCAACTTGTGCCACGAGTTCTTCACAGTTATTTGGAATATTTAATTTTCATATTTCATCATCATTGAACTATTTATGTTCAGTTCATCTTTTTATTACGTTTTCTTGACTCATTTATATTGTACCTTCTTTTGATTACAAAAAAATCAGTGGCTGTGATCTTTTGGCAGTTAACACATTTATTTGCTTGTACATAGATTGTGTGTCTTTTCTGTTCTGCACTTCTTCTTTTCGTCCTTGTTCGCCCCCAGACTTCCACATTAATGACTTTAATAAAGGCGGTAGTCAGCTCAGGGTTCCTCACATCTCGTTCGCCCACAGACTTTCACATTAATGACTTTAATAAAGGCAATAGTCAGCTCAGGGTTCCTGACATCTCGTTCGCCCCCAGACTTCCACATTAATGACTTTAATAAAGGCAGTAGTCAGCTCAGGGTTCCTGACATCTCCAAAGATTTTTTCGTGAAGAGAAGTGGGTTGTTGCCATATACGACTCCGTTCGTTGCAGTAAGTTGGGCAGGACTGCAGCATATGTTCGTCTGTCATGAGGCTGATGCCACAGGTGCAGAGATCTGTTGTACATGTAGTATAGATGGTTACTCAACCTGTTGTGTCCAGTGCGTAAGTTGGAAAGGAAAATGATGACCTGGTTTCGCCTACATAGCTGGTGATAGTAATCATTTTTTTTACATGGCCTGGGTGCTCTTTTTCCCATTTGGACTTAGTGAGTCCTCGACCCACTGGTTTAGCTAAGCATCTTGTGCTGTCACACTTATGTTTACTTAGTGAGTCCTCGACCCACTGGTTTAGCTAAGCATCTTGTGCTGTCACACTTATGTTTACTTTATTTTTATGTTTATTTAATCGGTGTGATTCTTCTTTGTATTGCTTTTTCTTTTCTCTTGCATTTATCTATTGTAAAATGTTACCTGTTATTCATTTCATCTACACATTCCTCTTTATTGTTAGAGCTATTTCTTTTGAAATTTGTCGTATTGGCTCTTGTAGCCGTGCCCTTTCTGTAATGTTTGTCAATAGATTTGTGTATATTATGTATTGTAATATTATATTTCTTGTTCATTTGCCGATCTGATTTAAGGAAGTCTGAATCTAGATGGAAATTTATTAAATCTTCCTTTACTTTCTTCAATTTTGTCAAAGTTTTTCTATTACCAGTACATGGTCGTTGTTGCAGTATGCTCCTGGCCTAATTGTCACAGATGGCAAATTAATTATAGACCTCCTGCAGATTTAGTATGCAATCAGTTTGATAACGAGCATTGGTACCAATACTTTTCCACGTCCGAAGGCAGCTAGGGTGTTGTTTAAACCAGGTGTATCCTATTATCATAGCATGCGTTCTTCTCCACCTGTCAGTTTGTCACCTTTCTAATTTCTGTCTCCTAGGCCAAACCACAAGTCACGCCTTTTTTATTTATTCTTGTAACCAACGTTTGCTTTGGAGGCTTCTAACATCATAATTGTCTATGATATTTGCTCTCTGCCGTAGCCATTGATGGATAGCCATGTCAAATTTATTACTGATTGTTTCAGTAGCTTTTTCTGTGCTGTCCGTCGTTGGTGCGTATTTCTGTAAAAAAATTAATTGATTGCCATTCAATTTAACACATAAGACCGGATCTGACATTGCGCTAAATCCCGTCACTGTTTTACCTCTTTCTGCATCTAAAATCAAGCTCATTCCTCTATAACTTTTATGTTCTCCGGAATAAATCATCTTGTAGTTGTCAGAATATGTCACACACTCACAAAATCTTTATATTAATTCTTTCCATTTCCTTCCTGTTATATCATTTTCTATCCTGCATAAGTGCCCCGACGGTCTAAGTTCCTAGGGTCAAAGTATATTAACTTACACGTTTGCTTGCAGTATCTTTATAACGGTCGGATATCATATGTAGCTCATGATACTACTTACCGGACCCTTTGGTTCCTCTGAACCCCCACACCATTAACGTCGCTCCCTTTTCTATGAAAGTTTCAAACATTTATGACAATACGACGATGGCTTCCTCTAGAATTTCGTGGATTTGTCTACGGCATGTCTGGAATAGTACGAGTATTTCACAGAAAAGTCTTACCAGCTAGGCAATGTGGAGGGTAGAGATTATGGCTCCGCCATCGCATGGCTGTCAAGCTTTAGAGACGTTTATGCATATATCTGCCCCCAACAACTAACCCACCTCGTCTTAAGTGAATACTACCTTTTTTGACCCATGGCTACGTATTTAGCATTCACAGGTAACCTATATATCTAGAGACCTTTCGGATGGATCTCTACATGGATATCTATATATCCCATCCTGATTTCTTACCACTAAGGACAGACTCATCGATGTCCTGGATGGCATCATCATGATTAGCAACGTGATCAATTATGCATCTCTGCTTTCCTATTGCGCAAATCTCTACACTCCCTACTGTAGTGAAATTGACAGAGATACAACGGTAAAATACCTCCAAAGATAACATTTAAGGATAAAAACATAATGCGTAGGCTGCTGATGTACATGATCGCCCAGACCGCGGGTCATCACCCTCCATAAAAATTGACTTGCTAGACAGGCGGGGAACGGCGGATAAAAAGGAAAAAATATGACTGGAAAGATTGCGTGAGACTAGAAAGGCTAAGGAGACGCAATTGGGGGGGATGGAGGAAAGTAAAAATTCACGTCCCCCAAATTGACACGAGGTACGGAATGGACGCTTTTGCGATACCAAGCCCTTGATTTGAATTCAGCGGCTAAACGCAGATGTTCGAAATATTACAAAATTTAAAAAGTACTTTTTTCTTAATATTAATGTTAGGAATATAAAAATTAGCTGGCCGGATGGCCCATTCTGAGCAGTGAACAAATATGTTCTTAATTTTACAGACGGATAGATAATATTGAAGATAATGACAAAAGACAGTGTTGTTCACATCATCGACAGACTGTATTGAATCTAAAAGTGTCGCTAATTGTACAAAAAAAAACACGACCTTGAGACGCAGGTGTTCAAATCTACGTAGTATGGAAGAGAAGGGATATTGTGGTGGCTGTGTCTAAAAATAACTTTTAACGACAAAATTTTGGAGGGGAGAGAAAGGTTGGTTCAAAAATCGAGTACATTTTTGTAGAAACACAAGTAGAAACGGACAGACTAACAGATAACCATCCATACTTGACTGAAGCATGACTGAAATGACTTTAGGGTAGGAAATTTGAATTTAAAATAAACCTAGGCAGTGATTGGCCACAGACAATCATATTATTAGCGCTCAGAGCGCAAGTGGGGCCATTCTTCAATAGTTGTTCAGTGATAGACACAGATTTTAAAGTGTGGTGATTTCCATATGAAAGAAAGTGAAATAAATTCAGGGACGCCATACTATAGCCAGCAGCTCAGCTGAGTTTTGCTAGCATTTCTGTGTTATTTATTCATAATCTGAGCTGTGAGTTTCTGTTGTCAACAAAGCAGTGTCTATTCAGTTGGTGACTTTACTCGAGTGTATCTGTGCAGTACTTGTGACAGAGACCACCATTATTGCCCGCCAGCCCGGAGAGGTGGGATCACCAGATTTCAGCACCAGAGCTACAACTACAAGATGAGTGAGCCTCTGGTCTGCTGGACATTCACCAACGCTTTGTAGTTACTAATACCCCATAAAAATTCCCACCATTTTCTGGACACTGTGTAGTCAATATAGACAGGTGTGATGAGGCCACCCCAACAGCACAAACATTAACTATCCTCCCAAGTAGATGACTACTAGAACATTTTAATAAAACTAACTGGTATAGTACATATATATGTACACTATTGCATTTATGATATAATATTCCATGCATTTCTTTCATAATCTCTAAATCCTTTTAAGTTCTGGTCAACCTAAAAAAATTGATCCAGAACAAAATAAATGTAATATAATTCTATCAAAAATTTTTACACACGTGAGTTAGTTCAGTGTATTTTAACATTTATTAATATTATTAGTCTTGTTAAATATCTGTGGGTATATCTATAACCTATTACACCACACTACATATCATAACCCTAGACACTTTACGTAGCCACATTCATAAAAAAAAATTTAAGTGTGAGGTCGTAGTGGTAGCAAGAAAGGCCTTCTGACAATTCACAACTACATTTTATCTCAGGAGCCTTCACAGCTGGCCTCATACAATTACATTTAGTAATATCACCATCATACAATACCATCAAACACCACTACATATATTGGGGTCTTGTCCGGGGATAATTAGCCCAACAGTAATATTAGGATCTCCTGGTGGGAGAAATAAAAGTAGGGAAATAAATTGTAAAATTCCCTTTAACATTAAAAGTGTCCCTACAGATAAAAGTTGGTGAATCTTCACAGCCAGTAATAATTAATTAGTTAACTGGTTAGTTAGAATTAGTTAGACTATAGTCATATAGTAATTAGAAGTACTTAGTGTATTTACTGGTTAGAGATTTATCTTGTATATTATTATATTGTCTAAAAAGTATGGCGGAGCTGGCAAAATTTAGATCAGCTGCTGTGCTCACCGCGAAGGAGATGGGAATGGATGGTCAGATTTTAATTCAATACGTAACGGCTGAATGTGATAAATATATTGAACGGGAAGAAAGGAGATTAGAAAAAGAGGCTGAAAGAAAATTAGAGTCTGAAAGGTTAGCTGAAGAAAAGAGGTTACAAATTGAGGCTGAGACAAAGAGGCTGCGGATTGAGGCAGAAGAAAAACGACAGCAAAGGGAGGCAGAAGAAAAAAGGTTGACTGCCGAAAGGGAGGCAGAAGATAGAAGGTTGCAGAGGGAGCACGAATTACGACTAAGGGAGCTGGAATTACAAGGCCCGGCTCCTGAAAATGGTGCCAGCCCTTTTGCCTCAGATGCTACGCCCAGTCTGGGAGCCTCAAACTCCGCTATGGGGTTTCATTTAGACCATTTTGTTGAAAAAGACGATGACATAGAGGGGTACCTAGGACGTTTTGAGTTATTAGCTACTACATATGGGTTAGAGAGAGAGAGGTGGAGTTTAAAGCTATCACAGGGATTGAGAGGTACTTCTTATGAAGTATTTGCCAAAATGAACAGGGAAGACCAAGACAATTATGACATGTTAAAGCAGGCTTTGTTATTAAGGTACGAGAAGAATGGTGAATTTTATCGTAAGAAATTTAGAAATGCCAAACTGTTGTCTGGGGAGACATACCACCAATTCTCTGCTAGACTAGAAACCTATTTGGAGAAATGGACGGCTCTGGGGAAGACCCAAGATCTTAAAGAAATGATCATGATTGAGCAATTGAGAGAGTCCATGGCTCCAGACATGAGAAAATTTCTCATGGAACAAGGTGCAGAGAAGTTGGGGGAAATTTTAAATGTTGCTGAGAGGTATCAGGCAGCCCAGGCAGAGGTAAGTGGTGCTAAGAAGAAGCACATAGACAATTTTAAAGCTCCACAGCAATTTAATAAATTTGATAATAGAGAGCAGGGAAATAAAGGTAGGACAAACTTTGAGCGGCCAAGAAATGACTATCGCGACAGAAACTCACAGTTCAATGACCAAAAGTTCAATGAAAGAAAACCGTTGAACCAAGGAAAAAGATGGTGTAAATGGTGCAAGAAGGATAACCATAACACCGAATTTTGTAGAAGGAAACCTTCAAACATTGCTGCAATGAAGTCGGGGACGCAAAGATTAAAGGTTAATCCTAAGGGACAACAGGAACCTTATCACCCCCCAGTTTGTGAGGATGTTATTTGTAATGGGGTCACCATAAGGTGCCTTTATGATACAGGTTTGGATTATGATTCAGTTGTGAAGTCTAGCCTAGTGGACCCAAGTCAGTATACCACAGAAACAGTGGAAATACAAGGGGCGACTAAGGACATACCACTCATGACACTTCCCATCGCAAGGATAACGGTGAAAACTCGCTATGTGGAAGGAGAAATCAGAGCAGCAGTGATAGATGAACCAATCTACCCTCTGATATTGGGGTGTAGATACGTCTTCTTGGGGAATCCCGAGAAACCTGTGATCATGGCGACAGTGCAGACCAGGTCACAGAAGAAGGAGGAAGAAGGTGAACCTATAAATGCTCATCCAGAGGAGATGAGGAAGGCGCAGGCTGAGGATAGGACACTCAAGCCATGTTTTAAAAAAATTGCCCAAATGCCACACACCTCCGAGCAAGGGGGAATATTTCATGAAGAACAAACTATTATACAGGAAGACAGGAACTAGATCCACTGGTCACGGACAGTTAGTTCTTCCCAAGATATATAGGGCAAACTTAATAAGGAGCTTACATGTTGGAAAAGATGGTGACCATGAGAAAGTCGGTACCATCTGCCAAAAGATTGCTCGAAAATACTATTGGCCCGACGTAAATGTCGATGTTGAAAACTTTGTAGAAGCATGTGGCGTATTTCATGAGGGAACACCCACAAAGGGAAAATATGTGCAGGACCTAGAAACGCCACGGGGCAACTTTAGGCCTGAAAGGAAAACTAATTATACTCGGGTAGACAAAGTGGAATGGGAGCCCCCTTTTCACACCCAGTCTTCACTTGAATGGATTAACATGGCCACTATGCGAAGAGTACAAAGAAGAAATTTTACCCAGGATAAGATGACAATCCCTCGGTCAGACTTATATAAACTGGAAGAACAGACAAGAGAGCGAAGATCTCTCATAAACAATCTAAAGTGGGGAGACAAACCCCAGAAAAAAATTGGTAGTGGTCGATTTGTGAGTGATGATTCTAGGAAGAAAAGTCCTCATTATAGAGCTTCTAATGGACGGGACCCGATGGGTTCCATGAAAAATAAGTATGATAAATTAAAGATCCAGATGTAACTCTATTAAGGACCTGGACAGATGAGAAGGCGGAAGAGACTGTTACCTCATCGTATCACTACGTGAACGAACTGACCACTCGTTTGAAAGCTGGATGGAAACTGGCAAATGATAATTTGAAGCAAGCCAGGAAGAAACATGCAGCATATTTTAATAGGAAGGCAAAGGACAGGGAACTGGCAGTCGGAGAGAAGGTGCTGCTTCTACTACCCGGAAGCCAGAATAAATTACAAATTGGTTGGCAAGGTCCATATACGGTTCTAGAGAAGGTGTCTAGAACAAACTATAAAATTGACAAAAAGGGGAAGGAGAAAGTTTATCATGTAAACCTGTTAAAGAAGTATCTGGACAGACCACTCCAGGAAAGCACCCCCTTATTGACCTTGGCTATTGCAACCCAGATGCAAAAAGAACCACTCACCTCACATGAATACCCATTACATCCTTGTGAAACCGCAGCACAGGTAAAAGTCAGTAAGCACCTGACTAAAAACCAGAGGGAGAGAGTTCAACAGGTTCTGGAGGAACATACAGATGTATTAACAGATAAACCAGGCCATACAAATTTGCTACAGTATGACATGAACCTGGTAGACTCAAACCCAATCTGTATGAGAGCCTATTCTATTCCGTTCGCGAAGGAGAAGGCATTGAAGGAAGAAATAGAGTATTTGTTGAAGGAGGGGATTATTTCGCACAGTGAATCATCTTTTAGTTCTAGTGTCGTTTTGTTGAGAAAACCGTCTGGGGAACACAGACTGTGCATAGATTACAGGAAACTGAATGCTGTCACAGAAGGACAAGTGGATCCATTACCAGACACAAAACAGTTATTTGCCAGACTGAACAAGGCAAAATACTTTTCAAAGGTGGATCTTAGTAAAGGCTATTACCAGATCCCAGTGAAGCCTGAAGTGAGACCTTATTTGGCTTTTAGCACTTCGGATGGACATTATGAATTCAATATGCTACCATTCGGACTGAAAAATGCTCCGAGTGTGTTTTCAAAGATGATGCGCAAATTGTTGGATCCCCTGAATAACCCATGTATCACGAATTTCATGGATGATATTCTCGTCGCCACAGAGACATTTGAAGAACACATTGAAGCTCTGGAGATGTTGTTTGATAGACTTCGGGAGGCGAAATTAACTGCTAGGCCAACAAAATGTTGTATTGGATGCAAAGAGTTGGAATTCTTGGGACACACTGTATATCAGGGTAATATGACCCCTGATCCTAAGAACTTGGAAAAACTGCAGAGAGCACCTAGGCCACAAACAAAAAAAGACGTGCGATCATTCGTGTCGTTATGCGGATTTTATCAGAAATACATCAAAAATTTTAACGCTATATGTGCTCCTCTGACTGATCTGACTCGCAAGGGACTTCCAGATAAAATTATTTGGACTGCACAATGTGAACTAGCGTTCCAAGAGTTAAAAGAAAAACTCACTAGCAAGCCTATTCTCAAACTGCCTGATTTGACACAGGACTTTGTCTTAAGAACCGATGCAAGTAAGGTAGGACTCGGAGGGGCTTTGTTGCAAAGATCATCTTCACCTGATGGGGAACTGAAACCAGTCGCTTATGCAAGCCGCAAATTGAATAAGGCGGAACAAGGATACTCCACAAGCGAAAAAGAATGTTTAGCGTTAATATGGGCAATAAAGAAGTTTCAAATCTATCTGTATGGTAGGACTTTTGTGGTGGAGACGGACCATCAGCCTCTCGTGTTCTTGTCTCAGGCTAAGCATGAAAACGCAAGATTGCTGAGGTGGTCTTTATTGCTTCAACCTTATCAGTTCAGTATCCAATATATATCCCAGGCAAATTGAATGTCGGTGCAGATTTCCTCAGTCGGCACCCCTGTGATCAAAATTAGAGTAGTGGCAGACGTGAGGAGCAATTTTACCTATGTGTATCGCTGGTTTTGGAACTTGCCATAGGCATGTTTTCAAGTGGGGAGATGTGTAGTGAAATTGACAGAGATACAACGGTAAAATACCTCCAAAGATAACATTTAAGGATAAAAACATAATGCGTAGGCTGCTGATGTACATGATCGCCCAGACCGCGGGTCATCACCCTCCATAAAAATTGACTTGCTAGACAGGCGGGGAACGGCGGATAAAAAGGAAAAAATATGACTGGAAAGATTGCGTGAGACTAGAAAGGCTAAGGAGACGCAATTGGGGGGGATGGAGGAAAGTAAAAATTCACGTCCCCCAAATTGACACGAGGTACGGAATGGACGCTTTTGCGATACCAAGCCCTTGATTTGAATTCAGCGGCTAAACGCAGATGTTCGAAATATTACAAAATTTAAAAAGTACTTTTTTCTTAATATTAATGTTAGGAATATAAAAATTAGCTGGCCGGATGGCCCATTCTGAGCAGTGAACAAATATGTTCTTAATTTTACAGACGGATAGATAATATTGAAGATAATGACAAAAGACAGTGTTGTTCACATCATCGACAGACTGTATTGAATCTAAAAGTGTCGCTAATTGTACAAAAAAACACGACCTTGAGACGCAGGTGTTCAAATCTACGTAGTATGGAAGAGAAGGGATATTGTGGTGGCTGTGTCTAAAAATAACTTTTAACGACAAAATTTTGGAGGGGAGAGAAAGGTTGGTTCAAAAATCGAGTACATGTTTGTAGAAACACAAGTAGAGACGGACAGACTAACAGATAACCATCCATACTTGACTGAAGCATGACTGAAATGACTTTAGGGTAGGAAATTTGAATTTAAAATAAACCTAGGCAGTGATTGGCCACAGACAATCATATTATTAGCGCTCAGAGCGCAAGTGGGGCCATTCTTCAATAGTTGTTCAGTGATAGACACAGATTTTAAAGTGTGGTGATTTCCATATGAAAGAAAGTGAAATAAATTCAGGGACGCCATACTATAGCCAGCAGCTCAGCTGAGTTTTGCTAGCATTTCTGTGTTATTTATTCACAATCTGAGCTGTGAGTTTCGATCCTTGATGTCAGCAATGTTCCCATGCAGTGGGTGACCTTTAACATTGCTTACCCCCGTGTTAAGGGCTAATGCTTTTTTCTTGACGGCTACACTTTGTGTGTGTGTGTGTGTGTGTTTGTTTGATTGATTGATGCACGATGTGGCTCTAGGTGGTCTAGACATCAGATATCATATTTAGCTCTTCCCAAGTTCATATTTTTATTAGTGCAAATGTCGCAAGTGTGATTATGGTTTGTAGGTAGTTATACCTTTTTATGTCACTCACTTAATCAGACACCGACAACTGAGTTACAAACACAAGGTAACCAGTGCGCTCACTCCAACTCGAAGAAACAGTCTGTAACTCTGGTCAACGGTTCTGCACATTAAATACAACGATACGATGAATATACATGTTAGTGAATAGATGCACAAATCGGATATAGGCACACAAACTTCTATTCAGGCTTCATTTCTAGCACGATCAAAACCGGGCCATTTTCAGCATGTACAGTCGGGTCACTACCGACTTAAACGGACTAGTTATTCCTCTAGCCACGAATGCATAACTTTGCCACAGCGGCAAACACAGAGAACTTTTAGTTCTCTCACGATCATACTTTGCCTACAAAGGCTTGCACCTTTTTATAAGTTTCCCCATTGAAACACATACACCAGCCACTCTGGCTAATCCAAACAGGACACTCTCTTGCGACCTCTCTTTTACCCACCTTTTTATACACCTCTCTCTTTCCCACCATTTTTCACACTCGTAGAACCTCATACGTCGCTTTGTACGACACGCCTGAGGGAGTAGGAGTCATATTCTTTCTCATCAAATACCCCCGGGAACTACACACACACACACACACACACACACACACACACGCGCGCGCGCGCGCGCTCGTGCACACACATGGGCGCGCGCACACACACACACACTCACTCACACACACGGACACTCACTCACTCACACACTCACACACACGGACACTCACATCCATACTCACACACACACACACACACACGCACACACACACACACATATATATATATATATATATATATATATATATATATATATATATATATATATATATATATATATATATATATATATATATATATATATATATATATATATATATATATATATATATATATATATATATATATATATATATATATATATATATATATATATATATATATATATATATATATATATATATATATATATATATATATAAAGTTTAACAGCCTTTTATAAAGTGCATATATATTTTCTCTTTGATCTCTAATCTAGTTTCAGTTGAATTTTCTTATCTCTGTTAGTGTAATTTCAATTACCCCTAATGAAAGTTACATGCGTTTTGCTTAAACTCTGAATATAATTGTACAATTCTGCATGTTGTTGTTATTTATTATTTTTTAACTTCGTTACTGTGGGCGGATGCTGTTTTAGGATTCACAATTTTGTGTTTCTATGTTTCCTTGAAATTCTTCGGTAGAGTGAAAGATAATTCGTTGCAAATGTTAGATATTTTAATTTTACATGCATAAAATCAGTAAATCTGATCTCTATGGAAATGAAAATATACTAACTTGTAAAGAAAAAAAAAAGACAAAACAGATGCTATAACAATTACAGTCATTTTCACAGTGTTGTCACATATTATTTTTAATGGAGACTACGTTTTGTTCAACCCCGAATGGGTTATAATTAGGATATTTAGTGTTTATAATTATAAATATTGCATTTAATGCGGCTATTTGCTTATGGGGTTATCCTTACTGGTCATTCATTGCATAAAGGGTAAATGAAATGTCTAATTATGTGTCCTTTTTTCGTAAAGCAGTAGATTATTAATACTCCTTGCGATGTATACTTATTATTTATTGTTTTTAAAAAATGGAGGGAAGGGAGGAGGAGAGTTGAAAGCTGAGTGTATTTGTTTTTATTTTTTATTGTTGACACATATGGTAGTGATATGTGTTGTCAGATAATATCTTGTTCACTTTTTAAACTGCTGTTATTTCCTCTGATAATGAGAGTTTGTTGAATATACAGATTCTGATAATGAGAGTTTGTTGAATATACAGATTCTGATGATGAGAGTTTGTTGAACATACAGATTCTGATAATGAAAGTTTGTTGAATATACAGATTCTGATGATGAGAGTTTGTTGAACATGCATATTCTGATAATGAGAGTTTGCTGAATATACAGATTCTGATAATGAGAGTTTGTTGAATATGCAGATTCTGATAATGAGAGTTTGTTGAATATACAGATTCTGATGATGAGAGTTTGTTGAACATACAGATTCTGATAATGAGAGTTTGTTGAATATGCAGATTCTGATAATGAGAGTTTGATGAATATACAGATTCCGATAATGAGAGTTTGATGAATTGTGGTAAGTTGGGATTATATAAATATTTATAGGGGACTTAGTGTACTGACTGAGATCAGCTGTGAAGGTATCTGTATCTAATAGGTGTAGTGTGTTACAGATGACCTTACTTTGCTACCACATTTAGACCTCAGTCAGACTTATTCTGGGCTATTGTGATGACTACGTTGAATGTCTAGGGTTATGATAATGATGAAGTGTAAATTCACAACAACAACAACAGATAAATTCTTTATTTAAGAATCACAACACTTTACAACACTATGACAAGCACATACATATAACACTCTAGAAGACTAGCTTAAGTAAGTCAAGTGTTAACGTTTAAATTATGTATTAATTTCTTTCAAGAATAGATATCCTGATCCAACTACAGAGTGAATCAGGAATCACAATCAAATGTAAATACAATGTCTATGTACACAAATTATACAAAGGATCTTTGTCCTGCCATAGAATATTATTACAATATGTGTGTAGTGTGTGCTCTGGTATTAAGAGGTACTAATACTGGCTTTTGAAGCTATGTTGTTGTTTGTCATCACGACTTCATGTGTTTGTTAATGGTGGAAATAATCTTGAAGGGATCACAGTTCTTTTATTTGTAAAACACAAACTGTCCCTCTTGCTTTATTCTTACAGTCAATTTTAAGGAGGGTTATACAAGGGTGAGCTGCTCTGGCTGACGAATTCTTAACTTTAGGTGTCTGCGGCAGGAAAACTGTCTCCTCTGCTCGCTTGCTTCTCAGTTATCTTGAAATACACCACTGGTCGATATCTTGGACAAGGAGTCTGCTGCCAGCCCTCTGGATCCAGCAAAACTCAGACCAGGTGCTGCTCTAATACTTCAGTACCACGGTCCCTGAAATAAGAAGGTTGTACCTCCTTCTTCAGAACTAATATATAATATCTATTTCCACACTGAAGTACAGGACATTACAAACACAGAGTTCAGCGCTGTATGCCAGCTACTAGCTTCTCATGTGACAATATACCAGTATTCCTCTCCCTAATGGTTACAACGCCTCTGCAATTCCAGCTGTACTTCCTTCTGTACAATAAGATAGGTGTCACGTTACTAAATGGCAATCCCATATATGCCACTGCAGTTATACTCCTCTCTGACAAGCTTTTACATGGTGGAGCAATATCTAGGCTTTGCCTTCTGTTTGCTACTGAACCACACACATACAGACACAATTTATCAATTCATATTCAATTTTCATATAATATATATATACATATATATGAAATATGTCTAGCTTACCACAATTCAAGGAAATATACACAAGTACGTTGACTGGCGATGAATTCTGGCACAATTTTGATCTGCCTTATAACAGGCTTTTATTTAGAAAAATATTAGCTTGCTCTCAACGCACTGGCTTCTCATAAAGTTATTTTCAAAACTGGCCCTGAACTGACGCTTCTATTTGACTATATCGAACTCTCTAACCAATGAGACCATGTTTACAAGAGCCTTTGAAAAAAACGTACCCATCCTACCGTAGCCATTCACAACCAACTAGTATTTGCAGTCCGACTAATCAGGTTTCGCCTTACATATTTCTATAGCCAATCAAATCGTATCTAACTTGTTGGCCTCATTCCCCTAAAGCAGTGTTGTTCAAACAGCCATTATGAGCAAATATGATCTTGTGCTGTCAGACAACCTCACTATAGTATTTTGGCTATAATTTATTAAGTACTAGACCATTTGCGTAACACATAACATATTCTTTGTCAGCAAGTCTTAAGGTACAAGAATATATACGTTTAATGGGGTTAAGTGGCTTCGTTCAAAATATGTATTATTCTAGGATAGTCGTGTATTTGTTTTTTTATTCCCCAAACCGCCACCTGTCCTGCTTTTTCGACTGTTCTGTCAGTATAAAGTCAGGATTTCAGACGTAAAACAGTATTGTGTCATGTTTCCTAATAAGCATTCAACATGTTTTTTAAAACCTTACCTCGTATCGTTAGTGTTTTTTATCACTGTCTATTTGAAAAAAATCAAGCCTGCATGCATTTCGCGTGGGGTGGCATTAATTTTTAAATCGCGAGGCGACGTGGTAGCATTGCATGCGTTCCTCCGTGCATCTCTCTCTCTCTCTCTCTTCTAAGCCCGTCTGTCTTCTAGGTTAACGTAGTGTATATAATGACATTAATGTAATATTATATCTAGGTCATTAAGCAGTGTGTCTATCAAGGTCGTATAAGAAATACAGTACCAGTTTTATTTTTAGAAACGCGTGTAGTTTATGCAGTAGGCTTTTACTATCAAACGTGGAAGCGTTACAGTTATGCAGACGAAGTAGAAAAAGGGGATCTCGGGTTCATTCATTATGGCGTTCTACAACGCAAGTGTACGCTATTTAGAAAAGCACTGGCCTTTTACCATTCTTCTTTCCTTCTATTAAATTACTTCGTTAGGCTTTACATTTATTTTCTCATTTATATATGTGGATTAGAATTTTTCACCACATGAATATACAGATTCTGATAATGAGAGTTTGTTGAATATACAGATTCTGATAATGAGAGTTTGATCAATATACAGATTCTGATAATGAGAGTTTGTTGAATATACAGATTCTGATAATGAGAGTTTGTTGAATATACAGATTCTGATAATGAGAGTTTGTTGAATATACAGATTCTGATAATGAGAGTTTGTTGAATATACAGATTCTGATGATGAGAGTTTGTTTAATATACAGATTCTGATGATGAGAGTTTGTTGAACATACAGATTCTGATAATGAGAGTTTGTTGAATATACAGATTCTGATAATGAGAGTTTGTTGAATATGCAGGTTCCGATAATGAGAGTTTGATGAATATATAGATTCCGATAATGAGAGTTTGATGAATATACAGATTCTGATAATTAGAGTTTGTTGAATATACAGATTGTGATAATGAGAGTTTGTTGAATATACAGATTCTGATAATGAGAGTTTGTTGAATATACAGATTCTGATAATGAGAGTGTGTTTAATATACAGATTCTGATAATGAGAGTTTGTTGAATATACAGATTCTGATAATGAGAGTTTATTGAATATACAGATTCTGATAATGAGAGTTTGATGAATATACAGATTCTAATAATAAGAGTTTGTTGATTATAAAGATTATGATGATGAGTGTGTTGAATATACAGATTCAGATAATGACAGTTTTTTTATTATAGAGATTATGATAATGACAGTTTGCTGAATATACAGGTTCTGATAATGAGAGTTTAATGAATATACAGTTTGTAATAATGAAAGTTTGTTGAATATACAGATTACGATAATGAGTTTGTTGAATATACAGATTCTGATAATAAACGTTTGTTGAATATACAGATTCTGATAATGACAGTTTGTTGAATATACAGATTCTGATAACGAGAGTTTAATGAATATACAGTTTCTAATAATGAAAGTTTGTTGAATATACAGATTCTGATAATTAGAGTTTAATGAATATACAGATTCTGATAATGAGAGTTTGTTGAATATACAGATTCTGATAATGAGAGTTTATTGAATATACAGATTCTGATAATGAGAGTTTGATGAATATACAGATTCTAATAATAAGAGTTTGTTGATTATAAAGATTATGATGATGAGTGTGTTAAATATACAGATTCAGATAATGAAAGTTTTTTTATTATAGAGATTATGATAATGACAGTTTGCTGAATATACAGGTTCTGATAATGAGAGTTTAATGAATATACAGTTTGTAATAATGAAAGTTTGTTGAATATACAGATTACGATAATGAGTTTGTTGAATATACAGATTCTGATAATAAACGTTTGTTGAATATACAGATTCTGATAATGACAGTTTGTTGAATATACAGATTCTGATAACGAGAGTTTAATTAATATACAGTTTCTAATAATGAAAGTTTGTTGAATATACAGATTCTGATAATTAGAGTTTAATGAATATACAGATTCTGATAATGAGAGTTTGTTGAATATACAGATCCTGAAAATGCGTTTGTTGAAAATACATATTCTGGTAATGAGAGTTTGTTGAATATACTTATTCTGATAACGGAAGCTCGTTGAACATACAGATTCTGATAGAGACGACTATTGTGATGATTCTGATCTAAGTGAATGCTGTATCATGGTGTGAAAAGTATCAGTTGTAAGACTGCGAAGTGGTGCACGGGATATTGTACTAACTGAGCTGGAGGATTGTGGTTATAATGATATGGAATATGAACAGCTGCAATGATGTGAGATGTGGGTGTGAAAAAAAAATCGAAAAAAGGTGATTCGTCTTACGGGGACAAAAGAATGAGAAAATAGCCAACGTTACGGCCACAAGGCCTTCGTCAGGGAAAGGAAAGAAAGTGAAGGTTAGATAGGACACATAAGAACCTAAAAAGATATATAAAAAAATATAAAAATTTAAAAATAGGTACTTCCCTGAAGGCGGCAAAGTTCTAACGCTTATGGGCGCGTGCCAGGAAAGGGAAATGACTGCCACCACCGGATGTACACAATAACATACTTAGAAACTAAAAAACGAAACTAAGCAATAAACTACCCAAACTTAATAGAAAAAATAGTGGGGACTGGATTATATATTCATGCGTATAATTAGAGGGCGGCAGAAAATAGAAAAATGGGATAAGAGTGGAAAGAGTCAAAGTAGAACAGGAGAGGAAAGGGTGACCTCAGACAAAGGTGTGTAGAGTGTTGAGCCCAGCTGGTTTTAGACACCCCATGCGGTGGATAAGACGGTTCTCAAGCTGTTCTCGGCTAGCAGTGTCAGAGGAGCAGGATCTGATCGCCGTGACCTGGATGTCGATGGGACCCTGGTGGTCAGGGCCATTGAAGTGTATGGCAACTGGTGTGGATTTGTGCTGAGAGATGTCATTCAAATGCTGGCTGAACCTATCCCCAAGTGGTTTGCCTGTTTGGCCAATACAGTATAGGTTTTGCAGCAACGTTTACATATGATCGTATAAATGACGTTAGGCGACTCACATGTGAAGCTACTAGTGACGGTGTACGTAGCCTCAGGAAAAGACACCTTGTGGGTTTAGATGACATACTTGCACGTGTTGCATCGTGTCCGACCACAGGGTAATGTGCCAAAGTGAGTGGCATTCTCCTTTGGGAGACGGCTGTGAACAAGAAGGTCCTTCAGGTTCTTGTCGCGCCTCTATGCCACCAAAGGTGCTTCACCGAATACTTCTTGGGTCACAGACTCTGCTTGAAGGATAGGTAGGTGGCGGAAAAGGTCTGTTTGACTGCAGTACTGTGTGGGTGATAGGTCAAGATTAATTTGACTCTAACCCTAACCCTAACCCTAACCCTAACCCTACCTCTAACCCTAACCCTAACCCTAACCCTAACCCAAACCCTAACCCTAACCCTAAGATGATTACAATTCACCTACATTCCTCTGAGTATTAACTGGGAAAATGGGTCTGGACAGCGCAAATAATGATTTGTGCCTGGACTAACATTAACACGCTACATATATCTCACAAAATGATATGATACACTTGAGGCACATATGATGTAATCATCAGTCATCACTGCTCCAGTCGGAGTCTGGGGTCACCTCTGCTGTCGGGTTTTCCGCACGACTAGCCAGAAACAATCACCAGCGCTTTCTGTAGTGATTTATGAATATACTTTTTTTCGTATGTTGAAGTTGCCAGCCTCATATATAACCACTGAGCAAGAAACACATGTCAAATTCACATTTGTAAAATAAATGTTCACAACGTACCCCAAGATTTTGGGTTATACACAATCTCCTTGCACAGGTTTCGGATGAACACGAGCAATTTCGTCTGAGAAATTTTGAATCCCTTCTTATGACGGGTGTTCTGCGATACACTTGGCCTGGGAAACTAGTAATTCCTCTTCGACGGGTGTTCTGTGATACACTTGGTCTGGGAAACTGTAATAATTCATCTTTGACGGGTGATCCAATTCCTTTAGGCGTGTATTTAAAGTCCTGGCCCTTTAAGTTTACAGTCTTGTATTTATAAAGGCGGGCTTACTTTTTAAGGTTTTAAGTTTCCCAAATACTTCGATCTGTCACTTATAAATATGGAATTCTAGGTCCGATCCTTCTCTTTCTGGCTATTTGGGAGTTGCTCGTTTGAAGTTGCGAAGCTGTCTGTCCTGTGTCTCTGAGTTCGCTAGATTTTATTTTCATTTTCTAGTTCGCACCACAGATTGTACTTCCCGGCAAACTTGCCAATGAGATTCATTGTATATTCCGGCTCTAACTTCAATCCAATCGTAAGCTCTTTACGTACGGCGTGTGTTGGGGTGTTTTAATTCAAAATATCCCCCCCCCCCGTGTTTAAAATATTAAATTTAATATTCCCACGCGTGAACTCTTTATAATAGTTCGTAAGACTTCCAATTGCACACAAGCACATCTGTGGACTTATTACCTGGCGTAACGTCTTCCGCCAATGTTGGCTGGCCAGACAAATTATCTGGGATAATCACACACAGGGATGGCCCCGTGAAACTATTATCTCATTATCGCCTGTGTGTTCGTGCCTTCTTCAGACAGTCAAACGAAAAGGTCGCCGGCCGCTCAGACAAACAATATGGTTGTCCAACGAGAATCGTCTATTATCAAAGGTGGTCAGACTGATTCAATGAGATAAACGTACCACCGCTGACCGGTGATAATGACCGGGTATTGTTACGATAATACCACAGTTCACCCGGCAGAACGTAAATACGTCTGAGGAGTGGTAAAGCAAAAATGTAAGAGATGAAGATAGTCCCATAGTAGATACTTCCGTAGGGGAGTGGAGTGTTAGAGACTTCACCCTACTAGATTCAGCATAGAGCAAAATAATGAATAAAAGGGCAAAAAATTGCCAAATAATAAGCGAATTGAATGGGAGAAAGAGAAAAATTAAGAAAGGAATGGATACTGCCGGAGTGGCTGAAGGTGTGAGAGATAATACAAAATACATGCACAAACCATTCTGTCACACTGTAGGGTTACTTGCTAATAAGTTTTATTCAAGAGGCCCTGTTTAAATCCAGTGGGTTACATTCTATTACGTTTTATTTCAAAGGTCCTGTTTAAATCCGGTAGTGTTACATTCTAATACATTTTATTTATGAGGCTCTGTTTAAATACAGTAGGGTTACATTCTAATACATTTTATTTCAGAGGTCCTGTTTAAATCCAGTAGTCTCTTCTTTCTTCTTTGATCCTTAGCCGCCGACCGTCAAAGCAATCAGTGGCCATCACGCCTAGTGACGTCTTGTAGGGCAGCGACAAATTGATTCAACTTTTCTCGGTCGGTGGCCATCCTTCGTACTGTGGTAGAGTGGGCGAGATGATGATGATGCTGTTGTGATATGTGATCACCTTCTTGCACACTCGCAACCGACCCGATCAACAATAAAACTCTGATTCTTAAGGCAGGGGCTGTATTTATTCATACAACCCAGTCAGTGACCAAGCGCATGAAGCAAACATTAAACAAATAAACAAAGCAAACAAAACAAAACACCCAGCCAGTGCTCGATTGCTAATCTGAAGACGCAAACAAAGCAACGACTGGTTAAAATCATACTAGGTAAATAATGAGAAACGATACTCTCACCTGCCAAACAGGCCTTCCACGCCGCCTGATACACTCAACTATCACACACACTCATGCATGTCGTCCAATGAGACTAGTATGGTGTTGTGCATTAGGCTGGCAATCTCACCATGTAACACAGATTGCTACCGAAACCACTACTGCAGGAGCATCTGAATGCTTTGTGAGGGCTTCACGTGGATGCCAGCCACATTGGTGGCCCCATGCTCCATAATGAGCGAGAAGAGAAATATATATCTCCAAGTGAGCCCATGTGCTCTCACAAACCATTCTACACATAACCATAATTAAATAATAATAAAATGGACATAAAATAATATTCAACTATATGTACAACGAATACTCTCCTTAATGGGCATAAACCACCACCTCGCAACTGATCCATCTCAATATTCATCCCTGCACTCTGAAGCATGTCGTATATGCCGACTGATGAGATTGGAAACTCATCATATAAAACACATTGTTACAGAAACAACCACTGCAATAGCATAAAAATGCTTCTTGTGGGCTTGTGATGGACACCAGTTGCATTGGTGTTTCCATGCTCGGCAAGGAGCAAACAAAGAAACACCTGTCTCAACGTACCTTACGCACAAAGGAGTGGTATTGCGCTCACCAGAAACCTAAATACCTAAAGCTATATTCATCTTCTCAAAGGGAACTTTAGCACTACAAAACTGTGTACACAACAGATGCAATTAAACTAATCTCAAAGTAACCCATTAAATATATACAGTAGAATTATCAATTATCGTGAAATACACTTTAACCTAAACTATCTCTTCCATTATTGAAGAAAATTACATTAACCTGCCTTCACCCACGTGTCAATTCCCACAATATAATCACCCACGTGTCAGTTCACACGATATAAAATAACGTAACATTACTAGGCCTATAAACACGTGATAACTAAGAGTGTTAACGCAGACTCACTGGCGCCTTCTTTATGCAGTCATCAACACGTCCCCCCCCCCTTCCCGGTTGCCATCTTGCCAACAAGTTAATATTATTTAAATTACAGTCCCAGATAACATCTCTGTTCAGTTCCATGTATAAAATACTTTCATTCTATATTTGCCTTTCTTGCCCGGTCTTCTTCTTCTTCTTCCTCGTTCGTCCTGAAAAGGACGTTGGTTGCGTTGTGTCTGTTTACAGCGGAGCTGCGATATCTGCGCCTTTCGGCCGGCACATCCGACTTCAGCACGGCATTTTTTTGGGACCGGGTTTGCCTTCCCTCTTCGATCCCTACTCTCTCAGCCAGACTGCAGTGATGCAGCCTGTTTCCAGGACTACCACGTGGAGGTGGAGTAGGGTCTTGGTCAGCTCTGGTTTGCTGACCCTGACGCCAGCAGTCAAGCTATGGGTAGCTGACTGCATTCTCTATTGCTGTGTCTTTGGGTCCCCTTGCCCGGTCTGATGAATAAAATAATTGCTACTAAACTCTTACAGCCGCAATCTGGACTTAACACCAGTAAAATCTATCCACACATATTTTCACTCATCTATCATTTCAGAACTAAATCTTCTTCTTCCTCTTCTTCCTCGTTCGCCCTGAAAAGGACGGTGGTTGCGTTGTGTCTGTTTACGCCTAAGCTGTGATATCTGCACCTTTCGGTCGACACATCCGACTTCAGCACGGCATTTTTTAGGGACCGGGTTTGCCTTCCCATTGCGATCCGCACTCGCTCAGCCAGACTGCACTGCTGCAGACTGTTTCCAGGACCACCACGTGGAGGTGGAGTGCAGTCTTGACCAGCTCTGGTTCGCTGGTCCTGATGCAAGCAGTACAGCTATGGGTCGCTGACTGCATTCACTATTGCTGCATCTTGGGGTCCCAGAACTAAATATAATGTCCTAAAAAGAAATCTCCTCATGAAACACATCTTTTTATCTATTTCATTAAACATTAGAACAGACACGCTGAAAACTAATAATAAAACTAGATCACTAAAGCTAATCTAAATTAACTCACGTGTTCAAGGCATCTACAGATCGACTCTGGTTTCTTACTCTGGGTGTCTGACGAAGAAAGAGGCCTCTGCTGGCCAGGCACTTCTTTATATAAGCCGCTAAGCCTAATCACTCAACTTAGTGCGCGCCGCGTAGTAATTTGACCACTTAAATAAAACTCGCCTTAGATGCTCTAGAAGGAGCGAAAACGCAAATATAACACACAACTATTTCTAGGCTTTATTGTGGCCTAGTAATATATCTTCCTCTTGAAGATGTTGTGGTAGAAAGGTACTGAACCACGAGGACAATCGTGATGACAAGATGGCGCTGAGAACGACAGACAAAATGGCAATGAGAAGATGGCGCTGTCACAGTACATTGCCCCAACTCTGGTTCATTCTTTGCAACTCAGCCTCCACCGTCCTCCGCCAAGTTTCTTTTCGTCGGCCTCTCTTTCGTTTTTCTTCAGGGGTCCATAGCATAGCTGTTCTCGTGATGGCATCGGGATCTCTTCTGAGGACATGGCCAACCCAACTCCAGCGTCTGCCAGCTATGGTGGTGTGCATGTCCTCTTGCTTGCTCCGAGTAAGCAGATCTTGGTTGGTTATGGTATTCGGTCAAAAGATTCGGAGAATTTTTCTTAGGCAGGTTGTGTGAAAAGAGGACAATTTCGACATTTCCTTCTCTGTTACTCTCCAGCATTCCGCACCATAGAGAAGCACAGAAAGCACACAGCTCTGATATAATCTTAATTTTGTGCTTGTGCTGTACTGAGAGGACTTCCAGATGTTGTTTAGACTATAAAAGGCTGTTCTTGCTTTGTTCATTCTGTTGTTGATGTCTTTCTTGCTCCGCCATCTGGTGTTACAATGCATCCTAGGTATATGAAGGTGTTTGTCTGTTGCAGTTGTTGATTCCTTACTGTCCCTTTGCTGCAGTAATTAGATTTCCTTGCTTATCTCTTACTAATGTAATATTGCTGCCATCACAGGTGTCAATACCTTGTAGATGTATGGCGGCTTGCGTACCCTGATTACCCCCAGAGCTATGCCAGCGGGAGTTTTACTCCTGGAAGGTTCTACCAAGCTGGACAGGTTTTCGCGGGTAGGGGTCAGACTAAAGCAAACACCCTTGCCCTCCAGGCTGGGCGTTTTAGCATAGGGCAGACACCCCTGTCTATGTAAAAAGAAACGAAGTTAAGGAAATGACAACAAATTAACAAACTTTGCTGCTGGACGGACACATATGGCTCGTATGACTGTCAGTGGTGAAAGCCGAAAGGAAGCCACTGACACGAAAACGGACGTCCTGACCGCAAAACGTGAAACAAGAATAGGATTTTGGAATATCAGGACAATGAACGAGACGGGAAAACTAAAACAGGTCACGGCAGAAATGAGCAACTATAGGTTACACATTCTAGGGATAAGCGAGAGCAGATGGACAGGGACAGGAAAAGTTAAAACAGTAACAGAGAAACAGTACTTTACTCTGTCAGAGAGGATAGACAGCACAACGAAGGTGTATCCATTATTCTTCAGAAGGGAATAGAAAGGTCATTACTGGAATGGAAACCCATCAACGGCAGACTGATAAGAATAAGATTGAGAGGGAGATTTACCAACACTACAATAATACGATGCTGCGCACCAACAAATGACAGCGACGAAGAGGTCAAGGATGAACTCTATCAACAACTGCAAAAATAAATGGAAGACACACCTCGATACGATCTTATCGTAGTAATGGGAGACCTCAATACAAAAGCTGGAACACACAATACATATAATGAAAGAGTAATGGGGAAATGCGGCAGCGGAACAGCAAACGAAAATGGTAATAAATTAATAAGTTTCTGTAGCATTAACAACCTGGTCATTGGGGGAACACTTTTCCCACACAAAGAAATTACAAATTAACATGGGAATCACAAAATGGCCGAGACAGAAACCAGATAGACCACATGATGATTAATGGTAGATGGAGACATGCATTACAAGATGTGAAGGTAAGAAGAGGTGCAGATGTGGCAAGTGACCACCATTTAGTCGTAGCAAAACTGAAGGTGAAAATCAGAACTGCTGCACCAACTGTAACTACACAGAAAAGGTTTGACATCAGCAAATTGAAGGATCCCTTTACCATAAAAGCTTTTGCGGCTGATATAAAGAAACGATATCAAATTGCCAAAAGTCAGGAAAAGTCATCGTCTGATGATATAGACCAGAAATTCAACACCATTTCAACAATATATAAGGAAAGCAGCAATTCATGCCTGGGATTCCAGGAAATGAAGAAGGAAGACTGGATAACACCAGAAACATTAAACACTATAACGATGAGAAAGGAAATGAAAAGAAAGAAAACAGAAGCGAAGTCCCCAGGTTAAAGAAACTATTTAGCGAACAGTTTAGTCAGCTCGACAAGGAAGTTAAACGTCAAACCCGAGCCAACAAAACGAATTTCCTAGACGATCTTGCAAGACAGGCAGAAGAGGCAGAACTGAGAAATGAACAAAGCACAGTATACAAAATAACTAAAACCATCAGCATAAACCGAGGTGCAAACAATATTACAAATCCAGTGTGTTACATTCAAATACGTTTTATTTCAGAGGTCCTGCTTAAATCCAGTGGATTGCATATTTATACGTTCTATTTCAGATTTTGTTTAAATCCAGTAGGATTACATTCAATACATTTCATTTCAGAGGTCCTGTTTAAATCCAGTAGTGTTACATTCAAATAAGTTTTATTTAAGAGGCCCTGTTTAAATCCAGTGAGTTACATTAAAATACGTTTTACTCAAGAGGTCCTGTTTAAATCCAGTGGTTACATTCAAATAAGTTCTATTTAAGAGGTCCTGTTTATGCCCTGTAGGGTTACATTCTAATAAGTTTTATACAGAGGCCCTGTTTAAACCTAATAAGGCGACATTCAAATACATTTAATTCGAGAGGACCTTTTAAGCCATGTAGGGTTACATTTAGATAAGTGTTATTCAAGAGGCCCTGTTTAAATCCAGTCGGGTTACATTCTAATATGTTTTATTTAAGAGAACCTGTTTAAGTCCTGTAGGGTTACATTCAGATAAGTTGTATTCAAAAGGCTTTGTTTAAACCCAGTAGGTTTGCATTCTAAAACATTTTATTTCAATAGATCCTGTTTAAATCCAGTAGGGTTAAAGTTAAGTAAGTCGCCATAAACAGGCAGCAGAGCTGACTAAGTGTTCCCAATAGGTCAGGGCTGGCTGTGCGGAGGCACCGGAATGTAGTAAAAAAAATAAGATCAAAATATTATCATATTAAAAATCAAGAAAAATAAAACACGTTATTTTAGAATAAAAAATACTTTCGTTATATGAAACTGATTTTAGTCCTATACGTCTTTATTGCTCCTTTAAGGGAAAAAAACAGCGTTGGGCGTCCATCTGTAATTCTGCATTAATAAGGAAATAAATGGATTTAAAAGCATAAATATATTATGTTTTTGTAACGTGTTACACTGAACATGACTTGAGGAAATTACAACGGGATCATCTTGATATTGAGTCACTTAAAGAGTACATACAGTAATGTACGGGATGGGGAAGGGTGATTGCGCCATCACAAGAACTCCCACCGCCTTTAAAAATTCCTTGGACAAGCTTTACGTAAAGTCATCTTTGGATCATCTAGTTACCATGTTTAACCAACTCGTCAGCGCTAAAAAAACAAAACATGTATCGTATTATTGTAATGCAGATCACTGAACCACGAGACACGACAATCACATATAAAATCAACGTCTGTTGCAGATGTTACTAATAATGATACATAATAGAAATTATTGCAGTCTCCGATATTTTTAAACCTTTCGAAAAAAAGTTGGGTGGGTACGAGATTGCAATCAGACATAACGATACACTCACGTGTATCAGCGACGAGGTAATGTACTTTCCTAGTGAATACATATCTTATGCAACATTTACCGCCTGGGGAATTTCCAACATATATTCTTCATTATGAAATATTTCGTTGCAGAAGGAAATTGTAATGAATATTTTTAGTGGTGTTTTTTACATATTTTATTTTCCCTTCATGAATGAACAAAAAATGTTGAACAGGTCTGATTAACTGTGTGTATATATGGGGTATGTATTACGTATGTGAAGGCGTGCTTGTCTACAATTCTGAGTGTTATGTTTATTTGTGTTTGATATTGTTTGTTTGTGCGTTGTTCAGATCTATTATGTGATTGTGTGTGTGTGTGTGTGTGCGTATGTGTGTTTAATATGTGTGATATCGTGCGTTTGCTACAATGTTTATATGAGTTGTTTGGTTTGGTTTGGTTTTAAGGACTATCATCATCGCACACGGACAACTCCATCAGTGCTCCGATCTCCTCCCTTAGATCACACAAAGAGGATGTCAGCACAGTGCACGAACTCCGTAGCACCGGCGAGAATCCCAGTGTGTGTATATAGGAATCACACATTCTACAAATATTTTTGTGGTGGGTAGGTTTCTAATTTTTTACATTTTGCCCAGGCAGCGGATTGATGCGCCTACTCTTTACGATTTTCAACTGCCGTGGAATTTTTAACGTGCGCAACTTGCACACGGGGCCTCCTATTTTTTTCGTCCTTATCCGAGAAGGCTAGCTAACTGATCTCACTACCAAGGAGACCGGGTGGGCGGGTGGGGGGGGGGGGGGGGGGGGGGGGGGGGTGGTATAACATCATTAGGACCACCGGTTCTGAAAAAAATTGTCCATAAACTATATTTCCTCAACTGGGCATCGAACCCAGTGTTCTTCATATGTTCCAAACCGTTTATAAGTGTGATGTATATGTGTTTTGATGAACTTGTTCTCCTAACAAGCACGTCTACCAGGTGGCAGATGGTTTGAACGGCCTCTACATCTAGTGGACAGCTGTGAATACTAAAAAAGCAGAAACATGGAGGCATATCTGGAGTCATTCTTATATGACTACCAGCTAAGCACAATGTTACATCATTCAGATGTGGAAGTGAACCTCTCTGTGAGGCTAATTATACACTCATTGATTCTTGAAATCATCCACACACTTCCAGGGATTTCCACTGAGGTGAAACTTGTTGAGAACCCAGCATTGCACACTAAGCTTGGAGGAGTCACTTGAGCCCCAGACGTAATTCTGGCTTTTACCTGGTTGGCTGCTTGCAGGAGGATCTCGCTGTTGATCTATAATGGGCAGGGGGAGCTGATAAGTGGCTCTGTGGAGGATGTGACAATTCCTTGGGAGAGCCCAGAACCAGAGCACAGTATTTTATCTCTGCATATTTCCATGGATGGCGGGAAATGCTCTTCTTCATCCTGGCTTGGAACCAGATGTGATAAACATCCATATTCATCTTCTTGCCAATTTTTTTTTTTTTTTTGCTGAGCAATCCTCGATTTATGGCCTGAAAAAGTCACCCAGCTGCATCTCGTCGGGTAGCCAAGTCTTCTTTTGATGAATCCCATCCGATCTATAACAGCACCAATGAATTTAAAGTGATTGACCTTCTCCATAACCACTTCTTCCAGCATAATCTGATGCCTATTTACCTCTTCTGATATCACTATGGTTTTTTGTTTTGGAGCTGATGATGACCATCCCTCTCTTCGCCAGCTCTTCCTTGCAGGTTAGATTGAAAATGCGAATTTTATTTAGCAATCAGGGCAACATCTTCGGTAAATACTAGCTCTGAAATACAAACCTGTGTCGTCTACCCTACTGAATACTTGATTGTTCTATCCTTACACCAGGGGTTCCCAACCTTTTCTATGCCCCGCACCCCTAGGAAATGTTTGATTAATGTTCGCACCCCCTACAAAAGTAATATCCCATTTGAAGATGAATAATTCAAATTTTTATTTTTTGAACCACATACAGTACTGCGGGTGAACAAATTGAACTAAAAAAATAAGCTGTTAACTCAGTGCATAAAATGCAAATATAAATTGAGCAATTAGAAAAAATTGTAAACAGTAAAATCAATCCCAATTGTGAACAGAAATTTCAATGACTTCTTTGTTCCCGCTTCTCATTCATGATTTTGTCAAAACGTGGAAATTTCTTGCAGATTGCAATCCACAGGTCTGCCTGTGGATTCAGGCGTTTCCTAGATTTTGTCTTGATTGCCAAAGAGAACTGAATCCAGATTCACGCAAGTATGTCGTTGCAAATGGAATGAGGACACAGAGTGCTTTTCCACCAAGTCTTGGGAATATATCCAGTGCTGAACACCAAAACTCCTCCACAGTCTTGCTTTCAAATTGCATTTCAAGAGCTCGCTTTGTCCGAAAATCAATTAGATCTTCCTTCAGCTCTTCATCATCTGACATTTTCTGCAAATTGTAGGAATATGGATTCATGATCCATTCGTCTGAAATCTTCAGGTCTCCAGCGGCAAAATATCCATCAAACGATTCTGACAGCATTTCCAAATGAGTCACAATTTCTTCACGCACAGTAGGAGTTATGAATCCAACATCATCAACCATCTCTTCAAGTGATGGAAAATTTGAGAAATTGCCTCTGTCAATCCTTCGACACCAAAGAGGTAACTTTTCTTTAAAGGAATTCAACTTTTCGAAAGCCTTCAGTATGTTTATCCTATTTCCTTGAAGAGAAACACTCAGGTCATTCATACGAGTGAAAATGTCAGCCAAGTAAGCTAGCATTTGGACGAATTCCTGTGATTCCAATGCCCCAACCAGATCACATTCACGTTCCTCCAGAAAAACTTTGATTTCTTCCCGCACTTCAAAGAAGCGGTTTAAAGCTTGTTCTCGTGACAACCAACGGACCTCCGTGTGGAAAAGCAAAACTGAATGCTCACTTCCTTGATGTTCACAAAATGATTTGATGATGCGATGGTTCAAAGAACGCCCCCTGATCCAGTTGATGATCTTCACACAAGTATCAATGACTTTCTTCAAATTTGGAGGCAATGTTTTTGATGCCAAAGCATGCCGATGAAAAAACCAATGGGTAACTTGCAAGTCTGGAATCTCCATTTTCATCAATGAAGCAAAGCCATATTTATTTCCAAGCATTGCACACAGAACCAATGACTTTGATATCCAAATCATGTTTGGCAAAGAAGTCTTTCACCAGCTGCATCACATCTTTTTTAGTTTGTGCTTGTTTTCAGATCTTCACAAAACAGGAATCTTCCTTCACAGCACCATCATGGACATACCTCATTAATGTCATGAGTTGACTACAACGGGAGACATCAGTTCTCATCCAACTGAATAGAGATTTTCAGAGGACTAGCTCTGACATCCGAGATAACTTGGTCCAAAATATCTTCACTCAAATCACTGATTCGGTTGTGAATGACATTATTTGATAGGGGCACTAGCTCAATTTTTTTTCTCGCTTCTTTGCCTAGGATAATTGTTGCCATTTCCAGTGCACATGGCTTGATTAGAAGTTCTGCAATTGTATGGGGCTTCTTGGATTTGGCAACTTTATTGCCACTTGGTCTGAAGCAAGAAGTAGTGGTTGTTCAACAGCAACTAAACCCATCTTTGGAAGAGTTCCTCCAGAATCAAAACGAGCTCTTTTGATTTTCAATGAATTGACATCGTGTCCTTTAATATCAGCTCTGCCAGTTTGTTCTTGAAGTGCTCTTTGTGACGTTTAATGGAAAAAGAGCCTACAGTAATCTGACAGCCTTTGTAATCTCGTAGCGCTCTATGATTTGCTAGCAAAATCATGCATTTTCTGCCTGTGTTTACTCACACAAGCTACTTTTTCGTCCCACCTCTTTTCTTTGAACAATAAGCAAACGATGTATTTACAAACTTTCGTGACCTGCCCGTCATAACAGGTAGCGAATCAGGTTTGTTTACCTCGTCTTCTCACGCGAGCGTATCTATCAATCATGCGATACCTGACAGACCGCACGTGAAAAACACATAATCTTTTTTGAAGTCTACGAAGGGAAATCCAAAATTTTCTCCGAGTTAACGCTTTGATGACGAGTCGTGGGCAAAATATTAGAGAACCCCGTTACACGTAATAAGTCTTTTGATGCCGGTCGAAAGCGCTCGACGGAAGACCGGCCGTAAGCCTTTATCTTGCAACTGTGTTTCTGATTCCTCGTTACATATAGTAACGTGAAAAGTACCACCATCGATAGATCAGAGAAATATAATGATATAAACTATGTTTTCTTAAACCTGCTATCAGTTGTCACTATCACAGATGAAAATAGTACAGCAGTAATCATCCACTTTTGCCCCTCCCCATCTAGTTTATATTTTTGCTTCATGAACGAAGGATCCACCCAGTGCAATTAACACGTGGGCCATCTGGCAATCAAGCCCTATGTGAAACAGAGAGCGAAGCGCGAAGCATGGCGTAATAGATTCTTTGATCAGGGGAACACATGATGTTCAGTCTGACGGACCTTGAATTGTAAAACTTTCAGGTGAAAGTAACTGCGTAGCTGATATTCGGCAAAGCGTAGATGATGAAAGTCAAGTGGTGGTAAAATTACCTTTGATTCAAGAACCAAACGGCAAATTGGCTCGGGTCTGGCAGTAGGTGTGACTTCCACATTAAAGAACGATAGTACGGAACATATCAATATATATACCATGTCTCTCCGATAGCCATGATCAGTTGCCAGAAATCTATCTGAATTCACTAGCTCGTTATCTTAAGATTTCTCGTACAGTGTGAAAATTATTAGATTTTCGTGGAGTGTTTCAGTTTTCTGATTGCGGTAATTTATAAACTAGCTTTAAAGTGATTTAGTGTGTTTAAAGTTTTCATCATGTTTTACTGAGATTTTCTGTGCTAATTAAATAACTTATAGCTAATTTTCCAGCCGTAAAGTAACTTTAATTACTCGCCTATTTCCTAGTAAGAGATGTTTTAAATTGACTAGTATATACATTAAATAACTCTCTACTGACGGTACATATATTTACTTCTATCCATTTTATGTAATTTTTATAAAGGACTAGTGTTCATATCACGCGTTAACAGAATGATAGGATAAGCTAGACACGTGTGTTTTAAATCTAATTTATAACAGCGGTGAAGAGGTCCTATTTTAACACGTGTTAGATATGATATTGATAATTTGGTTAAGTGTTTGCATTGTCTTTCCTAAAATATAAGCTGATCAAACCTGAGTACTAGCGGCTTCTCTTATGGTCATGTGAACTTATGATCATACGAACTTATAATATTATAAGCATCCAAGAATATTTAATATTGATGAGCTTCTTGCTGTGACCTGTGCGGTCCAATTTTCCTAATTTTCATGAGAGAAACCAGAATAGAACCATTAAATTATAATATTAACCGGGCCATAACTATTACCTGATATATATATATATATATATATATATATATATATATATATATATATATATGTATATATATACATATATATATATGTATGTATGTATGTATATATATATATGTATATATATATATATATATATATAAAGGTAAAGGAACCCGTTACACGCCCATTTAGGCATATTGGGAATATGGTGTTAGGCCCATATTATCTTGACCGTCGGCACACGAGGGGTGATGTGGTCGGCATCACGCCGGCCGCCTTAACCTTCCCAGAGTAGCTCTGGTACCCATTTGGGGCTGGGTCGACCCAGGAGCCGTTTGTGGCCTAAAAATTTTTCCGCCTCATCTGGGGATCGAACCATAGACCACTGCGCTAGGAAGCCAGTGCACTAACCACTATGCTACCGCGGCTCCATATATATATATATATATATCTTCTTCTTCTTCGATCCTTAACCACCGACCGTCAAAGCAGTCAGTGGCCATCACGCCTAGTGGCGTCTTGTAGGGCAACAACAAATTGATTCCACTTTGCACGGTCGGTGGCCATCCTTCGTACAGTGCCCCAACTCTGGTTCATTCTTTGCATCTCAGCCTCCACAGTCCTCCGCCAAGTTGTTTTTGGTCGGCCTCTCTTTCGCTTTCCTTCAGGGGTCCAAAGCATAGCTGTTCTTGTGATGGCATCGGGGTCTCTTCTGAGGACATGACCAACCCAGCTCCAGCGTCTGCCAGCTATGATGGTGTGCATGTCCTCTTGCTTGCTACGAGTAAGCAGATCTTGGTTGGTGATGGTATTTGGCCAAAAGATGCGGTGAATTTTTCTTAGGCATGTTGTGTGAAAAGAGGACAATTTTGACATTTCCTTCTCTGTGACTCTCCAGCATTCCGCACCATAGAGAAGCACAGAAAGCACGCAACTCTGATATAATCTTAATTTTGTGCTTGTGCTGTATTGGGAGGACTTCCAGATGTTATTTAGGCTAAAGAAGGCTGATCTTGCCTTATTCATTCTGATGTTGATGTCTTTGCCTGCCCCACCGTCTGGTGTTACTATGCTTCCTAGGTATGTGAAGGTATCTGTCTGTACCAATTGCTGATTCCTTACTGATATGGGCTCAGGGTTGCTCACATTGAGCGTCATGACCTCAGACTTCTTTAAATTGATGTTCAAGCCCACCTGCTGGCTAAATTTATTAAGTCTATCCGTTTTTTCCTGGATGTGTTGATGTGAATGTGCCAGCAGTGCAATGTCATCTTAATTATCCTGCCTAGTATTTTGCTGGGAACTGAGAGAAGAGTGATTCCTCTCCAATTATTGCAGTCTGCAAGATCTCCCTTTTTGGGCAATTTGACAATTATTGCTTTGTTCCACTCTGATGGTGTTGTCCCCGTTTTCCACACTTGTGCAAATAGTGGTTCTAATAGTTCTGCTGCTAGCTCAGGGTCTGTCTTAAATAGCTCTGCATTTAAGTTATCATGGCCCGGAGCTTTACCGTTCTTTAACCCTTTGATTGCTGTGATGATTTCTTCTTTTCGTGGAATGTCTGTATTTACATCTAGATCGTTTTCAGCCTCAGGAACATTCAATTGTGTCTCTGGTATTTCCTTGTTCAGAGTTTCTCTGAAGTGCTCTGCCCATCTTGTTTCCTGTCCCTCTGCTGTCTTGATGAGATTTCCTTGCTTATCTCTTACTAATGTAATATTGTTTGCACCTTGTTTTCCGCTGATGAATTTAGTTATTTTGTATACTGTGCTTTGTTCATTTCTCAGTGCTGCCTCTTCTGCCTGTTTTGCAAGATCGTCTAGGAAATTCCTTTTGTTGGCTCGGGTTTGGCATTTAACTTCCCTGTCCAGCTGGCTGTACTGTTCGCTATATAGTTGCTTTAACCTGGGGGACTTCGCTTCTGTTTTCTTTCTTTTCATTTCCTTTCTCATCTTTATGGTGTTTAGTGTTTCTGGTGTTATCCAGTCTTGCTTCTTCCTTTCCTGGAATCCTAAGCATGATTTGCTACTTTCCTTATATACTGTTGAAATGGTGTTGAAATTCTGGTCTATATCATCAGTCAATGTCTTTTCCTGGCTTTTGGCAAATTGATATCGTTTCTTAATGTCGGCCGCAAAAGCTTTTCTGGTAAGGGGGTCCTTCAATTTGCTGATGTCAAACCTTTTCTGTGTAGTTACAGTTGGTCCAGCCCTTCTTAGTTTCACTTTCAGTTTTGCTACTACTAAATGGTGATCACTTCCCACATCTGCACCTCTTCTTACCTTCACATCTTGTAATGCATGTCTCCATCTACCGTTAACCATGATGTGGTCTATCTGGTTTCTGTCCCGACCATTTGGTGATTCCCATGTTAACTTGTGAATTTCCTTATGTGGGAAAAGTGTACCTCCAATGACCAGGTTGTTAATGCTACAGAAACTTATTAGCTTATCCCCATTTTCGTTTGCTGTTCCGCTGCCGCATTTCCCCATTGTTCTTTCATTATATGTATTGTGTGTACCAACTTTCGCATTGAGGTCTCCCATTACTATAACAAGATCATATCTAGGTGTGTCTTCCATTTCTTTCTGCAGTTGTTGATAGAATTCATCCTTGACCTCCTCATCGCTATCATTCGTTGGTGCGTAGCATTGTATTATTGTAGTGTTGGTGAATCTCCCTCTCAATCTCAATCGTATCAGTCTGTTGTTGATGGGTTTCCATTCCAGTAATGTCCTTTCTATATATATATATATATATATATATATATATATATATATATATATATATATATATATATATATATATATATATATATATATATATATATATATATATATATATATATAGATGTATAGATCTATATATATATATATATATATATATATCATCAGCCAACTGTGGCAATATATTGTCAGCAACATTTGTGTAACTTAAACCTAGCGTTTCCGCCACCTGAGGCTAAACAACCTAGGAACTGTATATGTTCTATTTATTCTACATCGGCGATCACCACGTATGAACCTTACTACAGCCAACTGAAGGCATAGATAACTTATTGTAACCAGGACAAATTTAACACCGACTCTAGCGACTCCTATTAAATTTGCAGTCAGCAACTATGGAGAGTCTGGGGCTGGATTTGGCAAACTTAAATTTGACACTAAATATATATATACGTATATTACTTATTATTGTATTTCCTTGGAATGCCAGTGACAACTACTGGGGTAAGTGCATCTGAAAGTGGCCACTGCGTGTATGTGAATTGAAGGAACAGAGAAAGAAACTTATGTTTTTTGTTAACATCATATACTTATATGGTTTCTTCTTTTTTTTTAATCTCAATAATCTGGTTAGTCACGGGATAGTTTACATTAGGAAACTATTCTTTTCCCATACTGACTATCTTACCCCATACTTTCACATTGTCATCACTATCACCTCTGATCAGACAGGGCTATAAACATGTATTACCTATCTGATAATTCATCTACGACATTAATGTGGGCTCGTTCGTAGGATTGAATCTAGTTCAGGAGACTCTACGACCTAATCGTCGCTCATCGCGGGACTGAACTATAGTCTGAGTCTAGATAAATATCTAAGTCTGATATGTAATCTGAATTTTCATCTAGATAGAGTGTGTTTGTGAGTTTGTCTTGTGATTTAAGGTATAAAAATAATTATCCCCTAGGCAAACGATCTTAGTATCTGGGTGTTTGACCACACACATATAGGACTGTTTTTCTTTCCACAACATCAAAGAGTTACGTGCAAATTGTTCTGAGTATAATCTTTGTCAGATATATGAGATATATGGTAATTTTGTTTAAAGCCGCTAGTACTTGTGATTGTTTAACAATCACTATGTTTTTTTTAAAGAAGCAGCAGAAGTTGAGCTAAGCTAAGGACCGATTTCTGACATTACGTCTAGTTAATAACGTCTCTTACTCTTAACTGACTTCTAGAGTGGGTGAGTTTTGGTGGATTTATAAAATAAGGGAAAAATTATATATATTTTTTTCTCTCCTTCATTTTTGTAATAAAAATTTTTTATCCACCGATAGTAAAAGTAGTTTTTCCACTGTTAGACTGATCTACCATTTATTTGGCATAGTCGTCTGTATTAGGAGCTTAGGCCAGATAATAACAGCGATAGATTAGATAACGGATAACAGGACAGGAGGTATCTCATTGAAAATAATATTTTTTTTTGGGGTTTATTTTTCTCGTAAGTTGGTTTATGATAGAGTTTTTTTCTCTCCTTCTTTTCTTCTTTCTCTCTCGGGTTAACGGCATTTAGTTATTAGCCATGGCTGAGCGAGCTAAACTTAGAGCCATGCTGAGAGAAGAAGCAAAGGAAACAGGATTGCAAGGAGAAGAAGTGACCGCGTTTGTCAATGAAGAACTTGACCGATATGATGCGGAGAAGATAATTGAGGCAGAGAACGAAGCACAAGATAGAGCGGAGAGGAAAGAAGTCGAATAGCGTCAATCTCAAATGGAACAGAAGAAAATTGAGGCAGAGATGGAAGCTCGCAGGGCAAAAGATGAGGAAAGAGAGAAGGAGAGACAGCATGAGGAAAGAGAGAAGGAGAGACAGCATGAGGAAGAGAGAAGGAGAGACAGCATAAATTGGCGCTTAAGGCCCTAGAGGTCCAAAGTCGTGGTGCTATGTCTTCCTCCAGCAATGGAGAGTCTCCACCTCATTCACAGGTAACTGATTAATCCAGTACCCAATCTCCTCACCTCGTAGCTATGTCTTTCGCCCTAGAATCCTTCCCTAGCCCTAATAAGAAAATTGACTCGTTTCTCGAGAGATTTGAGAGGATGGTGACACTATATGGATTAGAGAGTTCCCGATGGTGTCTAAAACTTTCACAGCCTCTGAAAGGTAGTGCTTATGACGTCTACGTGAAACTGGGAAGCAGCCATCAAGACAATTACGACATGCTAAAGAAGGTTTTACTGGAGCGGTTCGAGATGAACGCTCGCAAATGTTTGCACCAGTTCAGAAACAGCAGAAAAGAAGGCACGGAGACATTTCATCAATTCTCTTCACGCCTGACGGGATATTTGACAAAGAGCATGGAATTTTCCGAGCTCACTCTCACTTTTGAAGGACTCCAGGAATTTGTTCTTACAGAATAAATAAAATCCACGTTGTCAAACGAAACCCGTAGATTTCTGGCTGAACAGGGCGCAGTAAAGTTGGAGGACATTCTTAGTAAGTCTGAACATTACGTGAATGCTTTGGCAGAGCTTCCCAGCACTAAACGCAAGCCGACAGATGAGCATTTTCGGAAAAATACTTCAGCGCCGTCTTCCCATCACCATAATCAACGAGAAACTTTACCCCAGGAAACATCGAAATTCTTTAAAAACAAGTACCCCACGCAACATTCTGATCAACCCAACCGGCCTACATGGCACAGCAGCCAGTAAGGTCAAGACAAGGGAAAGACCCCTGCACAAGGTACATCGGATCAGAGCAAGCACACCGGGACAAATAGAATCGGTTGCTTGTTAACAGACTCGCAACGGATAATGAGTGTCAGTGATTCTCAACCTGAGGATGAGAGCCCTCAACGCGAGGAACTGTTATTTTGAATAGAACTTCAACATCTTGACTTTTTGACACGACATTGGTCAAACCTGGTCAGGAGACAGAAGACACCGTCAAATTATGTGGAGTTTTCAAGAGTGATGCACCCATGACGCTTCCCATCGCATTGGTGGAGATACACTCTGATTTCAGCAGAGGTGTTATCAAAGCGGCTATTATGGTTGATCCTATCTACCCAGTAATACTAGGATGTAGATATGTGTTTGTTGGGAGACCGAAAGAGCCGATTGTGGCAGCAGTAACCACAAGAGGGCAAACCAAAAAGAAACGGGAGCCTGCGTCAAATTTGTTACCTAAGGAACTAAAAGAGGCGCAACAAAAGGACCCTACCTTGGTACCCTGCTTTAGGAAACTGCCCATGGCCAAGGACCCTAGACACAACGGAGACATCTTTTCTAAGGATGGCGTACTGTATCGTAGAACGGGTATCCCTGATCAAGGGCGTAACCAGCTGCTAGTACCGACGCAGTACAGAGCCCAAATCTTAGAAATGGGACATTCTCTTCCCTTTAGCGGATATATGGGACACAATGCCACTATTCAGCGAATATCGACTCACTATTGGTGGCCAGGAATTAACACTGATATTATCAGATACGTGAAATCCTGCGCCCAGTGCCAACGGTGGCACCCAAGCATTGGACACCCCCAGTTCCCATGGGTGAAATGCCAATAGTGGGAACACCATTTGAACGGGTTGCTGTCGACATTGTTGGACTGCTAGAAAGGACCAAAGGAAGGAACAGGTTCATCCTGACCTTAGTCGACTCTTGCACTATGTGGGCTGAAGCTATACCGCTAACATGCACGGATTCCAAGCATGTCGCAGAAGCCCTAGTGCCAATTTTCCCGCGGTTGGGATTCCCTCAACAAGTTTTGCCGAATGACGGATCCCAGTTCCGTAGCCTGTTGATGGATGAGATCGTTAAGATCTTAAGGAACCAGCACATCTACATAAGCCCTTATAATCCGGCCGGAAGTGGGTTAGTAGAACGTGTCAACGGAAGCCTCACCATGATGTCACGCAAGCTGGGACAAGAGAAACCTGAAGACTGCGACCTTTTCATTCCTGCAGTCTTATTCGCCTACAGGGAAGTCCCCCAGGCCTCTACAGGTTTACCACCAGCTACTCTTTTATTCGGCATTGTTTTTCCTTATCAATGTTTAATCTCCATCTTACAAACATATATGATAGAGATTAAACATTGATAAGGAAAAAACAATTTCGTATATCTGAAAATGTCATCACACATAAACACATGCGATACAAGCGCGAATACACATGCACACACTCACAAAGTAATTTAAAAAAAATTTCAAGAAAAAAATTGTATAAAAAAGAATACAAAAGGCATATATATATATATATATATATATATATATATATATATATATATATATATATATATATATATATATATATATATATATATATATATATACACACCAATACCTCGCTCTTTCGACAGGTTAGGGACCAGAGCTATGACGAAAGTCGAAGCATAGCCTTTATTTAGCTTACAAATGCATTAGGGCCGCCAAAAAACGAAAATAACTAACTATATAACACTTGCGAATGCGTGCAACACCTAGATAAACAGAAATAAACATAAGAGTAAAGAAAATACAGTAATAAATAAAAAATACATAAATAGCATCTTACCTTAAAATCATTCTTGAGCAAGTAGACGATGAATATATACAGTATGTACAGTTTTGAATGTTGGTAATTTAAGGGGATTCTAGACTTAGAAAACCAGATGGAGAAAATTGAGGTGAACGACAACACTCATCTTCAGAACTGGAGGATTTCAATCTAATTCTTTTAGGAGAAGGAGATCTAACTGGGGCTGATGTTGATGGCTCGGAATCTGAAGGGTTAGAGGGAGGGGTGACTGAAGTTGGTTGTGGCGGTTGCGTCTTGAAAAAGGAGAGCAAAGACGTTTACCTCATTGATGTCTTCTTCCTTTCCCTAAGAAGTTCTCTGTAACAGGCTATTTGGTGTTCTAGCCCACTATTTACTTTTGAACTTCTGTCTAAATTTATTCTACGTTGAAGATCTGCTGCTTTGTGTAGCCAACTTCTTCTATAATTTTTTTCAAGCTTCACTTGAAACGCTCCTGCAGCTGCGGTATCTGCGCTAGCTAATTCTGCCTTCACTGCTATATTATGCAAATTTGACCTTTTCTTAAATTTCTCAAACCAGCCCCTGCTAGCTCCAAAATGTCTCTTCAGCTGATGTCTCTCCTTGTTCAGCCTTCATTGCATTAAATAAAGTTTGTGCTTTATAAGATCTTGGCTTAGAGGAATGTTGTGGCTGACTTGGTCTTCAATCCACACATTTAACACTTTCTCCATCTCACCAATTAAATTGTGCCGCTTTCTAATAAGTTTGGTATGCACTGGCGTAGCGTTTTTTAATTTCCTCTAACACTTTAGCTCTGTTCTTTACAATTGTTCTAACTGTAGTGCTTGGTACACCTAGCCTGCGGCCTATTTCAGCATTTAAGATGCCTTGTTCATTAAGCTTGATTAGCTTAAGCTTTTCTTGCAAATTGAGAACCTTATGGGTTCTTTTAACTTTGTCACTACACTTAGGACCCATTATGAATATATTAAAGCAGAAAAATAAGTAGTACTGTATAAGGCCTAATCACACAAAAAAGTACAGTATGAAAACTGTACACGTGTCGTATAATCACCATATGAACACTGTCATTAGACTGTTATCACTAAAATAACTATGAACTGTTTACAGTATAATCACAAAAATAATATAGTATGAATAGTTTTGTTATTTTAATCACAAAAATAAGTAGTATTAATATGTTTAATGACAAATATAAGAGATTCAATGCGGACAACTTAAAAAAAAAACAGTGCACACCGAACGATTTCTGTTCAAAGACTGAACGACGAAAGAATCAAGATGACGCGCAGTTGTGACCAAATACGACGAAAGAGCGAAGCGAGCGACGAAATTTGGAAACGTGGTTAGAATTGAAAACCGACGAAAGAGCGAAGCGACGAAAGTCGAAGCGACGAAAGTCGAGGTATTGGTGTATATATATATATATATATATTTCGTTTGTATCACGGTAAAATGCGTAGGCTAAAAAACGTGACTCTGATATAAAGAGAAATTAAATCTGCTGATGGACTTCTCTTGATACCAGGACATTAGCGTATGTATAAATGTACAATGATATGTTAATACCCTCTTTACACAAATGAACGCATAAATATTTATATATTTCTTTGTGCACTTAAGCTGCTGCTATTTCTATATATGAATGCCTCAGTTAATCATATACTTTAAGCTTTTGCATTGCTAATTTTGTTCATGTTTTGTTCGGTTTACAGCGTATTGCGTTTTCAGAAGATATACTGTTAACGAAAATGATGTAGTCCCAACGACAACACTTCGAATGAAGCACAATGTGCTATCTTATATTTATACCTGTCTCTGGTTTGATGTCTGCTCTTTTAACAGCGAACGGTGCCTTCATTGGATGTGTGTGATGTTCCCGGAAACGGGGCCTCCCAGATCTGGGGCAGAGATGCGTCTCGGCTTCGATGACGCTCATTGGTGAAACCCCTTCACTGATTCATTGGTTGAACATGAGATGTAGCATACGTATAGGCATGAGTTGGCAAGGAAGCAAACCTGTAAAAATTGCTTGATGAAATCGGATGTGTTGGGCCGAAAGGCGCAGATATCGCAGCCTAGCTGTAAACTACGACACAACATGCTTACCGCTCAAAACTAACGGCCAGCATGGTAAGAAAGATATATGACTGCGAGAGAACGCAAACAACATTTACAAGCTCTACTTAAGATATATAGTACATGATCGCTAGGGAGGTTAGTAAAACCAGACACAATGGAAAGTGAGAAGACGTGAACATACTTAAGAAAAATGAACAACATTACAAGTATGGATAAAATGCAACCAGAAAAAAGCGGGAAATTTAACAGTCATGGAATTCTTAATAAAGAAAGAAGCGCATGAACATCAATGCTTCCTGACCAATGTCTCTGACCGATGTCATCTCGTTTAGCAAATTTTGATGTCTTATTCTACCACCTGTTCCATCTATTAACTTTTGCGTTGGCAGTGTGGTTAGAGCGGTGTTTTCTTGTGGCAAAGGTACCGGGTTCGAAATACAGTGGCAGTCTACACAGTGGCAAATGGTACTGGACTCTGCTCTTGAGTTAGGTAAGCCAAAGACAGCGAGGACGAGAACTGGTTCCCCACCTGTGGAAGATGGACCTAGTATAGTGAAGTCTCTAACACTTCACTTCCTACATCAGTTTTGGCCGTTACCCTTTTTTTTTAACTTGGCTGGACCTGAGTTAAAATACTGGTTGATATAAAATGACTTACATTTCTCCATTAAAAGCTTAACCGGAAAATGTGAAAATACATAATTCTATTTGTTACTGTACCTGGTGTAGTTCCCTGGGTCTCGTAGTAGTCTCCCTTTCAGTCATTACTGACCATAGGAACGCACCCCAACACAATGTCTGGGCCGACGCGAGGTTGGGCGCGTGGGTGAAGAAGTCAAGCTGTTGCCTATGCAGCATGACCCACGAAGCTGGTGAATCCAGAGAAACAGCGTAGCCGAGACAGTCTGGCACCAGTTATCCAAGTAGGATCGCGTCATCTAAGGAACCTCGACGGATTTAATGAGGCATTCGTGGTTTCACCGTGAGACAGTGTGAAGTTAGACATGCATGGCTTAATCTTAGAGACAAGAATATGACTACTAGCAGGATCAACTAGATAACTGTACGGACAGACGTGCGTCTTCTTCGAGCTCTCGCGCGGGGAGAAAGAGCCAAAAAAAAAGACAAAACAACAACAACAACAACAACAAAGTGACTACAGCACTTTCAGGCATGTCGTATTATGACTATTATGAAGTTGTTCATGTGGCTGACAGCTTCATCACGTAGAACAAATTGATATAGAAATTGAAGTTGGAAGAGCATTTGACTGCATGGTGCAAGCTTTCTGCAAGGGGACCAGCTTCCTGCAAGGGGACCAGCTTCCTACAAGGGGACCAGCTTCCTACAAGGGGACCCAGCTGGATTCGTGGTTCCATTCTTCATAAGGAGAGCAAAGAGAAATCATGATGATGATTTGTTACAGTGGTAGTTAATGGGTCATTCTTCCTCGTGTCTGGTATGTCGTACTATTTAGATGATCATTTATCTCATTTTTTTTTGTTTCTATTTTTTTTTTTTTTTTTTAAAACCAGCGGCACTTGGGCTTTCAGCCCTTCGGCCCAGTGACATGTCATTGCGAGGCTGGGGGGTCAGTGTACTTTCCTTCCAACCCGGTCAGGAGCTTCGCTCCTTCCCATCCACACGGGATTTATGTGCAGGAGCCGTTCAGATTATTCAGTCAAATTTCCGGTCGTAAACATTTCTTCAAACGCCGACGGCCGGGTTTGAACCATGAACACCTGTTCGCCAGTACAACGTCGTAGCCATTACACCAGCGCGGCTCCCTTTATCTCATTAAATGTAATAACTGTCGCTCTCTAACACTGGCACGAACATCACATTCATTCATTTCCCCTTAGCTCACTAAAAAATTCACGCTAAGTCTTCTTGTTCTGTGCTATCCATTCCGTGTCTTCTTTACCCATTTCGTTTCTCTCTCCAGTTATCTTCTCCACATGTTTTTCTGTCACCCACTACCTCATTTTCTATGCGGATTCCAGAACATGGACTACTTTGTAATGTCGCGTGTTGCTGTCAAAATTCTGTATTTCATTTTATTTGTAGTAATGGCGTACACCATAGTTCTAAGTCTTCCTCGTTAGTCATTTTCAGGTTTACCAGTGATGGTGGACCAAAGACTAGACAAGTTCTTTTCTTCTCCTTCTTCTTCTATTTCTTTTTCTTCTTCTTCGTTTGCCCTCAGACTTCCACATTAATGACTACAATAAAGGCAGTAGTCAGCTCTCAAGGTTCCTGACATCTCCAAACAGTTTTTCGTTAAGAGAAGTGTGTTGTTGCCACATGCTACTCCGTTCACTGCTGTAAGTTGAGTAGGACTGGAACAGATGTTCCTTTTCAGGACCTAGATTATATCAACGCTGGAGGAGCTAGCAATCTTTTTCAGGACTACTTCATGCTAACTGATAGAAGCTAGTTTCCTTTTCATGGTTTAGTGTTTTACTCAGTTAACAGAGTTCACTATTTTGTTAATGACAATTGCAATCTGATATAACCAAGTTTAGGTTGACAAGAATATACTATGCCACAAGAAGGCAAACCCCTTATCGAAAATTCCTCATATTGGCTACAGCTCTATTAGTCACGCGGTTGATATGTAGATATTCAGACAAATCAGCAACAAGGGCTACATAAGTTTTAGGAGAAGGTATATACATAAAACTAAAAGAGTGAAACTATCTCAATGGCTACGGGAGAATTAAATTTTAAATCCTGAGTCAGACGCAATAAACAACACTACAACTGCAATAATAATTATTTAAAAAAGGGAATAATGCTAAAGCCGATGTAGTATTCCTCCCATATTCTCTATTATTAATAATTACCTCATAAAAACAAAAAAATTAGACACCCTGTCAGACGAAGTAATGGGAACCAGCTATAAATTAAACATTGCGAGATATGTGATCATGAGAAAGCAGATGAAATTTGTCAAAGAAGGAGGAAAGAAGAAAAATTAAAACTGATGACAGGACATCATATGACGCGATAAAAGCAATATTCATATTTAGATCCAATGGAAAAGGGGCATTAAGATCACCCAGAATCAGGTCTAATAACAGTAGTAGTCATCTCCTTCAGTCATAACTGGCTATGGGGATGCGCCCTTGAGGTGTTAGTCCTCAGCTGAATTTTTGCCTGTTGTTCCTTTCGGAGTGTTCTTTCCTTTTCTGCTTGTTTTGAGAGCTTCTTTTCGCTCAGTCTGAGATGGCACCTAAAGGAGCATCGAGTCAGATATTACAGAGCCATATTACCCCTTATCAAGAAGAGATCAAGTGATATTTTTAGACTGAGAACCGGCCATTGCAGACTCAAATAATATCTGTGTAGAAAATTAAGAATCGAACAAGCGGGAATGTATCCATGCAAGAAAGACAAGCGGACAGTATAACATGTCCTCCAAAAATATCACTCTACCAGAAGAGCAGATTTACAGCACCCTTTTTAGGTATAAACTATATGGCAATCAGAAAGCCTGAACAGGCCGCCAACCACATGAAGGAAATACATGTGGTTTTATGAAAGCGAAAGAAAAAGGAGGAAGAAGATCATGTGTTTTTATCGTGATTCCTAGCTGGCTACAACATAGTCTCCATACAGACCTCGTGGTATTGTCATCAACCTTAGCTATCATCTGTTTGCATGCTACCATCCCCGTCCAAACAGTTGACATGGTGTTGAGGTTCACGTCATGGTGTGTAACAAATCTTGATGAAGTTGATCTTATCGGAACTTTTCCACACCATGTTGAAACCCAACTAGTTGTGCAAAAGATTTGAAAATATTTAGACGGTATGACGAGAGAGTATTTATCCAGGAATGACGTATGCTGCGTTGAATGGAGTCTGCGGTGCTCTGTCGTAGCGTACAGAAGTGTGGCAAAGTCACTATATTATTAGATGTGTTTATTAAAAGTGTCAGGACTATGTCTATAGATATATCAAGTATATTTGCGTGCTGGGTGCACTGTTCCGTATTATAAAGGTTGATAAACCTGTACATGAAAACAATTAACATTTGTATAAGTAAATTAATGAATTAGCTGACGAAAAAGGATGTGTGCTGTAGAGCACTGAAGTGTTTGGTTACTATTGTCTGACGATATTTTATTATGTATTAATAAAGGAGTCGTATGGAGTAGTCTATGGCTTAAATATGAAGGAAGCATGCCTATGAAGCATTTACTTACTCATGAGAGTCTATAAAGAAAATGAAGAAAAGTTAGGTCTATAGTATATATAAGGTTAAGGAATTACTATCAAACGGTGAGAGTATATTAAAAATTATTAAAAATGCATGTTCACGAAATGATTGGTGTTTATGACTTTTTGGAGTGACAAAATAAATGTTCCAGTACAGTGTTAATACTTGTACATTACGAAAAGTCGTCAAAAGCAAGGACTGTTGTGAAGTATATTCAAGTTGAAACAGTTTTATTGAAATTAATTGAAGAAATCCTCGACAACGAAAGAAATTGAATCCGTACTCTATGTTGTGGGGAAACATCAGACAAACCCCCTAACACATGGGATCTCCCAATAGCTGACTGTTAACTTCTAGTCACAGCCACAATAACTGATTGCTACCTTATGGTCACACTCCATGGTTGTACTGCTAGGAAAAGCGAGCAAGCTATCATCACATACTTAAAAAAAAACATGTCTACGACCTAATTTCACCAGAAACAATTTCTCTTTAACGTTTATGTTACATTCAGTGTGTTTTTCTTTTATGTCTTCAGCAATCACTGATTGGAACATGACTCCTTAATTACAAAATGCAAATAAGACGTGTCTAAGTCTAGATTAAAACTCTTTCCAGGTCGACCTTTCTGTTCTAAAGACCTGAACTTCATCGTCCTGGAATATCTTCAGCACCGAAAATACTTTTTATTCAGGTCACAGAGAGATTCGGAAACAGACGAAATTGCGAGATCGATGAGTTTGTTTACTACAAATAGAAATCTGATTAATTTATCTTTTTCGGGGTCAGTGTAGGGTCTTAGATCAGACAGTTTTTTAATGTTATGCTGAGGTTGCTATTCGCCTTTTTTGGACAATAGAGCATGTCAAAGGGAAATAGGAACTTTACCACGAAATATTGATCGAAGTTCAATTAAGTAAAATGGAGGCCGTTGAAAGTACTGTACTTCGTTATGTGGAAGTCAGGATACTGAAGATCGCTCTATATGCCTGATTTTGTGTGTGTAGGTCATATACAGAGATATGCTGTATGTTACAGGCACTCATACTTACTTACTCTTACTTACTTACTTACTTAGTCGTTCCCCTTCTACCTTGAGGTGTAGAGGTTTGGAAGAGAGAGCGCCAGACTATCCTATCGGCTGTCTTCCTCCTGGCCTGGTTCCATTCTAGTCCTCGGTCCTTCAAAGATTGTCTAATGTTGTCCTCCCAGCGGACTCTGGGTCGTCCTGGGGGTCTGGATCCCTGGCTCTTTGTTTCCCATGCTTGTCGTGGTAGCCGATCTTCTCCCATTCTGCAGACATGGCCAAACCATCTTGGTTGGGACTGTTCTACTTGGGTCTGCAGGGGGTGGGATTTTAGGCCTTGACGTATCGTCTGGTTGCGGACCATGTCTCTTCTTGTTACTTCAACCATCTTCCTCAGATACAGGCACTCATACGAAATATAATAAATAAATAGGTAAACAAATAAATGAATGTAATAAACAGGCACTCGTTGGATTTAAAGGATGACACAAGAAAACAGAAAAGAAAATGTAAGTGATAGGATTACCGGGAATCGAACCTAGGACCAACCAAACGGCGCCATCGCCTTGCTGTGACAGTTATTGTTATTGTTAATCAGTGTGACAGTATTGCCTCCCCTGCTTTGCAGTAGTGGTCCAACAGTGGCCAAAACTCAAGAGTATCTAATATGGGCTTCAAAGATATCTACCTTCGAACAAAATTACTCTTGGCAGAGATGTAGATAGAAGGGTAATAACACTTCTATTACAAAGGGAGTCTTCACAAGATATTCAGATCCAATGCACTCATACGAAATATAATAAATAAATAAGTAAACAAATAAATGAATGTAATAAAGAGGAACTCGTTGGACATAAAGGATGACACAAGAAAACAGAAAAGAAAATATAAGTGAAAGAATTACCGGGAATCGAACCTAGGACCAACGAAACGGCACCATCACCTTGCTGTGACAGTTATTGTTAATCAGTGTGACGGTATTGCCTCCCCTGCTTTGCAGTAGTGGTCCAACAGTGGCCAAAACTCAAGAGTATCTAATATGGGCTTCAAATGTATCTACCTTCGCACAAGATTACTCTTGGCAGAGATGTAGATAGAAGGGTAATGTCACATTATATATGTTCGACAAAATTTCAGGTTGGTTACACTGAGAGTGCCAACACTGATATAAATTTAAAACCCGGTTGATCAGCTGACCGGAAGGGAAGTGGTCTAAAATTCTGGCGCAAAAAGTAGTTGAGTTCTGGCGAGTGTACGGGCAGGCCACCTTATGTTCCCTGTCAGCATTTTTGCTGGGATATGCATGCCATGATTGTTCATTGATAGTGCTTGTCATTTCTTCATGTGGTCAGGATTAGTTTGCATAATTCTTGAGTGGTGGTGTTGTTTCTAGTGGCATTTCCTCAGATCATCAATGATAAGTTATTTGTGTTCCAGTATTGCTTTATCATAGTACAGGATTTAGCCGGTGAGCGAAAGTCATTGTGATGTTTGCTCGGTATGACATACCAGTGAATAGGATACTGATAGATTGAGTTGTTGGTTATTGCAAGTTATATTGGCATTTCTGTTGCATTGTATTTCATATGTATTGCTAGCCGTGTGTGGCTTCCGTGTGTGCAGTGATTATTAAAAGGGAACTTACCTGTTGAAGGTGTTATGTTTACTTATTGTCAGCTATTGTATGCTGTGGTCGTATCCTTAGATGATGAGCCAAAGAGTACAGATTTATCATGTGTTAAATCCACAGTATAAAAAGTTTGTCGGACAGCTGGGGAGCTCTTGTTCGTTGTGTAGTATATCTATATCTAGTGTCTATATTTTCTATATACAGGCCAGAACGAGTTATGCACACAGAGTGTTAGAAGATTGTAGGGCACGGTGTGTTGGCGCCTTCATATTTACTGCTAAGTCACGGTAGTGAGTTATTTCCGGTCGTCCAGTGTAAAGTCAGTGTGTTTGTCAGTCAGTGGAGTGAACTGTTTACGGTCGGTTGACCTCGCTTACCGTAGCTGACCTAGATACAGCGTCTCAGTGAAAATTGCTATTTTCAGCCGGTGAATATTTTACAGTCTTGGTCGTCGATACTGTGTTGCACAGGTAATTTTGTAATTTTGTGTGTGTGTGCTAGAGGTTGCAAGTATGGTTAGAAGTATGTCAGAGTAATAGGGTAGAATCGCAGCTGGCTGCTGGTTGTACAGTTTAAGATATTGCAAGGTATACTTGGTGGCTTAATGATAGTGATCCAGTTGGAACAGCGGAGATTATGTGTCATTTTGGCTGATATAGATTGTCCCGAGTGACTGACTCTGTGTGTCGTCAGGAGGGATCGGTTGGTCTATTGTTGTTGTTGATAGGTGGGCCCGAGTGACTGACTGTGTGTGTCGTCAGGAGGGATCGGTTGGTCATCTGCTGTTGTTGATAGGTGGGCTCGAGTGACTGACTGTGTGTGTCGTCAGGAGGGATCGGTTGGTCTACTGTTGTTGTAATAAGCTAGCCCGAGGAGCTGACTGATGTGCCCGGCCAGGGGTGAAGATCAACGTCTGTGACGGCATCTTACCAGATTGATGTGCCCGGCAAGGGGGGTGAAGATCAACGCCTGTGACGTTACCTTACCACACTGATGTGCCCGGCCAGGGGTGAATATCGACGATTAAGCATACTTTGTGGGGACACTAGCATAGCAGGGTGCCAAGTGACATACATTTATTCTTCCGGCACGTAGACGAGTGTAAGCCTGGTTACCTGACATGATCGTTCTAGTGTAGACTGTGCTCTCATAGCTCCGTACAGGACAGTGCATTCTTTTGGATATTAGTTGCAGTACTGTGCCAGAGGACATTAGGATGTTATGCTGACATACAGACTTCCGTGGAATTTTCTGGAACATTGATATCGATTGAACGTTTTCAAGTGTAGAGACTTGTTTGTGCTGTGTTCATCATTCATCACCAGTGCTGAGAAAGTTCTTGCTCAAGCGCCGTTGGATCTTCAGTTAAGTTTTTGTTTGTAATCGTTGAATGATATTCTATATTGATTGTTCTTCTTTTTTCCTTTAAATTCTAAATTTTCTTTTGTGTCTTTCTATCTGATACTAGTTATCATATAGTCTGATCTTTGGAGTAGTATAGTTCTGTAACTTTATTTGCTTCTTGAAGCTTGCTTCTTGGTTTATTATTGTTTTTCTTTCCTTGTGTTTTGTCCGTTTCCCTACTTTCTGGGTAGAACTTAGTATGTATGTAGGTAAGTAGTTAGTTAGATCAGACGTTTCTCTGTATTCCTTAGTACTTGGTAGTGGTTAGATTATATATTTTGATATGTTATAGGGTTAATTTTGCTTATAGGTTATTTAGTTTATTTTCACTGGAGTGATTTGCTAGTGCCTGGTGTAAGAAATACCTTTCAGCACCTCATTGTTGACTTTAGTTGTTGTTTAGTCTGTTGTGTAATAGTATATTCGTGTGTTCAAGGGAGGAAGGGTGGTGAGTTTAATTCATTCTTGTCCTACATGTGGGAAAAGATTGAATTAGACCGATTCTTTATAGGGTGTGGCTGTGTTTGTTTAGAGGTGAAGTAAGGCAGACGGTTTTCCTGCGACTGCCCTACTTAACATTCCAAGCCCTGTTGGTGTTAGGCGTATTCGTGCAGTTTTTATTTACATTGTCGTGTACATTCAGTAATTCTTTTGTTGTGTTTAAGTGGTGTGTTTTCTTGTTCCATCTTTCTATCTTGTAAATACGTTTACAGGTATCCCTTGTTTTCGTTCGTGCGCAGTCACGCATTGTATATATTAATCTACCTCTTCTCTTCTTGGTCTATCATCTTGTTCCTCGTGACTGGAATTTTGTTTTCGTAGTGTGGTGTGCGTGTGTTTCTTTTATCTGTGTAGTGCTCATTTTGCCAAGGGAAACACTTGCATAACATAGATTATTAAGATTAGTAATAAGTGAAGTATTATCTGAGTATTGCACCAGTGTTGGTGCCAGTAACAGACTTTGAAGTAATAGCTGATTTATTGTCAAGTTGGTATAGTGATGTCAGAGCACCAGAAACTGTCAACTATTGTAAGTTTGTTTGAGTGTATCACAGAGACTAAGTGGTCAGAAAGACCAAATTTCCAGAGTGATGAGACTGTAGCCAAGTGGCAAAGTAATACTATATTTATACAATAAGAGACAAAGGTTGATGATGTGTATACAGTGAGAGGTGAGGTGATATATACTTACATGCATATATATATATATATATATATGCGTACATTGGAGTAGTGATATCAATATTTATTGTTATTACTGCATATTTTGTAACCAGTGATATAAGTGAAATATATACGACTGAATATTGGTATAGAAAATCTATAGCAAGAGATAATAGTGAGTATTCTGAGTGTACACAATGGACCTACATTCTTTCATTCAGATTTAGAAAGAATGTGGGTACACTGGCAAAGAATTAAATGACTATGCCAAAGCTGAATTTTATTCAGTTGAAAATCAAAAAGCTTTACAGCAGAAGGAAGAGAAGGAAAAGATTGAGAAGCAGATACGGATAGAGAGGTTCGAGCTGAACAGCTAGAGCTAAAAAGGAAAGAATTCGAGCGACAAGAAAAGAAGATGAAAGAAGATTAAGAGTTACAAGAAAAGAAGATGAAAGAAGATAAAGAGTTACAAGAAAGGAAGATGAAAGATGAAAACGAGTGGAAACAGAGAGAGTTCGAATTGCAAGAAAAGAAGTTGAGAGAAGATAGAGAATTGCAAGAAAAGAAGATGAGAGAAGATAGAGAGTTAGAATTAGAGAAGGAGAGAATGAGAATTGATAAAGAAATGCAATTAAAGAAATTGGAAGTGGGTGCGAGTGGTCAGAACTCGACTCCTGGAGGGGCTCATCGTCCCTTTAGGCTGCGACTGCCGAATTTTAATGATAAAATTGACAGCTTAGATTTTTTACTTGAAAGATTCGAAGCCAAATGCGTGACCTATAAGGCTGACATAGATCAGTGGCCATCTCTGTTATCGACGCTGCTAGTGGGGCCTGCGATGGAGACTTTCTATAGCCTCCCGTTAGAGGAAAGGGCCGATTACGACAAAGTAAAGGAAAAGTTGCTCCGGAAGTTCCGTCTGACTGCTGACGGTTACCGGACGCGTTTTAAAAACGCGATGCCAAGCGCAGACCAGGACTTGGAGGATTTTATCTTGAAGATCAAACTTCTGTTGAATAGATTGATCGAAATGGAGGGATAACGAAGGACTATGATGGCTTGATAGACTTAGTGTTACGGGACAAAGTGTTGTCCTCGTGTTCCAGTGAGTTGGTTGCGTTTTTTCAGGAACATCAACCAAAGGACATTGAGTCCATGGCCCAATTAGGGCACTATATTGTCCTTGCCCACCCGGGCAAACCCATTCCAAAGTCAGGTCTGTCAGACGAGTTAGTTGCCAGCGTCGGCAAAGTTCAGCGCCATCCTTGGCGAAATCAGTCAGACAAGGCAGACAGGGGTCAAGAGCAGAAGTATGAGAAGCCTTCCAGTCCCTATCAACCACGTAGATGTAGCTATGGGAATTTTCGATCTCATAGGAACGGTCGGCCGAGGTGGCAAAATCGACAGTATGATAGTTATAGCGACGGAGGGGAGCGCCAAACGCGAAAGCAGGTAAGCTTCGAAGACTCTCAGGACAAAGACCGGTTTTGGTATAAAACCAAACATCCGAAGCAGAGGAGTGTTTCCTCAGAGAGTCGATCGTCTGACTCGGATGCGGGGTCTTCGTCATCGAAAAGCTCCAGCAAAAGTACACGCTTTGAGAAGAGGAAAGAGCGCACGTGTACCAATTGTGGTTGCAGGGGTCATTATGCCGACATATGCACTACCCCGATCGAACACGCGAATTCCGCGGTGGAGTTAGACACAATCAACAGCGAGGACTGTGCGGGGTGCCGCCCTCTGTTCCACACAAACGAGAGGTTAGTGTTTCAATGCGGGCATGCGGCACCATGTCTATCGGCAGTCCATGAGACTGGCAAGGTTATCCTCCACGAAGGCAAGGTGGAGAATAGACCATTCCGGGTGTAGAGGGACACTGGTTGCACCACAATTGGGGTGCGTCGATCGTGCATCGACGACTCCTGCCTTACAGGCAAACCTGTAAAGTTCACCATGTTCGGGGGCAAAGTATCAAATTCTTTAAGACTAACATACCACTGCTACACACGAGATACTGTTAGTGAATTCAATCTGTTTGTTGACATAGATTTCGCCACCCAGGCTATTTATGGTCATGCGTTATCACTGTCATGACTACTGTTTTCCTACCGTGTTAAATGTTGCAGTGAGTGTGCGTGGGTACATTCACACGCCACAGATACGCACGTACGAGTCGTGGAACTATAGGTGACATTTAACATAGTTTATTGTCACAATACGTTCATATGAAATACTTATAGTCAAACATAACTCACAACAAGGAAGTACTATAGTCACATCTCCACTTCTCATAACCATTAGCGCTATACAACATCAACACTGGATCCTCTCAGCAACGGTCGGCATCACCGTGCTAATATAATAAATAATGATCTCCTCAAATATGCCTCATCAAAGACGCTCTCAACATTGGCGCTCTAATGTAACTATGGATCCTCTCAATAATAACAATGGCCTCCTCAAATATGCCTCATCAAAGACGCTCTCAACCTTGGCGCTTTAATGTAGATCTGGATCCTCTCAATAATAACAATGGCCTCCTCAAATATGCCTCATCAAAGACGCTCTCAACCTTGGCGCTTTAATGTAGATCTGGATCCTCTCAATAACAACAATGGCCTCCTCAAATATGCCTCATCAAAGACGCTCTCAACCTTGGCACTTTAATGTAGATCTGGATCCTCTCAATAATAACAATGGCCTCCTCAAATATGCCTCATCAAAGACGCTCTCAACCTTGGCACTTTAATGTAGATATGGATCCTCTCAATAATAACAATGGCCTCCTCAAATCACCTCAATGGATCCGGTTAGCAAACGGACATCATCCTCGCCGTGCTAACAACATAAATAATAATACTCGTGGCAATTTCTCGCAAGACTGCACTCCCTGGCAGTTTGCAGTAATCTCGCCCTCATGGATCCTTACCTCTTCAAAAATACTCACAAACATAATTCTCCAATAAACTCAGGAATGATGGGCCTACACAAATAATGGCCTCTATAACTTTTGCACTGCGCAGGCATACTCAAAACACACACTGTAGGACCGACCTCTCCCGTCGGTACCCAAAAACAGACTGCTTCACGGGAATACCCTTCTCCCGCCTAAAACAGATACGAGACCCGGCTGTTCAAAAAACACCGCTCAGTCTCACTACTTGCACGGGCTAGCCACAAATAGCTAAAACCCCGCAGCTCACAACAGTTTGGAGTGAATACACCTTCACAATTGAACTGCCTAGCGTTCACACGCTTTTCTAACTTAACATCAGCTTAATCAAGCAACGTAACCCGTAATCGAATCTATTCCCTTACCATTTTCAAGATCACCTCCCCTTGCTAATATTTACTCTGTATCAGTTGCCACACCGCCCGGGAAAAAAAATGATTTATCGTTTTTTTGTTATTGAAAATTTAAGTCCCAAAAATTTAGAGATAAATGAAATTATATTATATTGCTACCAAAAAAATGTACCTATAACAAATGAAAATAGTACATCTACCAGAAATATCAGCAATAAATGTAATATTACAACTAAAACATCAAACATAATCAATCAAATATCCCAATGAATGTAACCGATGTAAATTACAACAAAAACATCAATCATAATACAAGCATACCAAAATTAATCTTAATACGACACCAAGCTAAGTACATTTAGTACAAGCAACAACCAATAGAAAGTGAAAGAACAAGATCAAACAACAGAAGAATGATCTGTACAAAAGGAAAGTAAGAAATCGGAAAATGAGAAACAATTAACAATACCACATAATAATCAATAAGTAAAACGATTTCATGAAAAATAAATACAAATTTACCAAAATACTAGTTACATTATAATAAGTTATATAATTAACTCAAGAATACAATGAATGAAAGTATAAGTATTGAAAGAAGAAGAAGTATACAAGATGAATGAAGAGAAACGAAGATGTGATACGGAAATATAAACAAGATATGAACACATATCGGAAAGACAACAAAAGGATAGAATTAAATGAAAAATAGTCAACAAAGACGAATGGAAAGCAAAGGTATGAATGCATAGAAAGTCAATAACAATACATACTAATAAATGTTTAGATCAGACAATATCTTTCAAAAATCAAATACAAACATGATTACAAGGCACAAAATAAAATGTCAAAGTATATCCATACTAACACCACAAAAAGAATAATTCATAACTAAACAAAGTCGAATAAGTAATTTAACTAAGTTACAAAAATTATACTTAACTGAAAATAAATTATAAACCTTACACAAACAAATAATAGCATTTGCGATAACTAAGTTTTGACCTAACGCACAATCAACCGCTAAATAATAAAAATACATCATAATATCAGATAAGACAAGTTTCCAAAGAAGTAATATCCCTTTCAATCATAGGGCACACAAAAATAAATTACAATGCAAAAAAACAATTTTTTCCAAAATTACCATACAAAATATTTCAGAACGATAAGTTATCAAAAAATCGAATTATTATTTAAGTAATTCTAAGTCATAACTAATAAACTAACAATGAAATTAACTTTTAACAAAATGAGAGAAGCATAACATATCTTATCTCTAGACAAACATGTAAGTTTTTCTTTTTCCTCAAAAAATACATTAAAAAAAAACACCTAAGAAAAATACGATGTCATCTGTATATCAACTTTCCAACATACAAATATAACATAATGTATTATAACAATCCACCTATATTGTTTAAACAAACAATAGTATCAGATGTGTCTATCAATTTTACAAAAAAGTTCAATTTAATTTATAAGTTAATTCTAACTAACAATAGCGTTAAGCTTCAGTGTTATTTAACTGTAAATTTATATCTTACTTAGCCTAGTATAAATCTAAAATTTAATGGAACAATAGGATATGAAAAAGTAGTCCTATAAAAATACCTGCAAAGGTTTTGTTTATCAAATTAATCTGCTGCAAAAATGTTAAAAAATCTTATTATTTAAATTCTAGGTACTATGCTCTAACAAGATCAATGTTTCTAACAATTCAAATACACAATTATTTCTGATACATGCAAGATAATTCTACAAAATCATATTACACAACATAACAATAAATTTATATAATTATCCTAACAACCTACAACCCGAAAAATATACAGATCAATAATTATGATCTAAATGAGCATAGGTTTGACACCGCTCACTGCATTTATCAAAAATTACATACAAATTATTACCAACACATATGTTACACACAATCAAAACAGAATAGTATACAAATGGCATTAAAAAATTGGACTGGTACATTCGAAACAATCATATATGTTCCACAAAAAATATATATGTAGCAATCAAATGATGCATACAAATGAACATCATAATGTTTCAAAGAAATTACAAGTATTTAATAAACATCATATGATATATTCTCCACAGAATACAATAACATGTACTATTCTAAAAAATAAATCAGCTGTAAAAAAAATATATCCCGACAATCTGTCAATAATTCTTGATCCTCCAAAAAGTGACTCGTCAGATGTATAGCGAGACGCTCATAGGTTCTGCTTGATAGATAATCCACATTCTTCACGGATAATGTCAACAAGTGCGCCAACTCATCACAACGTCGCACGCTACGAGACAATACAAATGAAATTTTCTATTAATCATCTGTTAGATTTAATAAGGAAAAACGGAAAATCAACTTTCACGTTTACCTATCCCTTGTGATGGAGTAGAGTCTTGGCCCCTTTTCACACACCTCAACAAGTCCTCCTTAAACGATGTAAACATCACAGAAGGCTTAGCGACCACTTGACCGTAACGAAAGTTCATCCTTGTTGTAGGCTGAAAAAAATTACTACGTTCACAAGAACGAGATGACCTTTCGACACCACTAGTGTGACAATCAACAGTATTATTACTTTGCTTGTTAATAACTTTGCTCTCATGTGGAGCACCGCTAACCTGGTTACAATTTCTATAATTGCTGTTAAGAACATTGTTATTTGTTCTATTGACACAGTTGTACTGTTTTACATCCCAGTTAGCATAATTACAATTAGCATTTCCTCTTCGATAAAAATATCTACTAGATGGAACTGGCTTTTTATCAAAAAGTTTATTATCAGATTGACAAACTTTCACATAATTATTTGCACCATAATTTCTAACACTCTCAGGATCACGATACTGTGATCTGTCAAATTGTTTCTTGTTTTTAGGATAAGAAACGTTACTATATGAAGAACTCCTTTGGTACATTTTAACCTCAGGGTTATATCTCCTATCAAAAGTGTTTTTCTCTTTGCCTGTGGCAGTGTGTTTAAGAAATGGGTCACACTGACTTGACTGGGTATGACCGAAAGATTTAACAATATCTTTATTGTTTTTCACAAAATATGTTTCCTTCCTGGAATAAGTAGTTCTATCTTTTTTCCCATCAGGGTTCTCAATTAATCCCTTGTTTGTTTTTAACATCTTGAATTGAAATTTATTATTAATTCTTTTGTTATCTACAGGGTTGTCTAATACTGTAGATTTTCCTTTGCTAGCTTGCCGCCAGGAAAAAATATCGCTAGAATCATCTTCATTGCGCTGAAAGTTATATTTCCCACGAAAAGATCTGCTTCCACTATTCTTGACTTTAGAATCAGCAAAAAGTGTATAGGACTTACTTTTTGCTTTTTGTCTATTACTGTCAACACTGACAGAAGACCACCTTTTTTTCTTTAAGAGAATGTCAAGTAGACCATCTGTTCTCATTCTGGCTTCTGAAATTTGAATATCCTTAAGTGTAATCTGCTCACTTAATTTATTGTTTAAACTTTCAGCTCTTAAAACCTTACAGCTTTCATCTGCTAGCATATTTTCAAACTTAGTGACTTTCACTTTCTCAACCATCAACTCTACTAATGTCTCTTTCTCATACTGTTCTTTATTTGCTCTCTCAATCTCACTATCATGGCTATTTTTAACCCTATCGACCTTCTCTAGGGATATGGTATCCTTTTCTTTAATTTGGCGACCAAAAATCGCATTGTCATTTAACAAATCAATAAGTGTCTCATTACACAACTTCTCATATTTCTCAATCTGACCTTTTAGTTTTCCAGAAATCTCACTCTTCTCTTGAACTTCTTGAGTTAGATTTCTGACTTCACTATTCTTATCTTCTATCTGAGTTTCTAACTCTTTGATCTTACACAATGCTACACTCAATGCTGTTTGAGTACTAGCAAGTTCTGAGTTAGATTTACCTAAATCACTTGTTAGTTTAGACAATTTTTCCTGAAGTTTACTCTTTTCAGCAGTACATTCTATGAAACTTTCCCTTTGCTCTAGGGTACTCTGTTTTATGTCCAATTGCTTCTTTTCTTCTAGCCCCCTGTTCTGAATCCTCTCATCACATTCATGAATTAGCTTTTCATATATCAGTCTATTTATTTCAGACTCAGTCAGCTCACGGTCTCCAAATCCTAATATTTCACGGTATTTGTCATACTCCCACATTTTATAAGAGTTTCAACTGACTCAATAAATTACTGTACACCAACTTCTGTTATAGTACTTATATATAGCATTCACTACCTATGCATCAACAGATTGTACAATCAATCGATATAATTATCGACAACACAACGACAATTATCAACAGAATAAGTGAAGGATAGTATAGGCAGACTTGCTGAAATGCAGAAAAGTGGCACAATCTACACAGAACAAAATCACTTATCTTAATATATTCTTCCGTCCCTTCCGCCAACACACTAGATATCACAAAGTTCTGCAGATAAAACCGTTCCAGCGCAGAAAAGTACACGAACTAGACTTTCTTCTCTTCAGATTCTTGCCAAAGTGTAGAATGCGCTCAACACAGCATCCGCACACAGAAACGCAGCACAGCAACCTCCGTGACTTTTGACTTGAGATAATCTGCAAACGACTCCTCAAAAACACTTCACATTTAGTTAAACTTGACTGTCTACCAACAACCTGTCTACTTCCCACTGTTATATTCTACCGTGTTGGACACAGTAAACCAACTAGGTCGAGGACTATGACGCAATGCAAGGATACATAAGCCACGCCCACACAGGGCTCTCCTATCACGGGAACTCCGTGGGTTTCATTCCGTTAAATAAACTGGCCACCAAACTGTTACCCGTGAGTTTTTGCTATGTTGAGGATTCGTTTTAAAGTTACTGATGAACTATTAAATATTATAACTGATGACTGGTCTTGGAGATTGAATAAATGGTGATGGGTGTTTCTCTAATGGTCAAACTGTTCATACGCCCACACAGAGCAGAACATAATTCTTATATCACGCGAATGTCGAAATATCAAATTCTTTAAGACTAACATACCACTGCTACACACGAGATACTGTTAGTGAATTCAATCTGTTTGTTGACAGATTTCGCCACCCAGGCTATTTATGGTCATGCGTTATCACTGTCACGACTACTGTTTTCCTACCGTGTTAAATGTTGCAGTGAGTGTGCGTGGGTACATTCACACGCCACAGATACGCACGTACGAGTCGTGGAACTATAGGTGACATTTAACATAGTTTATTGTCACAATACGTTCATATGAAATACACATAGGCAAACATAACTCACAACAAGGAAGTACTATAGTCACATCTCCACTTCTCATAACCATTAGCGCTATACAACATCAACACTGGATCCTCTCAGCAACGGTCGGCATCACCGTGCTAATATAATAAATAATGATCTCCTCAAATATGCCTCATCAAAGACGCTCTCAACATTGGCGCTCTAATGTAACTATGGATCCTCTCAATAATAACAATGGCCTCCTCAAATATGCCTCATCAAAGACGCTCTCAACCTTGGCGCTTTAATGTAGATCTGGATCCTCTCAATAATAACAATGGCCTCCTCAAATATGCCTCATCAAAGACGCTCTCAACCTTGGCGCTTTAATGTAGATCTGGATCCTCTCAATAACAACAATGGCCTCCTCAAATATGCCTCATCAAAGACGCTCTCAACCTTGGCGCTTTAATGTAGATCTGGATCCTCTCAATAATAACAATGGCCTCCTCAAATATGCCTCATCAAAGACGCTCTCAACCTTGGCGCTTTAATGTAGATATGGATCCTCTCAATAATAACAATGGCCTCCTCAAATCACCTCAATGGATCCGTTAGCAAACGGACATCATCCTCGCCGTGCTAACAACATAAATAATAATACTCGTGGCAATTTCTCGCAAGACTGCACTCCCTGGCAGTTTGCAGTAATCTCGCCCTCATGGATCCTTACCTCTTCAAAAATACTCACAAACATAATTCTCCAATAAACTCAGGAATGATAGGCCTACACAAATAATGGCCTCTATAACTTTTGCACTGCGCAGGCATACTCAAAACACACACTGTAGGACCGACCTCTCCCGTCGGTACCCAAAAACAGACTGCTTCACGGGAATACCCTTCTCCCGCCTAAAACAGATACGAGACCCGGCTGTTCAAAAAACACCGCTCAGTCTCACTACTTGCACGGGCTAGCCACAAATAGCTAAAACCCCGTAGCTCACAACAGTTCGGAGTGAATACACCTTCACAATTGAACTGCCTAGCGTTCACACGCTTTTCTAACTTAACATCGGCTTAATCAAGCAACGTAACCCGTAATCGAATCTATTCGCTTAACATTTTCAAGATCACCTCCCCTTGCTAATATTTACTCTGTATCAGATTGTTTATACTATGAGATTATGTTTTATTATTAATGCTTAGATATGAATAACTAATATGTAACATATTTTTTTTTTGATAGACTAGGTATGGACAGTCGTTGTTATTTTTCACGACTACCAGTACCTGGGGGGGTTTGGTTCATGCTCATATATTTTACACCCAGAAAGAGACAGAGTACCAGCCCAAAGAATACTAAGAATAAATTTTAACTGGACTTATAGATACACAGATTTCTTTTTCCCAATTTTATATACATTCAGCCTTTTGCATCGACATAATAAAACATTGACATTACCTGAATAACAACCACTGTGTTGTGAAGATGATTTGTCCTGAACAGATTTATTTACCTGACACTCGATTTAACGATCGAATATTCCAAGCTACTGTACACTGTGAACATTAGATCTCTTAAATATTTTCCTGCCTGGACACAGATTGAACTGGCATAATCAGCATCCTACTAACAGTAACGAATCAAGCGTTTCCCAACATTTGGATCAATTAGTCTTGGAGAAACTGGGGCTTGTTTCGCCAAAACCCAACCTTGGAATTGCTGTGTGTACCTTAACGATTGTTCCAGAGGTTGTGAAAGCACCTATTAGGTAAGAGTGACTGGATGTGATCACAGATTTGTCAGAGCGAGAGAAAGCAGGGATGAATAAGTCTTTTATTGTATAACCCATGTACTCACTTTGTATTTTTTTATGCAAGTTTTGCTAATGCTGTCCCTTTCAGAATAGATTAACGTATAAACTCTGTTCTTTACTGCAGAGGGAAATTTTAGACCTTAGCGTATAAACCTTTGACTCTTTGGGGGTCAATAATTTTCTTCTAACGGGATCTTGTCTCAACAGAGGGAGGGAGGATTACACCTATGAGTCTAACTCTTTAATTAATTCATTAACTTATGTTTATCTGTATTTGATGTGATATTCAAAATATTACTGTTGTGAAGTTCTTTATGATAAATAAAATTTACATAAACTTTATTTACGTGTGTTGGTCAGCTCGTCCCAAAAGATCCCAATTCCATTGATATAGTTTTTTCACGTTTGTGCGTCAAATTGTCGTCACTTATCTGTGTATGTGTAGATGTGAGTGGTTGAATATATCAATATATATTTATAGGAACACTGTCTGATCTAAGAATCTCAGTCGTAATCAATAGGCTGGATTAGATTATCTCCCATAGATTATCTCTACAATCCAGGGACAGACTTTACCTTTCACCATTTCACTGTGAAAATCTATTTCTTTACCTTATCTCCCACTGAGCTATCACCGGTTCTAGTTCTATTCAGACCGGACCATAATTGATCTTAAATACCTATAAAATATCAACGACAGCACTGATAGTAACATTATTCCTCTATAATTTGTGCACCCTTGTAAATTCCCCTTCTTATGCAACTTGATCAGATAACCTTCCTTCCAGTCTGCTGGTATTTCCTCTCTCTCCCAGACTTTGCCAAGTAGTTTGTATAATATCTCTGTAGATGTATCCATATCTGTTTTGATGGCCTCTGCTGGAATGCCATCTGCACCAGTTGCTTTTCCATCTTTCAGTAGCTTTATGGCTTTCTTTATTTCGTTCACAGCTGATTTGTAGCTCCTCTTCTGCTGGCTGGATGTCTGGTGGGTTAGTTGGAGCTGGTCTATTGAGAAGTTCCTCAAAATGTCCTGTCCATCTCTTCATTTGTTCTTGTATATTAAAATAACAATTCATTACTTTATCAGAAAGAAATCTCTTACCTGTATCTGTCCATCAGTTGTCTTTCCGTATTCCAAGCTTTGGTGATGCGCGCATCCGTCTTATCGGTGATTAGGCAGATAGCGCTGGGCGATGTACGTGTTAATCTGCCACGGCCAAGCTGTGGTACAAGGGAATTTTACCAACCTGCCTCTCGTAATATTATCTGTACCTCTCCTTGCAAATGTGAGGTGTTTATCATCCACAAGGAGTGTCAGATAACAGACAAGACACAATATACTGAAAGTAGTGAAAGAATATTATCATAGATGCTTCTATGCTTTTGTGCCACTGTTTCTGAGTGATTAATCTATTTCTGAAACAAAATAGAAATTTAGCACCTTCATCAGGGCATGCAGTAGAAAGCGTACAACACAATTATTTCCTGGTCTGATTTTGTGGGTCCCACGTGCTGGTATTTTCCTAACACGTAAATGTAATTCCCCGAATCGCTGTTTACCATCCCAAGTAGCCGTACATGTTAGTAGCGTAACGTGTTTTACATTATCAAATGCAAACATTGCAGTAGAACGTACATTGACAAAAATGGTAGATGACTTAGTTTCTATACGACATCCCCAGGATAATTCTCCACCTGTAGCCATCAATTATTTCAATAACCTGGATCCACAGAGTGCCCTAGGCATCCAGGTCACTGCTGAATAGATCCGGTTTCTCACATGATAAAAATCTGTTTCATCGTGAAAAAAAACGTTTAATTTACATTACGGGATGTTTTAAACCCAATTGTATTAACATACACCACTCTTTTGTCTGAAGCGACCCTCTGTATGTATATAATGTTTATTTCTCGATTTCTGTTACCGTTATCATTATTCTCTGTTCACCTCTCTCCATACTATCAATACTTTTGTAAAAATTTCGTTTGTATTTTTTATTTGCAATCAACGAGCTTCCTATTTTACCCGGATCTATTCAAGTGGAACGTTGGGCCTAAATAATGTGCAAGAGCTAAGAGGAGTGGCGTCACAACGAACAACCTGGAGAGCACTGGTTTCTGCCTTATGCGCCGTGTTTGGCGCTTAAAGAATTAATTATTTATTATTATTATTCAAGTGGCCAGTTAGCCCATACTGACATTCATAAGTGTAACCTCAACTACTTCTATTTACGGGTTGAATCTTTTAAATTTATGTTTTATGTATTTAACTTAGTTCTGGTTTCCTATCTATTCTGCTTTTGTCCGTTTGTACCTGACGAAGACTTTTTGGCCTAAACATAGGCTAGTTTCTTTGTCCTGTGTTCTAGTAAGAGTCATTACTTATTTTTGTTTACCCCGGTGCTAATTTTTCCCTCCATGCTTCAAAATTACCCTCGGACATGCCGTACAGGGCGACAAATGGAAGGTTTTGCATGGGGCGGGAAATCTTAACATGTAAAAGAAATTGCTACAGAGACAACCGCTGCTGGAACTTGTGAATGCTTTGTGCAATTTTAATGTAAGAGGACCAATTACACTGTTGGCTCCGTGCTCCGCAAGGAACGCAAAGAAAAATGTTTGGTTTGGTTTTTAAGGACTATCTTCATTGCACACAGACAATTCCATCAGTGCTCCGATCTCCTCCCTTAGATCACACAAGGAGGATCTCAGCACGGTGCACGAACTTTTAGCAAAGTAATTTGCTGGAGAGGTTATGATGGTAAAAGATAAGAATGATAGAGTTAGATGTGTTACCTGTGTGAGGTCAAGCTATATAAGACCTTGAGTCTAGTGGTTGAAGAAGATGAATTCTCAAGGGACCTAACGCTACCTCTCAAGATCTCACACGGTGCTGTAAATTACTTCTAATGTATGGTGTTTGATGTGGCTAGTGTCTAGGGGATGTAATGAAATGATGGTACATCAAAACAACACAGTATAACTCTCTAATAGAATCTTAATAACTCTGTTGTTTAGTTTTCAAATTGGAAATTTTTTTTTGGGTACAATTTATTGAGCCTGTCCTGCAATCTCTTTTGGACAGGTCTTTTAAAACTGAAGAAAATGAATGTTACACTGAAACGTGAACTGAAAATAGGGACTCTTGGTCCAACAATACTATTATTAATAGTAAAATGTTCCGTAAGGTGTTTCACAGGCTGTTAAGTAATAATTAATAATGTGAGTCAGTTATGGGAGAGACTGGTTATGTCATCATTTCCCCGAGAGTTTCTGTTAATGGGTAGGGAAACAGTTTTCTCCAGATAAAGTGTCAGATTGCCCAGAATGTGGCACATAACCTGAAATTTCCTTCGTGAAGATTCAATCGTTGATATGGCTCTGTAAAGAACATCAGCTCTCAGAGCTCCAATTGACAATTATTATACAGAATATGCTGTACTGGAGACGTTACTGTCTTCACTCGTACTTCAGCTTTCCTGTCACCGGCTGGTAACAGGAAATAAAACCCTGCAACATAAAAGACACCCTGGCCTTTTCATATCTGTTATATTTTTCCCTCAACTCTCTACATGACATGATGGGGTTCAGCCTCGTGTGCATTACAAGTGCACCAGCCCCTAAGTTTTTTGAACTCACATCATATTGTGACGACACCTCAGGTCCATATGGCAGATACGCCACTGTCATTTTACATAGTCTTCTTCAACACAATTTAATAGGAGTATGTACATCTCCGTATATGCATATGTGATTGTTTTTTTCTATTACAAAATATAAACGCTCCAGGCAATCAATAGTGTTCAGCGAACACAGAGGCTTGCTATTCTACTTTAGTCTTATAATAATTTTTAATAACAACAATACAATATTCAAACATAAATCAAATAGATATACCCAAACTGTCTCTTTAGGCATGTCATACACTTTCCCACTTTTTGCCGTTGCACATATTACATAATAATATAGATATTCTTCTCACCAGAATTCAATGAAATAAGCACAGGTGCGATGGATGGCACAAATTCAGCTTTGCTGCTGGCTAGACTATGAAATACTTTTAGTTTTAGTTACAATTAAAAGTCAAACTTCTAGGATCACATCGACCTGCTTCAGGGACAGCTTTCTACAAAATGGCAAAAACCTAACTAAGTTTTCCATAATATAAAATGCGTTGGCCAATCAGATCGGAAGACTAATCTTTTCAATTTTGAATTTGAAAATAAAGTCAAAATTACATCTCAATTTTTCAAATGAACGTCGGTCACATTTTGGCATTAAAAGTTAAAACTAGACTTTTTTTTTGACTTAACAAGTTCTGCCTCTCATTCACTTCGAGATTTCCACTACCAAATATTTTTAGTTTTAGGTCATCCCATAATATCTCTACCCTTTTGGACTTTGACTCTCCCCTCTTCTGCCTCTTTTTAACAACGCGTGGAAAAAATTGTCACCGATAGTGAATGCAAAAACAAGCGTCTGTTCGTTCATCTGTCTGGGCATATCTAGTCTTTTGTCAATATCTTTACTTTTAATGGGGCGATCTTGAAAATTGTAACATAATATTACTCAGGAGATCATATGCTATCAAACTAACTAGGTTTTATGGCCTTATTCCCCTTAATAAAGAATTACATATATTTTCCATGTGAGTTTCAATTTCTAATATTACATAAACACGCCATCTCTCTCCCCGCTTCTGTGTAGTTCAATTTCGAAACAACAAGTCTGTGACGTCATAAATGTACCAATTTGCAGACAAAGCGAGGCGTGTGTTTTTATACCAGTCACTCTGCGTGCTTATGGAACGAACAAATATTGGACTTAGTGTCGAATTTTTCAATCTGCTGCTAACAATATCGCCCGCGTTTGCCTACAATTTTGCGTGTTTCAACCATTTGTGTCAAAAGTCTCATTCTAAAAATACACTTGCCTCTCTCCTCCTTTTCCCCCTTTTGGTCTTAAACAAGGCTAATTCCGTCAAAATTGTTACCGATATTTTCAAGGTCACTGGCAAACGATAGTACCCTTACACTACGATTCTGTCTAGCTAAAATCCAAGGGCTGACTGGCGGGGGAAAGAAGACGCATCATAGCCCAACTATTTTTATTTCCATACTATCTTACTTTATAATTACAAATAATAATTTTATCGGTGTATCAATGTAATTTTATCACAGAACTCCGTAGCACTGCCGAGAATCCCGATGTGTGTATATAGTAATCACACATTCTATAAATATTTTTGTGGTGGGTAGATTTCTAATTTTTGAAATTTTGCCAGGGCAGCGGCCTGATAGGCCTACTCTTTACTATTTCCATCTGTCCAGGGATTTTTAACGTGCGCAACTTGCACATGAGACTTCCTTTTTTCGCCCTTATCCGAGAAGGCTAGTCATCCGACCTCACTACACAGTAGACCAGGTGGGAGTGTGACATAATTATGACCACTGGTTCTGGAGAAAAAAAAATTCCATGAATTATTCCTCAACTGGGAATCGAACCCTGTACCTCTTAGAGTTCAAAGCGGACGCCATACCTCTTAGTCACTCCGACCCCAAAAAAAAATGATGATGATTATCCTTAAACACTTCCATTGCCTAGTCTGTGTATTGTTATTAAGTTCAAATACTCTAAAATATACTACTCGTCAAAAGTCAAGGGCCACCCTATTATTTTCAATACACTTTTATATAAGCGCATAGAATGATTAAATAAAGGAAGTTTTTAGTAAAAATGGGTGCAATATCTTCCTCTGACAGTCCTCTATGCACGTTAAGCATAAAAACAACTCACCGACAACCATGCTGATCACGTGCAGTTTGGTTTGCTGACCATAAATTCACATTTTTAATCTGTTTTTTCAAACTTCCGTACAACCAAACAGGTGAAGTAATCGTGCTGATTGACATTCCACGTGCAATGGCGACTTTTCGTGAACAGAGTTCACTCTTAATTTGTTTTACAATCAGCAGACTTAGGGTAGTTTCATCACTTGCAAAAACCATGCCACCGAGAAGAAGTCTTGACACCTTACAAAGAATAAGAGCTATAGCGTGGGTTGAAAGTGGTTTATCTGTCCGTGAGGTTGCCAGACGGCTTGCAGTGTCACACTCTACTATCCAAAGAATTTTGGAGAGATTTCAGGCCACAGGAAGTGTGGAGGATCGCCACCGGCCAGGTCGCCATAGATGCACCAATAGACATGATGACCGGTACCTCTTGTTGTCAGCCCTACGCCATCGAACAGTGACTTGTTCCACTCTAAGATGTCAGCTGAGACAAAATGTAAATGTTAATGTCAGTCAAAGCACCATTCGCAGACGTTTACATGAATTTGGACTGGCCGCTCGACGTCCTGCAGTCAGAATCCCTCTTACTTCTGCTCATCGCAGAGCCAGTGTTGCTTGGTGTCGCGAGCACATCCGATGGACAAAGCAACAATGGAGTCAAGTTCTCTTCACTGATGAATCTCGCTTCACTGTGTCATTCAATGATGGCAGGATTCAAGTTTGGAGACGACCAAGAGAGCGATTTACTGTTGACACAATTCGAGAGGTGGATCGTTATGGTAGGGGTTCTGTCATGGCCTGGGGAGGCTTCTACAGACACGGCAGGACCCCACTCTACATCATCCAAGGCAACATGACCGACCAAAGATACCAGAACAAAACCTTGAGACCAATTGTTCAGCCTCCTCTGGAGGCCATAGGCGGTAATGCCATCCTCCAAGATGATAACGCTCGACCCCATCGAGTTCGTGTGGTGAATGAGTTTATTCAGCAACATGGGATCATCAGGATGGCGTGGCCAGCTCATTCACCTGACCTTTCTCCGATTGAGCACCTCTGGGATGTCCTTGGTCGAAGATTGTCAACAATTCACCCCCTGCCAATGGATGTTGCACAGCTGACAGCATTTCTGCTTCAGGAATGGCAAGCTGTTCCTCAAGATACTATTTGGACCCTTGTGGACTCGATGCACCTACGCTGTCTTGAATGCCTTGCTGCAAATGGTGGTCATACCCGATTTTAAAATGTCTATTTGTCCAATATCTATTGTGTGATTTTTGAAAAGGTAGGTGACACACTTCACAGCTTCATTGCGTTTGAATGTGTGTTTCCATTTTGTCACGTGACCGATAATTTATTTTGCCATTTCGTTCCATATGTTATTAACTCTTTTAATGTTCTGTTTTCCTAGACAGTTGTATTCTTCTTTTCTTTCATTTTTTCACCTTTTCAAACCGCACACGCGTTTGGTTACGTTTGGCTGGCTTTCAGAGTAGAAATTCCCACTGGACCAGCAGACGGTCATATAACGTAATGTTATCTAAACGCACCTGTGGTCCGAACAGGGGAAATTTCTCTGGTCGCTCTAGTCTTTGATCACGAGCGGCTGGTACCCTTTGAGGCCTGGGTAACGAGTTTGATCTGTTTCAGGGGGAGATAAAACCCGCTGTTAGTCCATGGTGGGTTTTTGCCCCTTAGAACGCATTAGTGATCATAATATTATGTCTATCGGGGGGAATCTTCTCGCGGTTGTTGTCTTTGATGCAGTCTCTAGAGAAACTTTTGTCTTACTCTCCGGATTACGTCTTTCGCCGAACGTCTGTAGAAATATGCAGGCCAGGTGTCCGGGGGGAGCGTCCTTTGTAATCTATAAGAGTAGACGGGTTTAATAAGCCAACACACTCGTGATAGTCCTGGCCCGTAGATGACCATATGAGATTAGGCAGAGATAGCACGGCAGTACTAGAATGTGTTTGCCTATGTTCTAGTCATTTTTCGGGTTTCAGGGAGACCGAATCGCTAGAGCAGACTCCAGTCAGGCGAAGAACGACATGTCCTCTTCGATCTAGAGGGTTTCTGAATACCGCTAGCGTCACGAGTAGTCAAACCCCGTTCCTGAACCTAAACCCTTTTGTCAACGCCAAGTTACGCTCACGCAGTGCAACGAGCCAAAGCTAAATCTGGAATCATCAAATGCAGTAGTAGTTCTCTACTCGCCTATTGGATTACCAGTCAGAGCATTGCCGCTTCCAGAATATCAAAACCGCCCAGCATGTCTATAGCAGAATCTGATATCACCCGACTTTGTGTGCCTAAACGGGGCACTCAGCCCAAACCACAGCCAAACCAGTTTAAACAGGATTTACAGCCAAGCACGCAATATCGCCGGATGAGAGCGCCTGGGACTCTTTGTCCTCAAGTGACTTCTTCTAGTGTATTTTCTGGATACTTAAAACCTCGCACGTAAGAGCAGCCATCTATGGACAGAGTTCCAGCCCCCCTCACGCGAGTAGCGGTCACCAACGTATAGCACCTACAAGGAAAGTTGGGTATTTCACTTCATTCATCTTGAAGGATATTTATCTGTAAGACACTTTCTGGAGCTAGCACATTTGGTCCCACGAAAAGCGGACAGGCTGTCGCTCAGTTCGTTTAATTGGTCAGCAGAAGATAAACAGCGTCTTCCATTTTTCCCTCGCGCAATTAGGGGTCACCAACGTTTAGCCCGACAAGGAAAGTTTTGTATTTCACTTCATTCACATTGAAGGATATTTACTTGTAAGACACTTTCTGGAGCTAGCGCCTTTGGTCCCACGAAAGCGGACCCACTGTCGGACAGCTTAGTTATTTTCTCCGTGTTCTACAGGTTTTATGAGTGTTGGTGGTGTGTGTGTTTGTGAGTGTGTATTTGCATTATTGAAGGTTATTGATGAATATTTGATTATTGGTGTAATTTATGCTGTGTATGATGATATGCATTAATTCCATGCTTTTCTTCTTTAATAAAGTTTACACATTTATTAATGCGCTGTTCCCGACCCTTTTCATCCATAATAAAACTTGTTTTAGCTCTTTACTATAATCTCTATGTTTGATAAGAGAAAAGAGTGAGAGCAGGAGGTGCTTAGACAGTAAATGTGAGTTGAGGCTTGGAGAAAGAGATCACTTTGATAAACCTTCTTCCAGGTTGTCTCAAGTCCATCTCCTATTTACACCTTTCTGGTTGTGTAATCTATAACTCTGTCAGTCCTTTATCCCTTGTCGATTTCACTACTATTGTCCAACTCGACAAATACTCTACACTTTACTCAACCACGACAATTAATGGGAGCCTGTCCGAGATTCTACAACCCATCTAGTACGACATTTAATATGTGCTCGATCCGAGGATGAATCTCTCACAAGATTCTATCTTGATTCTTAGAGTTTAATGTTCTGCAGATTATAGGAATTGCTATCCCTAGACATATCGAACTATTTCTTTTGGGTGGAAGTCGGAACAGCGTTTTTCTCCACATCAATCATAAATATTTAGATACATTTATTGTTCATGCTACACATGAGACAGCTGGTATAGGTTGATGGTATCACTGCTGAGTTTTTGGTTGACAAATCTGACGACTATTGTTGTAAAAGTCAGAAAAAAATTTTTTAAGGGTTAATACTTTTTTCAGGAGTAGCTCTTTAATCTGAGATAAGAAGTTACAGATAGTCAGTTACTAGCTTGCATCTGTACCAAGGGAGGGTGTTCATTCGGATGATAGTAACCAATCCTCTCAATAGCTTAGTACTGACAGAACTGGGGTGAAGTGATAGTAATAAGTTTTACATCACTTACATTTTTTGGAGTTTTTGGGGATTTTGCTTGTCGCAATCAGAGTAGCTACAAACTTTCTTGTTTTTAATGTTCCCAGGCTAGCCTAGATTTTATTGATTATTAAGTTAATGAGCACCTAGTGGACTAGGTAACTAAGATCTCTAGGTTCTATTCTTCTATAGTGTTTGCTCACCCTGATATAATGGCCGATCTAGATAAAGTGCATAGGATTGCCTTCGAGGTAGCTAAGTACATGGAGTACCAGGATAGCGAAATCCAGCCCTTTCTAGAATTTGCAGTAAGCCTGCAGGATCAATACGAGGTAGACAATTGGTTTGACAGCCGTTTAATCTTGGCATGGTCCTGTAAACAAACTGTGGAGAGTGAAGCATTCACCCGACAGTATGTAGAAGAAGTGATAGAAGATGAGAAGCAAAGGGAAAAGCAAAGACAAGAACGGGACAAGCAATTGGAAATGGAGCGACAAGAAAGGGACAGAGAAAGCCAAGAAAGGGACAGGCTACACCAAATCAGAATGAATGAACTGGATAGCCAAATTCGGAGGATGGAAACAGATACTAAATGTAGTCACTCTACTTCCCCTTCTTCTGTGCCCTTAACGGTCAACGCCCCTGCAAACCTTGCGCCCATGAAAGAAAACTTGCCTGCTAAAACCGATCCCCAACTCCAGAAAATTGACTTTCCTTTGGACTTGGATCCGAAGCCCGAACAAGGAAAGAATTTACTTCGGGACAGCAGACCTAAAACCACAGGGAAAATCACGAAACGTTCCCAGGCATGGAAACTGCACAAAGGTGAGAGACGTGCTAACAAGCATTGTAATACAGATTGTTCCCGTCTGGCAAGTGGCGAACCCCGAGCCTCTCACGCTCCAGATTGAGCAGCACCTAACCAACACGTGACGTCGAGAAAAGGGAGCCACACCCTATCACGTTATATTTCGCAAAATTCCCGGCCGGACAGCGAAAAACCATATGCAGAGACGTATCCCTCCAACTCAACGATCAGAGAAAGGAGATGCCGTTCCTCTTATCACCCTGAGCTTAAAAGGTGCAAGAATAAGTTGCCTGCTAAAAGGGTTAAACTTTCCAAACCGTTCCAAGGAACTTTGGAAAAACACACCGAGAGTTTTTTCTCGGGCTTTTCGCGATCTAACGGGATCTCAAACCGTCCAGTCCTTTGCATGCAGACTGCGGAGCCTGTAATCCAGGAAGTGGATCTCGCATTGCAGGACATTTGCCAACCGACGCCATTAACTTCTTCAGGGGAGGGCAAAGTTGACGTTTATGGTGGACACAGGGTTCCAGGCGAAGGGATCCCTGGTACTCCATCTGAGTCTCTCACACATATCAGGGCAGAAGACAGTGAGAAAAGCTGCCGTACTACTTCACAAGGAGTCATTGTTGAGAGCCTTGACTCACGTCATGCTAGTACCGGTAAAGCGACTCAACAAACTCTGCAACTCGCAGATAATACCTATCTTTCCCCAAGGATAGAAGCTACGGAGATCTGTTATGATTTAGTAGAACCCCAAAATGCGATCGATTACTCTCTGCTTCAGGCAGCTGAGTTCTCTCATTCAAATCGCATTATTCCAGTGGTCTCAACCCCACTGATGGACAGCAAAGTAGTCGCCTCCGCCAGGCCATTACAGAGCAACTTGATCATTTCCGTTGACCAAGCCAGAGTTGTGACTGGCAAGGCAAGGAAAGCTCCAGACCCACCTTTAGACGGCACAGGTCTGAAGATTGATCAATGCTCCCACCGAAACAGGGGAGTAGGTGTCGAGAGGCAGAAGAAAAATGCTAGCATTTCTTCGGCCAACGAACGGCTTTATTTGCCAACTAGGGTTACACGCGCGCGTAAAATCCCGATAGACTGCAGCTATAGAGAGTTAGTCAATGATTACACTGCACATAACAGGCGGATTACCTACGCAGTGGCCAGTGAGTTCAGGCGGGGCCGAAAACCACAACAGGTGCGGATAATTTTCCGGACCATAAACAGGCACAGCGAATTGTGGAACCAAGATCAGGTTCACACGGAAACGAAGGGCGTCAGCGCCGACTGGCCTCGCAAAATCCCATTCGCTGAACGTCTATTAGACAGAGGGAAGAAAAGAAATGAACTCGGAGCTAGTCATACAGTACTGACAGAAATTGGATACGATTTGGTTATGATTATAGGATGTTCTAACGACAGGTAATTAACGTCTATGGAAAAGATAAATTACTGTCATTTTTGTCCGTGTTCCTCGAACTTTAAAGGGGGGGGGGGGACCTGTCACGTGACCGATAATTTATTTTGCCATTTCGTTCCATATGTTATTAACTCTTTTAATGTTCTGTTTTCCTAGACATTTGTATTCTTCTTTTCTTTCATTTTTTCAATTTTTCAAACCGCACCTGCGTTTGGTTACGTTTGGCTGGCTTTCAGAGTAGAAATTCCCACTGGACCAGCAGACGGTCATATAACGTAATGTTATCTAAACGCACCTGTGGTCCGAACAGGGGAAATTTCTCTGGTCGCTCTAGTCTTTGATCACGAGCGGCTGGTACCCTTTGAGGCCTGGGTAACGAGTTTGATCTGTTTCAGGGGGAGATAAAACCCGCTGTTAGTCCTTGGTGGGTTTTTGCCCCTTAGAACGCATTAGTGATCATAATATTATTTCTATCGGGGGGAATCTTCTCGCGGTTGTTGTCTTTGATGCAGTCTCTAGAGAAACTTTTGTCTTACTCTCCGGATTACGTCTTTCGCCGAACATCTGTAGAAATATGCAGGCCAGGTGTCCGGGGGAGCGTCCTTTGTAATCTATAAGAGTAGACGGGTTTAATAAGCCAACACACTCGTGATAGTCCTGGCCCGTAGATGACCATATGAGATTAGGCAGAGATAGCACGGCAGTACTAGAATGTGTTTGCCTATGTTCTAGTCATTTTTCGGGTTTCAGGGAGACCGAATCGCTAGAGCAGACTCCAGTCAGGCAAAGAACGACATGTCCTCTTCGATCTAGAGGGTTTCTGAATACCGTTAGCGTCACGAGTAGTCAAACCCCGTTCCTGAACCTAAACCCTTTTGTCAACGCCAAGTTACGCTCACGCAGTGCAACGAGCCAAAGCTAAATCTGGAATCATCAAATGCAGTAGTAGTTCTCTACTCGCCTATTGGATTACCAGTCAGAGCATTGCCGCTTCCAGAATATCAAAACCGCCCAGCATGTCTATAGCAGAATCTGATATCACCCGACTTTGTGTGCCTAAACGGGGCACTCAGCCCAAACCACAGCCAAACCAGTTTAAACAGGATTTACAGCCAAGCACGCAATAGCGCCGGATGAGAGCGCCTGGGACTCTTTGTCCTCAAGTGACTTCTTCTGGTGTATTTTCTGGATACTTAAATCCTCGCACGTATGAGCAGCCATCTATGGACAGAGTTCCAGCCCCCCTCACGCGAGTAGCGGTCACCAACGTACAGCACCTACAAGGAAAGTTGGGTATTTCACTTCATTCATCTTGAAGGATATTTATCTGTAAGACACTTTCTCGAGCTAGCACATTTGGTCCTACGAAAAGCGGACAGGTGGTCGCTCAGTTCGTTTAATTGGTCAGCAGAAGATAAACAGCGTCTTCCATTTTTCCCTCGCGCAATTAGGGGTCACCAACGTTTAGCCCGACAAGGAAAGTTTTGTATTTCACTTCATTCACATTGAAGGATATTTACTTGTTAGAAATTTTCTGGAGCTAGCGCCTTTGGTCCCACGAAAGCGGACCCACTGTCGGACAGCTTAGTTATTTTCTCCGTGTTCTACAGGTTTTATGAGTGTTGGTGGTGTGTGTGTGTGTTTGTGAGTGTGTATTTGCATTATTGAAGGTTATTGATGAATATTTGATTATTGATGTACTTTATGCTGTGTATGATGATATGCATTAATTCCATGCTTTTCTTCTTTAATAAAGTTTACACATTTATTAATGCGCTGTTTCCGACTCTTTTTATCCATAATAAAACTTGTTTTAGCTCTTTACTATAATCTCTATGTTTGATAAGAGAAAAGAGTGAGAGCCGGAGGTGCTTAGACAGTAAAAGTGAGTTGAGGCTTGGAGAGAGAGATCACTTTGATAAATCTTGTTCCAGGTTGTCTCAAGTCCATCTCCTATTTACACCTTTCTGTGTGTGTAATCTATAACTCTGTCAGTCCACATCCCTTGTCGATTTCACTACTATTGTCCAACTCGACACATACTCTACACTTTACTCATCCACGACACATTTCTTTACGTGACATGTCAATTTGGTATTCAATAAATGCCGTTTTGACTGATACCAATTACGTTTATATCAGATTTGTTTTATGGTTTCAACCAAGGTTTTTCTAAGTGGCCCTTGACTTTTGACGAGTAGTATATAATGTCAGACTTCGATTTATTTTTTTTCCCTCAGGGACACACGGTGAACATTGTACACATGACTGCCAACAATCGTCATGGCGGCCCGCATGATGTACAGCGATCCAGGGCGTGAAGGTAACATGTCACGTGTCAGGATCGCACAAGAACTAGAGATGCTTTGTTTGAACAACTTAACAGCCTCCTCTCCAGCATGTGACCGGTCTGCCCACGGCATTAGTCTGTCGACGCCAATCCTGATGACAACGTTTGGTGTTGTAGGCAACGTGCTGGCCCTGATAGTTCTCTACTCATCTAGACGTGAGGTAAGATACAATCTTATAGTTCCCTACTCATCTAGAAGGGAGGTAAGGTACAATCGTATAGTTCCCTACTCATCTAGACGGTAGGTAAGATACAATCTTATAGTTCTCTGCTTATCTAGACGGGAGGTCACATACAATCTTATAGTTCCGTATTCATCTTGACAGTAGGTAAGATACAATCTTATAGTTCTCTACTCCTCTAGACGGGAGGTAAGATAAATCTGATAGCTCTATACTCATCGAGATAAATCTGATAGCTCTGTACTCATTGAGATAAATCTGATAGCTCTATACTCATCGAGACGGGAAGTAAGATAAAATATGATAAATTCTCTATTAATCTACACGACAAGTTAGATGGGATCCCATAGTCTTATACTCATCTAGACTCGTAGGTAAGATACAATTTGAAAGTTCTGTACTCATCTAGATGGAAGATAAAATAAAATCATTTAACCCTCTACTCATCTAGAGAGAAGATAAGATAAAACTGGTAAGTTCTTTATTCATCTAGTCGGGAGGTAAATTAAAATATGATAAGTCATCTACCCATCTAAATGTACAGTAAGAGAGCAGATGTTCAGCGGCCATTTTTCGGTACTGCAGTTACACTCATAGGAAGTTCATACCTTTAGCTTGCTGAACAGATGTATCTCAACCTGTTGTGACCTGTGATGAGTCTGACGATTACCACTTATTCACTTCTGCTGAGCTGGTAAAATGCATAATTTTGTATAGTGGCCTGCATGCTCTGCTTCCCACTTGTTTCTGTATCTGTTCCTAATAAAACTATTGGCCTCTTCATAACGTATGCTTGTATCACGTTGATAAGCTTTCCCTATCTTTCGTCAATCAGTCGGCCTCTCCGTTGACAGGGATGTTAAATGAGATAGGATCCACTGTACGAGGGGCGGTCGAAAAGTTTTGCATTTTAGTATGAAGGAGTCAAGGCACATACCTGGAAATTGGTGTGAACTTTAGTCCTTCTCTATGTATTCACCCCTCAAGGCAATGCACTTCTCCCATCTCTTCTTCACCTTCCTGATGCCCTGATTGTAGAACACCCCCGTCTGGGCCCGGAACCACGTCTCAAGTTCAGTAATCAAGTCCTGGTCGTTAGAAAAACGACGTCCACGAAGCGGATTCTTCATGTTTGGAAACAGGAAGAAGTCACTCGGTGCCAAGTTCGGTGATTATGGTGGATGGGGCATGATTTCATAAACGCACTGCTGGGCAAGGACGATGGAGCCATGAGCTGCATGAGCCGGCGCATTTTGTCCATGACACCGCTTCATACACATCTGAACCAGTTTCCCGCCAATTTCTTTTTCACACGGCACCCCGCGCGCGCCATGTACGCGCGGGAAATGTAAACCAATAGTGTGTCTTTACAATGGTACACAGCAATCCCGCCTGTCTTAACGCTTTCTTAGTAAGTGCAAAACTTTTCGACCGCCCTTCGTATTACAACTCTTCGCTGGCATAGTGTGTAGAGTGCTGCTCTCAGGTCACTTACGTCTGTATTATTTTAGCTCCTCATCCTGCAACAACTGACAGCGCATCTGTGAAGGAAACTACTTGTCTCTTGATTCTTTCCTGTAGTTTTCAAGGCCTCTACCTCTTCTCTGGTTACTTGAGAATTTCCCTGTCGCTACTGACAGCTTTTTTATGTCCCGCTACTATGACTCAGGACGATTCTTCCACCCCCGTCCTCCATTCTCTGTTGCATTAGTTGCTGATCCATTTGTGTATGCATGAGTTTAAGTGCTTTTGAGGTGCTGCTTATAAATCTTTCCCAACAGCGAAATGTAGTCTAATGTTTGTTAAATTCACAGCGAATCGTGGTAAAATATATGTTAAAATAACAGATAATCTTAGTTTTAAATACGTTAAAAGAACAGTAAGTCGTATTCTTATAAAAGTAAAAGTAACAGCTACTCGTAGCCTTATATAAGTTAAAGAAAATAATCCCATAGCTGATAAGAACATATTTTTAAATATATCCCCATCTATTACATTGCAGGCACATGCACGTCGGACAGTCTTCTTTGTAATGCTAGCTGGTCTAGCATGGACAGATCTGATTGGTCAGTTTGCAGTGAGCCCCATTGCAATCATTACCTACGCTAACAACCTTCAATGGATAGGGGGAGCTCCACTTTGCCGTTACCATGGTTTTATGATGGTATCTTTTGGTCTTGTCATGCCCCTCATTGTGTGTTGTATGTCAGTGGAGCGGTTACTCGCCATCAAGTTTTCATATTACTACGCTAAACATATCACAAGACGTAAGGCTCAATTTACGTTTCTGGCTTGCTGGTGTGTTACGGCTTTATTCACGGCTCTGCCATTTCTAGGATTCGGCAGCTATGAGCTCCAGTTTCCAGGAAGCTGGTGCTTTCTTAACTTTCACCGAGAGAGTCAAGTTGACACTGCCTACGCCGCATTGTTCAGCAGTTTCAACATTGCGGCCATTCTCATCACAATCTTGTGTAACCTCATCGTGGCTGGTACTCTCTTCCGCATGAGGCGCACCCGTCGGCTTCACAGCTCACCCTCCATTGATAGAAGATTATCTGCTTCCGGGGTCGGTTCTACAACTTCCGGAACAGTCATCCGGGCCAGGCGTCACTCCGATATGGAGGCTCAGATGATTTGGTTCCTATGCCTGATCACGGTGGCCTTCAGTGTCTGTTGGTTGCCATTAAACGTAAGTCCATATTTTGTTTTATTTGATACCAAATTCAAATTAATGTTAAACTTACCTGGGATCCAGTTTTGTCTGTTGTGTATACTCTTTTTCTTGCCTCTTTCCAGGGATCAAAACAGAAATGGGACATGAGCAGTTAGAAATTGAAATAATATTTGAAGACTAATTTAATTAACAGTGAAAAGTACAGAGAAAATGAACGACGTGTTCAGCAAGTAGAGTATGGATGATGATCCCTAGGGTTACGTGACGTCACAGAGAAAAAAAAATAGAACATGTTTACCAGATTTGTCATGATACACGAGGTTTAGAAGTTCATCATGTAAGCCACATTGCAACATAAACTACCACTGCAAAAGTGCATCACGTTTTTGGCCCATGCAGGCCAACGATAAAGGTGGCCCCTTGCTCAGTAAGGAGCGTTAGAAGGAACATTTATTCATTATGTACTTAACCACATGATAGATTGCCTAATTCTCTTCTTCATGTGTTCATTTGTGTCCCTCTATTTCTCATACTCTGGGAGTTGCATGTCAAGGATTGTCCTATATTGCTATCAGCTGGTTTTCTCAATGTGTGTCCTATCAAACGCCAGTTTCGTCTCCACACATCTTTTTCCATTGGCAATTTGCCTCGTTCTGTTCATCAGTTTGTTGTTGTTTGCGTTCGCTCGACCATATCTCACTCCTACATGTTGGCCTTTGTTGAGCGGTATGTACGTTGTGTCGTAGTTTACAGCTGAGCTGCGATACCTGCGTCTTTCAGCCGGACACATCCGATTTCAGCCCGCAATTTTTACGGGTTTGTTTTCCCTGCCACCCCACGCCTATAGGTATGTTTTACCTCGTCCATACAATAGTGTAGGAGAGATGGCTGCGCCAGTGCACGTCTTTTGACCTGACATGAAACTCTGCCTCATCGCCCGTGCTGGGAAGCCCCCTTTCCGGGGAAATCACACACAGCCCTGAGATTCAGTGTTTGCCGAATTGAGTGTCCAAAAGGTTAACTTACAAAATAATTTCAGTCCGTCTATTCTGCGTAAGAACCCATTTATGAAAGTCACAAACATGGTGTATTTGTTATGTGGCGGTCCCCTACAGTGAAAACTAACTTTTGTTCTAATAACATTTTCAAACTTTTTATGTGCTCAATAGACACAGTGTATGTCCATGAACCAAATTCTACAGTTTATTTTGTTAAAAAACATGTGGTTACCATGGTAACCAAAAAAAACATCCGCCATATTGGATTTTCACCACTTTTCGAGAGCTAAAAACTTATGTTTCATATTGACCAAACTTTACCAAATTGCACACACATGTTGTGACTGACAATTAAAACAATTTGATAAGGGCTTTTTTTGATAAATTTAAAATTCTTTTTTTAATGATTTGTTTAAAAAATACACTATATTTGTATGAAAAATAATGAAAAAAAAATATTTTAAAAAATATATCAAAGCAAATTACCAAAATATCAAAAAAAGCCCCTATCAATTTAAAAGTATATATGTGTCCTACATACATGCCAAATTTCAGACTGATCTATTAGATAATTTGTAAAAAATAACTATTTTTGTTAATAAAATGTTAGTTTTGAGAAAAATGCATTTTACTCACCGAGTGCCTTGTCTTGTCCAATATACTCCATTCTGGGGGGCTGAATATTTTTAAAATCCTCCAGGACTATATGCTGCACCTCCTTCAGCTTCAAGCAGCTCCACCTCTCGCCTTTGTCTTGCCTCTTGCCTAATTTTTCTTCTTTTTACAAGTTTGTCAGCCTCATGTTTCTGGCTGTTGGCCAGACGTTTCCTCAGTCGCACCTGTCCAAGGCGTATTGAGTTTGTTCCAGATGCTTGACCACACAGCCTTTTTATTTCTGCACTGGCTGATGGACCAAAGTTGAACTCTCCAACGGCCACAAGGACACTGAATTTGGCTTTTTTTAATGACACAAATTTCCTCTTGCTGCAACGACTCCATATAACATTGTGTAGGCTTTCATTTGCATTTTGTGTTGCACCTAGCTGACACCGCTTCAGCAAATGCTGATCAGTAAGACGCTCATAAATAGGGGCTAAGTGCTTATGGAGCAGGTTGTAGTCTAGCGGAGTGTGAACCTTGGTCTCGTGTGGTCCAGCAGCTTCTCCTTTGGCAATGGAAGCCTGATAGAAACACCAGGAGTCTTTGCCTGGCGGACACAAATTATGTTGGGGTTTGTCGTTTGTCGAATACCCATGGTAGAGAGAAGCCATGATGGCGTGTTTCATCTCTGGGGCTGTACTATGCTTGCGGATGGCCCTGGTGTAGTAAATACACAGTTTTCGTATTGCATTTTTGGTTAGACGACCACGGCCATTTCCCTCAAGGGTGACTTTTTGTTTCCTGCAGTCAGTAATCAGTGTCCTCAGTGCAGTGCCTAATCGCTTTGCAACATGGTTGACGCACTCTTCTTTGGTTATGTCAACTTCTGGTCAATACGGTTTGATGTCGCAGAGTCTGTTGTAGGCCTTGGAATCGCCATCTGATAGCAAAACAGTGTAGCGTAGCTTGTGATTTGCCACTGAACGAAGAAAGAGAACTTCACAGGCTTTTACCTCCATTATTCCGGCTGACCCTTCGCAATTACGGCAGCAGTCCTTCTGATGCTCTGCTTTCCATTTTTCAAATTTGTCAGGCTGATTTTTCAGTTGCCACTGTCCAGTATTCTCACAGGTGTGACAGAAGGAAGACATAACATGCGAATCGATGACCATGCCAGTCAAGATGTCGATAACACTGCCAACACCAATAAATGACTTATGACCTCTAGTTAGCCATGTTGCATCAAAGCTGACAGCGATGTCAATGACTTCTTTTTTATTAATGGTACGATGCTGACTCTTAGCGTGTTCAGCTCGGATGATGCTGATGGAACGTTGAAATACTGTAGAGTGCATGGTATCCAAATGATCAAAAATTTGATCTGCATATTTATGAAATGTTTTCTGGTGCAGGCCAGGGAGGTCTAGGTTCTCACAGAAGAGATTGAATGTATATGGGCCCATTCCAGACATGAGGGCACCAATAACAGCAGATTTGTTGATTGCATGTCCACAAGGGCCGCGGCCTTCTGGTTCCCTCTCGGATGTGTACGTTCTAGAAATTGCTTTTTCACATGCGTGACACACAACTTCCAGGAAGAGAGAGAAACCCTTAGACTTGGTGTTGTCAGTTCTTGTTTGCAATGTGCTTTGCTTACACAAATTGCAACATACATTTTTAAGAAGGTTGTTGAAGAAAGAAATGTCCACAATGGTTTTATACGTAGGTTTAGGCTGAGCGCAGACAATATTATGAGATGCAACATTCTTGTTCGTGCTCAAGTTAATTTTTATATCAGATCGACTTGGGCCAGGCACTACTGGATCTGCAATGTGAACCATGGGCCTATCGGATACTGGGATGCAGAAATTCCACTTTGTTTGTGTAGGCCTATCATTCACCGCTGATTCTGTATTACCTTCTGTGGTAACACTGCTAGAAATTACACACTGTCGACGCGACCTGGCAGCAGATATTTGCTTTGATCTCTTACCTATTCTTCCAATTTTGAAGTAAAAGAACACAATTCACTGAAATTTAAACAAGAGAAAAATATTTCACGAAAGCGAACAATTGTTTTTGGTGTACAGGCGGAAATGGCTGTTGTTACCTCCACATTTTCGCACGCAGCCAAAATGTTGTTATGACCAATCAAAACAGATGTTTACTCTTGCGTCTTGAATGGGTCGGTAATGAGGGCATATGGTCACCACGTGACCACTCCTTATAAGCAGGTTAGCTTAAAATTACGGAAATTTTCAAACACACATTACACAGAGCTATGAGAAAAAATAGTTTCGAATTTGCGATATTACGGCAGACAACAAAATTCCCTGTGTATCGAAACCAAATAGTCCACGATTTGGTTTGCGTAACTAAGGTATAACTGAGCGACAAATCTTGCATTTTCGGCACAAATTTGCAAATCATAGCTGGGTGTGGGTACAGAAAATATGCTTTTTGATACATCAAATGCATTTTTTATGTTATAAAACCTTGCTCAATCGATTCCTCGATGATTATTTAATAAAATAAGCTCAAAAGTAAAAAATCGATATTTTGTACGTAAAATCCCGTTTTCAGTACCGGGGACCCCCTTTGCATCAAATGCCCCGTATAACAGTTTTCTTATTAACAAAAATTATGAGATACGTATTTTATTACAAACATCAACATGACGTAACATAGCTGTAAAAATCATTGAACCATTTGAGACTGAAGAGTACTGTGGTTTATTTGATTCTCGGATGAACAGTACTCCTGGTTGATGTTCGATGTTTGTAGAAGAGTCTTGCTAATCGATTCAACATTATGTCTTGCTGAAAGCTTTTGATCACCAAACTACGATGTTAGATATTATGTACAGGTTATCGGATTTTATATAAAGTCTGTCGATTCGCTACTTAATGCCACATGTAACGTAGAATCAAGTCAGATTTCGATGAAGTCATCTCCTTCTTCAGCTATCACATTTTATCATTAACTGACCAATCGAAATGCAACAAAATCAAGTCCAAAGTTTGCTGTCCACAGTAAGGGGAAATAATTATTAATATTACTTCCAAGGGGTGCAGTATGATCAGCAATCAATGCTCTAAGTTCGCCAGTGTGTAGATCTCAGCATTCATATTATGGAAAGGGGACCTCAGACGTGTCAACAGTAAGAAATGCAGTTAGCGACTGTCGCGAGAGGGTAGATGTTATTTAAGAAATTATAAGATATCCTGGACACAAAGTTGTATCAGGTGATACCAGGATAGTGCCAGATAAGAGTCTGGTCTTATAAGTAATACCCCCTTCTCTGAAAAGAGTAAGGGTGTATAGATATCAAAGGTAGGATCAAGCTGTATAAGTTCCTAGAGAAGATGGTAATATTTTACTCTAAGTCCCTACTTGCCCCTCTCCAGATCCCCCTCTGTTAATATTATTATTATTCTTATTATTATTAGCTCTGCTAGGGGTATTAACTAAGTTATCTACCAACAAGAACTTTAACTTAACTTAAAGAATTTAAGTAAGTCTGCTGGTAAATATTTACAATTTATTTTTACACATATTATTGTCTACTTGAAAATATTTCAAGAAAAATCAAAATTTTATATTACATCAACAAGCAAATAACACAGTTTAAAACAAGTGTTCTTAGTTATTAATGGTCTTTGTGAACTATATAACTGTTTTTATCTTTCTCTTTATTTACTTTTGCTTCAAGCTTTTCACAGTTCATTAAGTATGTCTAAGTCTGACTAGGACGGTTCCCTAGATAAAATTGCACTGTTTCTTCATCATTAACTTATTTGGGGGTGAAGCTGCATTAACCGAACAGTAGCCTTGTGTGGCTACTTAGCTTGAAATATGGGCGTTGATTCTGTTCCACCTCTGTACTGGCCGGAATTTGTGTCTCCTCCAGGCATAGGACTGGGTAACCGGCCCTATAGCATCAAGGGCGCTCGAACCACTAGCTTCTATATTAGAGTCAAGCTCCTTTTGGTGGACGTCAGTTACAGAATACAACCTGAAACATATTCAGTTTCACCACTTTAGTGTCTATCTCTATCTCCTTTCTACAGAGGTAGGAGGTAAGAGACAGTTTCAGACGACAGAGTGTAGGTAGACGCACATGTCATATCAAGACTGCATTAACACACTTCAGTTCACTGTGACCATATCTTTCTCCAATTCCTTGGATATAGCTAACTGTCCATGATTCGCCTCCATACATTTATTAGGTCTTGCGTAAAATACTAAGTGATATCTTAATCAACACAGTAAAACAATTTCTTTCATCCTTCCTTATGTTCCTGGAGTGTGGTCCATTCCATCAAGAGATAATTCTTTGAAAGCTTTTCGAAAACTATGAATTCACTCTTGCTTCCATTCCCAATTTATTTAAATATACACAGGCTTGTAAGGCCACCAGAAACACACAGTAGTTTTCTAACACATGTTACACACTTCCTAACGCACAAGTTGATCAATTATTTAAACAGAATATATACATTCTTTCTTACCCTCAGGCACATACAGTCGAGCTGTTAATGGTTAGAATGATCTGCTCTCAGGTACAAAAAGCAAAAGCACTCTTCATTAACACTTTTATTTTTTTTCTGCTCGCTGTGATTTTCAAATCTGACTGGCCTCGATTAGCAGAAGGCAAGGTCTGTTTATTCGTCACATCCGGCGACCGAGAGAGCAGTGGCTGAAGGGGTGTGGGCGAATCTCAAAACGTATGCAAAATTTGTCCTGATGTACAAATATTGAAAACTACGATTTTAATTATCTTCTTTATTTCTGGAGCGATTTTATTAATCTAAGGCTTAAACTACACCCTGATTTATTCTTTAACTTTCTAGCTATTTGACTTTATATTACATTCTTTAGTTTTATTCTATGCTTAGCCTGAACAGCAACATTATGGACCAACCTGATGTCTCGATGCCTTTCACTAGAGATTTCTCCATTACTATATCACTTTCCGTAGAAATCTTATTACTAACGGGTAGATCATCATTCCTAGTATTGTATTAGTGACCTCTTCCAGGTGGTACTTATCTCCTAAAGCTGTAGTTAAATTCCAATCTCAACTGGTTTGCACAAAATTGGAGACCGCCATTGTAGGCTAGTACGTTATTTGTAAACACTGCATAAATGTGCGTTTTCATTGGTTCTCTCTGCATTCTTCTATTTCTAACGTATGGCGTTTCGTTTTGGTAAAGAATTGCGTGTTGTGAATCCGACCTCACGACAGCGACCCATAGCTAGACTGCTTGCGTCAGGGTCAGCGAACCAGAGCTGACCAAGACCCTACTCCACCTCCAAGTGGTGGTCCTGGAAACAGGCTGCATCACTGCAGTCTGGCTGAGTGAGTAGGGATCGAAGAGGGAAGGCTAACCCGGTCCCAACAATGCCGTGCTGAAGTCGGATGTGTCGGCCGAAAGGGGCAAATATCGCAGCTTCGCTGTAAACGGACACAACGCAACCAACTTCTTTTTCAGGACGAACGAAGAAGAAGAAGAATATTATGGAAAGTAGAAAGAGCTGATAGATTCACATTTTAATTAGAATATTTCCACGAACTCAATTTCCTCTGAAGACCCTATCTGTTATTTATAAATGACATTGCATTTCTTTGGCGTTCTTGTTTCGATAAATTTAGGTCATTAAGTTTCTTGAAAACTTCTGAAAAATAAACCAGATGTAATCACTTCTTCTACTTCTTCGATCCTTAGCCACTGTAGTGGGTTTGATGGTATTGTATGGTGGTGATGGTACTACGTGTGATGCATGAGGTCAGCTGTGAAGGCTCCTGAGATAATAGGTAACTGTGAATTGTCAGAAGGCCCTTCTCGCTACCACTACGACCTCACACTTATCTTTTTTTTTGTGTTCTAATGAATGTGGCTACGTTAAATGTCTAGGGTAATGATATGTAATGTGTTGTGATAGTTATAGACACACACACAGATATTTAGGGTAACAATTATATGATATGTTCAGTTTCGTGTACAATGTTTATAGATCTCGTCGGGTTCTTATACGATATTGTACATTTGACTGTCCGTTTAGAATTTGTTCTGATAAAGAATTATAGAGAAGCAAGAATATTTTTATTACTGACTAGAGAGACATATGGTACAGAGAACTTCAAAATAACTATATTTGACAGATAATTATGATGTTGAAATATGGCAGAGTTATTTACAAAGTCTATTTCGTTCGATAATATTAACAGCAATAGTTACATGTAAAATACACTGAACTAACTCAAGGATGACTATGTGTACAATTTTTGATAAATCGAAAAGTTGTTTTCTTACATTTATTTTGTTCTGGATCAAGTTTTATTTTGACCAGAACTTATAAAAGATTTAGAAATTATGAAAAAAATGCATGGAATATTACATAATAAATGCAAGAGTGTACATATGTATGTTACTAGACTATTTAGTTTTATTAATGTTTATAGTAGTCATCTAATTTGGGAGACCGTTTAATGGTTGTGCTGTTGGGGTGGCCTCATCACTCCAGTCTATATTGACTACACAGTGTCCAGTAAATTGCAGGAATTTTATGGGATTGTTAGTAACTATATTGAGTTGGTGAATTCTCAGCAGACCAGAGGCTCACTCAACTTTGAAGATGTAGCTCTGGTGCTGAGATCTGGTGGCCCCACCTCTCCGTGCTTGGGGGCAATAATAGGCTGCTCTGACACAAGGTTACTGCACGGATCCACTCGGGTAAAATCAACAACTCGTTTGACACCACATTGGTGCCTACTGAAACTCACAGCTCTGCAATCAAAGTATTGGCTATGTGTCAAAATTCCATTCTCTAACCATGTCTGGACACAACACTACACAACAACAACACCATATAGACAGGTCAGATCTCTCTGACCATACAGCACATTTTACCATGGTGGTTTCACATCAGATAGGTTCTCCCAGACTACAGATTCTGAAATATGTTTATTAGTTTCCGCCCCGAAAATAGGATAGGTAATATGTTTCATTGTTCTCAACACTTGATCTGTCCTTCTTAAGGGGAGGTTTAACCCCCAAAAATGAAGAATTTCATTGAAAATATCAAATTTTAGATACATATTGCACTGGAAAGTACATTCATTTGCCCACATTTCTGTATGCTTATTTTCACTAAAACCTTTGTGGATGATTTTATATAAATTTTTAAAGTATGTCAGTTAAGTGTATTTTTACCTAATTATATATGTAAAATATACAAACTGGTATATTTGTGATGCTATATTGCTTCTAATGCATGGATTTTAATTTTCGGTACCGTATTCATTTCCCTGAAGCAAACAGAATTCAAGTTTTCCAAGCATAGTTTCATATGTAAAAATAATTTTGACTGGCTAATTTTTATTAACCATGGGGTCCTTTGATGGGTTATCGAAATAATAACGTGGCTGGAGGTATTCCAGTAGAGTGGTAGGGTACCTCCTTATGTGCAAATAAAGCTGCAGGTAAGAACGAATCACAGGATTCTGGTTTCTCCTGTGCGAGCTTACATAAATTTGTAAGTAGAGTCCCGTTATATCTTTCCACTTGTCCAATCGATTGTGGATGATAAAATGTGCGGACGAGAATATTTTGAAAAATCCTAAAAACTTCCTCCATCAGTTTCCCTCTGAACTGTGAACCATTGTCAGTTAATATCTGATAAGGGTATCCTAATATTGTGAATATTGAGAGCAAAGCCTCTCCTACATGTACTGAGTCTGCTGAGGGTAGAGCAATCGCTTCCCCCCACATAGTACATGTCTACCAGAGAAAGGATGTATTTTTTTGGAAACTGACGAAAAGCGCATACAGCCTGCTGAAATGAAGAATTTAATGAAAAGTAAGCTGCGAAGTATGACACAGAACATGGAATCAATAAAGGAAAATACCAGATATGAATCCTACATAGCAGGGGGATACTAAGGTGAGTAAATTTTGTGTAAAAGTGTAATTCCTCACTTTTTTCTTAATTTTCTCAAAACCTCATTTTTCACAAAAATGTGGGTACGTTGCCCATGATTTTTTAAAAACTATTAGTGATACAGCAGTAAAATTTGGGCCACATGCTGTACACATAGTGCTCATTAAAATAAACTAAAATAAAAGATATATGTTAACAAACTACAAAACTGTTAAGAAATAGCTAAGATACCCCCCTTAAAAATTTCAACTATTTTTCGATTGGTATGTTAAAATCCAAAAAAAACTCAGATATCAAACCAATCAAAATTATTTTAGTATACAATCATTATCATATATTAACAATTGAAACAGCCAAATTTCATAACTCAAGTTGTACTCACATTTGAGATATGTTGGGCAACAAAATACCCCAAAAAGCTAAAATTTGCTTTTTTTTCACTGTTTTTCCGCCATAGATTGCAAGTTTTTAGTATATACCTCAATGTTTTGTATTTTTTTCAATCATTTTGCTTCTATAAATGACCAGATATAGATATTAACTTATAATTCTGTGTTTTTCATTTTGGGGGTTTAACCTCCCCTTAATCCTTGCTGGAGTTTATGTATTTTATTTGTCTCTAGACCCTGAACTGGGGCGGGGGTCTAGAGCGAACCCTTACTTGTTGTAAGGAACAGATTATGCTATTGCAGTATCAAATCACTCGAACCTTAAACAAATATTAAAATGTATAAAGAAATAAGTTCAGTCTTACCAGAAATATGAATATAGTACACAGTAAATAAGTGCTAGCAAAACTCTGCTGAGCTGCTGGCTATAGTATGGTGTCCCACTGAATATTATGTATTATTTCTGGGAAATCACCACTACAATTAATGACTGTGTTACTGGACAGACTTACGTCGAATGGCAAAAATGTGCGTCTCTATCCCGCTAATGTAAAATGCGTTGGCCAATCAGATCAGAAGACCAAGCTTTTCAATTCAAAATTTGAAAATAAAGTCAAAATTACATCTTATTTTCTCAAATGTACGTCCGTCACATTTTATCTTTTCCCAAAAAAGTCAAAAGTACATCTCAATTTTTAAAATGTACGTCGGTCACAATTTATCCTTTTCCCACAATTTCACTTGTTTTTTTGGACTAACACATGTAAAACTGCACGAACCTGCCTCCTAAGTTATTTTTAGCCACTACTGTCCGCTACTCCCCCCTCTCTTGCATTCTAACTAGATTTGAACACTTGAGTCTCAAGGTTGCGATTTTTGTGCAAATAGTGGCATGTTTGATTCAATGCAGTCTTTCGCTGATGTGAACAACCCCGTCTTTTGTCATTATCTTTCTTATTATCTGTCCGTCTGTATAAATGAAAGTATATTATTTCACTGCTCAGAATGGGCCATCCGGCCAGCTAATTTTTATATTCCTAACATTAATATTAAGAAAAAGTTACTTTTTGAATTTTGCAATATTTCAAGCATCTGCGTTTAGCCGCTGAATTCAAATAAAAGGCTTGGTATCGCAAAAGCGTCCAATAAATGACTGTGGCGTAACATCTCCCAGGTCCCATCTGTCGAATTCCTTTTACTTTATGTCAACTTGGGGGGGGGGGGGGGGGGGGAGGGGACGTGACTTTTCCTCCTTGCCCCACCAATTTGCGTCCATTAACCTCGCTAGTTCAAGTACGCGTTCAGTCAGATTTTTGTCTTTTGATCCTCGTTCCGTTTTGCCTTCAAGTCTAACACCTGATGACCCGCGGCGCGGGCGATCATGTATTCCAGCAGCTTACGCATTGGTTTTTTTATCCCTACGTTGTATCATTGGAGATATTTTGACGTTGTATCACTGTTAATTTTTACGACACATCTCCCCACCTGAAAACATGCCTACGGCAAGTTCTAAAACCAGTGATACACATAGACAAAATCTCTCCTTACACCTGCCATTACTCTAATTTTGATTGTGGTCTAGGTGCTCTCTGCAGTTTTTCCAAGTTCTTAGGATCAGGGGTCATGCTACCCTGATATATCGTGTGTCCCAAGAATTCCAACTCTTTGCATCCAATGCAACATTTTGTTGGCCTAGCAGTTAAGTTCGCCTCCGTAAGCCTATTAAATAACATTTCTAGAGCTTCAATGTGTTCTTCAAATGTCTCTGTGGCGACGAGAATATCATCCATGAAATTCGTGATACATGGGTTATTCAGGGGATCCAACAATTTGCGCATCATCCTTGAAAATACACTCGGAGCATTTTTCAGTCCGACTGGTAGCATGTTGAATTCATAATGTCCATCTGAAGTGCTAAAAGCCAAATAAGGTCTCACTTCAGGCTTCACTGGGATCTGGTAATAGCCTTTACTAAGATCCACCTTTGAAAAGTATTTTGCCTTGTTCAGTCTGGCAAATAACTGTTTTGTGTCTGGTAATGGATCCACTTGCCCTTCTGTGACAGCATTCAGTTTCCTGTAATCTATGCACAGTCTGTGTTCCCCAGACGGTTTTCTCAGCAATACGACACTAGAACTAAAAGATGATTCACTGTGTGAAATGATCCCTTCCTTCAACAAATAATCTATTTCTTCCTTCAATGCCTTCTCCTTCGCGAACGGAATAGAATAGGCTCTCATACAGATTGGGTTTGAGTCTACCAGTTTCATGTCATACTGTAGCAAATTTGTATGTCCTGGTTTATCTGTTAATACATCTGTATGTTCCTCCAGAACCTGTTGAACTCTCTCCCTCTGGTTTTTAGTCAGGTGCTTACTGACTTTTACCTGTGCGGCTGTTTCACAAGGATGTAATGGGTATTCATGTGAGGTGAGTGGTTCCTTTTGCATTTGAGTTGCGATAGCTAAGGTCAGTAAGGGGGTGCTTTCCTGGAGTGGTCTGTCCAGATACTTCTTTAACAGGTTTACATGATAAACTTTCTCCTTCCCCTTTTTGTCAATTTTATAGTTTGTTCTAGACACCTTCTCTAGAACCGTATATGGACCTTGCCATCCAATTTGTAATTTATTCTGGCTACCGGTTAGTAGAAGCAGCACCTTCTCTCCGACTGCCAGTTCTCTGTCCTTTGCCTTCCTATTAAAATATGCTGCATGTTTCTTCCTGGCTTGTTTCAAATTATCATTTGCCAGTTTCCATCCAGCTTTCAAACGAGTGGTCAGTTCGTTCACGTATTGATAAGATGAGGTAACAGTCTCTTCCGCCTTCTCATCTGTCCAGGTCCTTAATAGAGCTTCTAATGGACCTTTTATTGGCCTCCCAAATAGCAGAGTTGCGGGAGCCATCCCGGTTGAACTATGTGGTACCTCCCGGTACGCAAACAATGCGGCGGGCAGGAATTGATCCCACAGATCCGGTTTTTCGTGTGCCAGCTTTCTCAGGATAGAAATGAGAGTCCCGTTGAACCTCTCTACCTGGCCGTTCCCTTGCGGATGGTACGGACTACAATGAAAGTGTCTGGCTTGAAATAGCTTTAAAACTTCTTCCGTTAGTTTCCCCTTGAACTGAGAACCATTATCCGTCAAGATTTGATGCGGGAATCCTAAGCGGGTAAATATTGTAAGTAGTGCCTCTGCTACATGTTTTGAATCAATTGATGGCAGGGCTACCGCCTCTCCCCACATAGAACAAGTGTCCACCAGAGTAAGGATGTAACAGTTCCTCCTCTTGGTCCGAGTGAGAGGTCCTACAATATCCACTGCAACCCTCTCAAAAGGTGTTCCCACTATGGGCATTTCCCCTAGAGTTGCAGGAGCAGTCCAGTGCTTTGGAGCTACCCTTTGACATTCTGGGCAGGATTTGACATATCTTTTTATATCCTCCGTTATCCCTGGCCAGAAGTAATGACAAGCTATACGCTGTCCTGTGGCGCTGATCCCCATGTGACCACTGAAGGGAATCGCATGCCCGAGTTCCATCACTTTATCTCTATATGAAGTGGGAAGAACCAGCTGGTTGTGACCATTTGTTCCAGTTCCGGCCTTCCTGTATAAGAGTTTGTGCTTCATGAAATATTCCCCCTTGCTCGGAGGTGTGTGGCATTTGGGCAATTTTTTAAAACATGGCTTGAGTGTCCTATCCTCAGCCTGCGCCTTCCTCATCTCCTCTGGATGAGCATTTATAGGTTCACCTTCTTCCTCCTTCTTCTGTGACCTGGTCTGCACTGTCGCCATGATCACAGGTCTCTCGGGATTCCCCAAGAAGACGTATCTACACCCCAATATCAGAGGGTAGATTGGTTCATCTATCACTGCTGCTCTGATTTCTCCTTCCACATAGCGAGTTTTCACCGTTATCCTTGCGATGGGAAGTGTCATGAGTGGTATGTCCTTAGTTGCCCCTTGTATTTCCACTGTTTCTGTGGTATACTGACTTGGGTCCACTAGGCTAGACTTCACAACTGAATCATAATCCAAACCTGTATCATAAAGGCACCTTATGGTGACCCCATTACAAATAACATCCTCACAAACTGGGGGGTGATAAGGTTCCTGTTGTCCATTAGGATTAACCTTTAATCTTTGCGTCCCCGACTTCATTGCAGCAATGTTTGAAGGTTTCCTTCTACAAAATTCGGTGTTATGGTTATCCTTCTTGCACCATTTACACCATCTTTTTCCTTGGTTCAACGGTTTTCTTTCATTGAATTTTTGGTCATTGAACTGTGAGTTTCTGTCTCTGTAGTCATTTCTTGGCCGTTCAAAGTTTGTCCTACCTTTATTTCCCTGCTCCCTATTATCAAATTTATTAAATTGCTGTGGAGCTTTAAAATTATCTATGTGCTTCTTTTTAGCACCACTTACCTCTGCCTGGGCTGCCTGATACCTCTCAGCGACATTTAAAACCTCCCCCAACTTCTCTGCACCTTGTTCCATGAGAAATTTTCTCATGTCTGGAGCCATGGACTCTCTCAATTGCTCAATCATGATCATTTCTTTAAGATCTTGGGTCTTCCCCAGAGCAGTCCATTTCTCCAAATAGGTTTCTAGTCTGGCAGAGAATTGGTGGTATGTCTCCCCAGACAACAATTTGGCATTTCTAAATTTCTTACGATAAAATTCCCCATTTTTTTCGTACCTCAATAACAAAGCCTGCTTTAACATGTCATAATTCTCCTGGTCTTCTCTGTGCATTTTTGCAAAGACTTCGTAAGAAGTACCTCTCAGTCCCTGTGATAGCTTTAAACTCCACCTCTCTCTCTCTAACCCATATGTAGTAGCTAATACTGGAGGCGAAATCTCAGGTTAATATTTTATGTCTAACCTGACATTGATTTTACGTGAGTATCCCTTTATTTCTTGTACAGAGACAGGTGTCCCTCGCCATTCAGGCAAAGTAGTAGCTAATAACTCAAAACGTCCTAGGTACCCCTCTATGTCATCGTCTTTTTCAACAAAATGGTCTAAATGAAACCCCATAGCTGAGTTTGAGGCTCCCAGACTGGGCGTAGCATCTGAGGCAAAAGGGCTGGCACCATTTTCAGGGGCCGGGCCTTGTAGCTCCAGCTCCCTTAGTCGTAATTCGTGCTCCCTTTGCAACCTTCTATCTTCTGCCTCCCTTTCGGCAGTCAATCTTTTATCTTCTGCCTCCCTTTGCTGTCGTTTTTTCTTCGGCCTCCAATGCCTTTGCCTCTTTGTCAGCCTCAATCTGCAACCTCTTAGTCTCAGCCTCAATTTGTAACCTCTTCTCTTCAGCCAACCGTTCGGACTCTAATTTTCTTTCAGCCTCTTTGTCTAATCTCCTTTCTTCCCGTTCAATATATTTATCACATTCAGCCGTTACATGTTGAATTAAAATCTGACCCTCCATTCCCATCTCCTTTGCCGACAGCACAGCAGCTGATCGGAATTTTGCCAGCTCCGCCATACTTTTTAGACAATATAATAATATACAAGATAAATCTCTAACCTCTAAAGAACTTCTAATTACTATAGTCTAACTAATTCTAATTAATTAATTAACTAATTACTGGCTGTGAAGATTCACCAACTTTTATTTGCAGGGACACTTTTAATTTTAAGGGAATTTTACAATATTTCTCCCACCAGGAGATCCTAATATTACTTAATGGGCTAATTATCCCGGGACAAAGAGACCCCAATATATGTAGTGGGTTTGATGGTATTGTATGGTGGTGATGGTACTACGTGTGATGCATGAGGTCAGCTGTGAAGGCTCCTGAGATAATAGGTAACTGTGAATTGTCAGAAGGCCCTTCTCGCTACCACTACGACCTCACACTTATCTTTTTTTTTTGTGTTCTAATGAATGTGGCTACGTTAAATGTCTAGGGTAATGATATGTAATGTGGTGTGATAGTTATAGACACACACACACAGATATTTACAAAGTCTAATAATATTAACAAATGTTATAATACACTGAACTAACTCAAGTGTGTACAATTTTTGATAGAAATTTTCTTACATTTTATTTTGTTCTGGATCAAGTTTTATTTTGACCAGAACTTATAAAAGATTTAGAAATTATGAAAAAAATGCATGGAATATTACATAATAAATGCAAGAGTGTACATATGTATGTTACTAGACTATTTAGTTTTATTAATGTTTATAGTAGTCATCTAATTTGGGAGACCGTTTAATGGTTGTGCTGTTGGGGTGGCCTCATCACTCCAGTCTATATTGACTACACAGTGTCCAGTAAATTGCAGGAATTTTATGGGATTGTTAGTAACTATATTGAGTTGGTGAATTCTCAGCAGACCAGAGGCTCACTCAACTTTGAAGATGTAGCTCTGGTGCTGAGATCTGGTGGCCCCACCTCTCCGTGCTTGGGGGCAATAATAGTCTGCTCTGACACAAGGTTACTGCACGGATCCACTCGGGTAAAATCAACAACTCGTTTGACACCACATTGGTGCCAACTGAAACTCACAGCTCTGCAATCAAAGTATTGGCTATGTGTCAAAATTCCATTCTCTAACCATGTCTGGACACAACACTACACAACAACAACACCATATAGACAGGTCAGATCTCTCTGACCATACAGCACATTTTACCATGGTGGTTTCACATCAGATAGGTTCTCCCAGACTACAGATTCTGAAATATGTTTATTAGTTTCCTCCCCGAAAATAGGATAGGTAATATGTTTCATTGTTCTCAACACTTGATCTGTCCTTCTTAATCCTTGCTGGAGTTTATGTATTTTATTTGTCTCTAGACCCTGAACTGGGGCGGGGGGTCTAGAGCGAACCCTTACTTGTTGTAAGGAACAGATTATGCTATTGCAGTATCAAATCACTCGAACCTTAAACAAATATTAAAATGTATAAAGAAATAAGTTCAGTCTTACCAGAAATATGAATATAGTACACAGTAAATAAGTGCTAGCAAAACTCTGCTGAGCTGCTGGCTATAGTATGGTGTCCCACTGAATATTATGTATTATTTCTGGGAAATCACCACTACAATTAATGACTGTGTTACTGGACAGACTTATGTCGAATGGCAAAAATGTGCGTCTCTATCCCGCTAATGTAAAATGCGTTGGCCAATCAGATCAGAAGACCAAGCTTTTCAATTCAAAATTTGAAAATAAAGTCAAAATTACATCTTATTTTCTCAAATGTACGTCCGTCACATTTTATCTTTTCCCAAAAAAATCAAAAGTACATCTCAATTTTTAAAATGTACGTCGGTCAAATTTATCTTTTTCCCACAATTTCACTTGTTTTTTTGGACTAACACATGTAAAACTGCACGAACCTGCCTCCTAAGTTATTTTTAGCCACTACTGTCCGCTACTCCCCCCTCTCTTGCATTCTAACTAGATTTGAACACTTGAGTCTCAAGGTTGCGATTTTTGTGCAAATAGTGGCATGTTTGATTCAATGCAGTCTTTCGCTGATGTGAACAACCCCGTCTTTTGTCATTATCTTTCTTATTATCTGTCCGTCTGTATAAATGAAAGTATATTATTTCACTGCTCAGAATGGGCCATCCGGCCAGCTAATTTTTATATTCCTAACATTAATATTAGTTGGACGAATAGTATGAGAATAAATGCCATAAACGTTAGCGAGATATGACTGATAGATACATTCCAACGATGTATGCCTTCATATATGGATCCCGTTACGCGCCCATTGAGCATATTGGCAATACAGTGTTATTTTCTTGACCATCAGCACACTAGGGGTGATGCGGTCAGAATTACGCCGGCCGTCTTAACCTTCCCAGAATTGCTCTGGTACCCAATTTTTGAGGCTAGGTCGACCCCGGAGCCGTTTACGGTCTAAAACGTCCCACCTCAACTGGGAATCGAACCATGGACCACCGAGCTACCGTGGCTCCTGTATCCATATAGTGTGATGCATATATTAATTACTTACTTAGTTACTTTTTGGCTCCACTTACGACATGAACAGTATTTGGAAGCTGAACTTATTAGATGAGATTTCATTGCATTGAGAAATACATGGAGATTTATGTTTTAAATCAAGTCAAAAACTAAAATAAGAATTTTCAGCTCAAATGTCAATTCCGTCCAAATGTATGGCTCTAACTTTTCGAAAAGCTGTGTTGCTGACCACAAATAAAATAATGCATATTACTAGCTCAGCAAAAAAGAAGTGGTAGCCTGCAGTGGTATTCTGACCTTAGTTGATACTTGCACTATGTGCGCGCAGGCGACCCCACTGGCTTCCACGGACTCTAAGCATGTAGCCGAAACTTTAGTGAACATCTTCACTCGACTGGTATTTCCCCAGCAGGTTCTGACAGACAACGGTTCCCAATTTCACAGCTTGTTAATGGAGGAAATCTTCAAGATACTCAGAGTCCAGCACACCCAACCCACCTTTTATCACCTCGCCAAAAATGGTCTAGTAGAGTGGTTCAATGGGAGCCTCATTTCGATGTTGCACAAACTTTGGCAGGAGCGGCCAGACGACTAGGAGCTCTTCCTCTGTGTGGCGCTGTTTTCCTACCGAGAGATCCCACAGGCTTCTACGTGGTTGCCGCCAGCAACCTTATTATTCGGCCAGCCTATTAAAGGCTTATTGGAGGCCCTGCTCAAGTCATTGACATATCGAAAGGCCGATGAGACGGTAGTTTCGGCCTACAAATATGTAGAAGAATTGAAGGAGCGGTTTTAGATGGGTTGGGACTTGGCCTCAGCTAACTTCGCCGGGCACGCGCAAAACGGGCGCAGAGATATAACAAGATGGCAAAGGAAAGAGAACTCCAGCCGGGAGAAAAGGTCTCGTTGCTTCCCACTGGAGACAACAAACTGAGCATTGGATGCCAAGGGCCGTTCGAAGTCCTCGAGAAGATCTCGAACACGAATTACAGGATCTATATAAAGGAAAAAAGGAAGATATACCATGTAAATTTCCTTAAGAAATATCTAGAACGCCCCACCCCTTCCCAAGGACACCTCCTAGCGTTATCGGTAGCTACCGAAGAAGAGGACTATGAGGGATGTGGCATGGAATACCCTTTACAGCAAAAATAATCTTACAAGGATGTAAAATTTGGAGAAACTCTCTCCGACGTATACACGGAGCAAATCATAGCCGTATTGGAACGATGTTCAGAAGTACTGACTGACAAACCAGGGCTCACTAACCTCCTTGAGTTCGAGATGAAGTTTAAGAATGAGACTCCGGTACGGACCAAGGAATATCCCGTCCCGCACGCCAAAGCTACCGCTTTACGGGAGAAAATCAACAAGCTGTTACAAGCGAACATTATTTCAGAATCAACCTCCCCCTACAGCTCCAGCGTAGTACTATTACAGAAGCCGAACGGTGAAACCGGGTTGTGCATTTACTATCGCTTGCTCAACACGATGGCGGAATTTCAGCCAGAACCTCTATCTAGCTCCCGCCGAACTGTTTGCTAAACTGAGTAAGGCTAGAATATTCTCTAAGATTGACCTGAGTAAAGATTATTATCAAATTCCGGTGAAGGAGGAAATCAGGCCCCTGTCAGCTGTTAGCACGAGTGAAGGACATTACACCTTCAACGCAATACCTTTCTGACTCCATAATGCACCCGGCGCTTTCACTCAGATGATGAGGAAACTTTTAGGGCCATTACAAAGCCCTCATATTCATAATTTTATGGATGACATCCTTATCGCAACAGACATGGTTGAGGAACATATAGCGACCGTCGCCTTGCTCCTCAGGAGGCTGAAAGAAGCGGGATTAACTGCCCGTCTCAGCAAATGAGAAATATGATTTCACACACTGGACTTTCTAATACACACTATCGCTCATGGGTGTATGTGGCCTTTGGAGAAAAATGTAGAGAAAATAAGAAACGCGGCCCGCCCAAAAACGAAGAAAGATACAAGACCATTCCTCTCTGTGTGTGTCTATTATCAGAAGTTCATTCGAAACTTCAATAGCCTAACGGCTCCCTTAACACAGAAAGATCAACCAGAGAAGGTTACATTGACTGCCGAGTGTGAGAGCGCTTACGCCACCCTCAAGGACCGGCTGACAAGTTATCCTATATTATGTTTGCCAGACCTAACGAAACCATTCGTACTAAGAGTGGATGCCAGCGGGATAGGAATCGGGTCGACTCTGTTACAGGCAGATGACACTCAGCAGGGATTATTTTTCCCAGTTGCGTACGCTAGTCGCAAATTGAAAGCAGCAGGGAGGAATTATTCCACTTTCAAACGGGAATGCCTCGCCTCAATCACTGGTATACGTAAGCATGATGAGTATCTGTATGGAGTTTCATTCGTGGTGCATTTTAGGGGGCCAACAAACACTATAATGCAAAGATCATGCGATGGACCCTTTTACCAAGTGTCTACTCTTTTACCATCCAATACATCCCCGGTACGGAGAATGTAGGAGCTGATTTTTTTAGCAGGCACTTATCACCTGAGGAGGACACGGGAAATAGGGAGAGATGAGCAGTGTTTGAATGTGTAGTTGTAATGTCGTGACCCAAATTTCTGACCCAAGTTTACGTCCCCAAGAGTACTTGGGAACTTCATTGGTGGGGACGACTGTGACGATGGGTTATACATTTTGGGGCATTAGGGTGGAGCTTAGACACACACCCCCCACCCCAATTCTTTTGATTTTTGGCCCACCAATTTCATTTCTTTTTTGGTCTCCTGTAGTTGTAAAATGGTGTAACTGGCCTGTCACCTTAAATCCGACAAGTTAACTCCTGTTGCTTCCTCGGACAGTGGCCAGCGGAGATGACAAGGTCTTTTAATACTGGTAAGAGTGTCTTTGTGACGCGACCGCGACGCTCCTCGCTGGGTGGCAAAAACTTCCCTGATTGTTTGATTCCAGGGAAAGTCTGGAACCCTCGCAGCGTAAGAACAATCGCTCTGTTACGTAATCCTTCTTGTAGTGTGTCGCCATGAGAAATCCTCCGGGAGACATTACGATTGTTTTTCTTCGTTTTTCTGTCCAGGTGTTGAACACCTGCGGCCCGGTGTCTACTATATATATTGAGTCCCCTTCTGTCGTGGAACTTCTGTCGTGAGGTGGAAGAGATCTTGTGCAATTTGCCAGCTACTGTTAGAGTGGGAAATTCTTAACAGTCTCGGTAAGAATCCTTAAGTAACTTGGTACTTGTTATTTTTTCCTTGGGACTTGGACTAAGTCAGAGTAAGTTCCATTGTCGTGGGGTCTAGCATTTTTTAAGTTCGTCCATCACCCAACAAATACTGGAAGCTATAGTTGGTTTTTTTTTACGGAAATTGTGTTTGTATGCAACTTACTGGTTTATTTTCCTAAAGCCAAATGGTTGTGTAACTTAAGATGCTTTATGAAAACTCTTCAAGGGAACCTCTTAATCACGAAGTGTACATATATCTTATTTGTTTCACTAAAAGAATAATTTTCCCCTCGAAGTGTAACTATATACCTGATTGTTATGTGGAGGGAATTCTTTTTATAACAGAGTGTAACTTATAAACGATTTTATTTTTTCTGGTCTTCATGTCGGATTCTTATAAATTTTTTCACTACAAGTTACTTTAATTAATTTGATTACTGTTTTACTATATGGACATTTTAAATTCAATTAGAGGTTTACCTTATAGGTTTTCATATGGAGTAATTTTAATTCAATTAGACGTTTACCGTATAGGTTTTCATATGGAGTACTTGTAAAAATGATGGTATTAAGTGTATAGTAGACCAGTGAAATAGCATTAGACGGGCCTTGCGATTTTGTTTAGACGCCTGTGCGTTAGACCGAACTGACAGATACGTTGTAAGATCAGTTCCGCGCCAGTTTCCGGTCACAGGAAGGTTTAAATACACCCTCCCCCGCACGCCATCCGTTGGTAACCACTGATTATGCAAGTTGTGAGTAGGCCTGCCCGGCACCTACTAGCTCGCTCGTCTAATTAACGGTCAGTGAGAAGGGGAGAGAGATATAAACTGCGAGACCAGGTCATCACTGGCGAGCAGTCGGGCTGGGAATGGGTGTAATAAGTTAATCTGTACTTGTTTATGCAATTGTTTTGTTTTTCAATGTTGTAACATTTATGTTGGCTAAATAATCATAGATTTTTGAATATGATTTCATTTCAGTGAGAACTGCTTAACTCCGACTGAGTTAAGGGACCATTGGGCCATCGGCCGGTTGTTGCCTTCCTGAAAAGTCAGGATAAATCATCAACCCATTTACATTGGGGTGTTCCCACCAACTACAGTTGTTATTTTACCAGCTCCCTAATACGGGTACATACGGGTAATGATAGATTTTTTAATATTTTTCATTTCAGCGAGAACTGCTTAATTCCGACTGAGTTAAGGGACCATTGGGCCATCGGCCGGAAGTTGCCTTCCTGGAAAGGCAAGATAAATCATCAACCCATTTACATTGGGGTGTTCCCACCAACTACAGCTATTTTACCAACTCCCTAATACGGGTAGATTTGTGATTTCCCGTGCTGCGAATTTTACGCCACCCCCACAAAGTAAGTGGAGCGCCCATGCTCCACTGGCAGCAATTTAATAGAGCTACACATCATCGCCAATTCTAACATATGGTAGCAGCGTCAGCTCTACTTCATCTATATTATCCCGCGACGTCACAGCAGTAGCGGGCCTGCACAAACAGTGGATTGATTAACTTCAACGCATATGGAATCTTGAGTGCCTTCATCGCCACCCCTTTAGATCCTGGATTTAAAGCACACGCGTATACCAAAAGGACTTAACACTTGTCCTGAAAATTCTTTTCGTGGGGGAGATATAGTTTTGGGTTGGTTCCACAGATTGCCAGCAGCATCGAGAGAGGATAGGGTCAACATATCTCCGTCTGCGATCCGCCAATAGCTGTACTCCAAGCAGAATATAAACACAAGTGTTTTTGTCTTTGTCTTTTGTCTTGTCTCAGACGTCAATCAGACTTTTTGTCTTGTCTCAGACAGATTCTGCGAACCACTCGTAACAGTTAGCTTTAATTTAACTCCAACCCTGTTTCGAGCTTTGTCAAACAGCTAGCCTTAACCTAACCCCAACTCTGTTACACGCTTTGTCAAAAATTAATAACGCCTGACAAACACCGAGGCCGCTTTAAATAAAATAAAATTAAAAATAATTCCAACTTGAAGTGAAACGCAGCGTTTTTTGGCCAACATGGCGGCCTCCAGTTTACTGTCTACTTACAAGGGCCAGGCTATGCTCATGAGCAAACTGAAAGATAATTAAACTGACTGCCTATGTTATGTTTCATTGACTACTGTTTTTTCTCCAGCACGACCACGATCATGCACCGACTTTCATCCAGGTGAAACAAATGAGATAATTCTAGTCCTGGTACTCATGAACTGTTTACGTGTGTTTGATGTGTGCAGGGATGTAGAGAGGAAATTTCCGATCATTACAGTTAAATAATAGATTTGTTTGTTCCGTTATAGCCTACTGTTTTTTTTTCTTTCTGATTTGACTATATTACCGACATTGTTTTGTTTTGCAACGGACGTGACCGGAAATTGTGTTGTAACGGCACGCGCTCTTGTCGCAGTTGAGTAGTATTCCGTGACCTAGCTAGTCTAGTTTACTTTCAAATTAAGGGGAAAAAAATCACGGAATCTCCCATCGAATATTGTCAGAAGTAAACAAAGTCCGTGATCGCGTTAATCAACAGGGGATGATAGCAGAAATAAAAAAGTTCAGATATTATGTAACCTTCCCAGGTTTTGGACTTGCCCACTATTATTATTACTATTATACAGATATATCACTACCGTATTAATATCTGAACATTCACTTTTTTTCTTATTCCTTGTCATCATTACACAGCTACATCCTTACACCTCCTTGTACAAATCTGTACCTTCACTTATATAAAGCATACTGCCATTACTTATATAAAGCATACTGCCATTATTACAAACCTATACCATTACACCCCCTTGACCAACGCTGTACCCTCACTTACATAAAGCATACAGCCATCATTACAATGCTACATCACCACCCATATATGTACCCTCACTTTATTTAACTCCTGCTGTCATCAATGCGCTAATATCAGCTCTATGTACAGCTTGGTATTCTGTACCTTTATATTCAAGGCTCGTTGAACATGCATCATTACACAGCTATATGACCGCTGGTACAACTCTGTACCCTCATTGTATCTAACCCCTGCTGGTGTCATTACACTGCTATATTATATACAGTATATACAGGTCGGGGATAATGAGGGGGATGGCATAAAGATGCAGAGAACAGTGGATGGATATGAAGAAAATGACAAATTTAGAAAAGTGATTCGTCTGACCAGGAGATAAGACTAAGAAAAAAGGAAAGAAAGAAAGGACACAAAAGAAAATAATTTAAAAAATTGGTACTATCTGTATAAGCTACATGTAATACCCATATATAATAGTTACTTTATACGGGGAGTACATATTACATATTATTTTCTGGGACCTAAGAGTGAGGAATGCACAGTGAGGAATGCACAGTGAGGAATGCACAGTGAGGAATGCACAGTGAGGAATGCACAGTGAGGAATGCCTAGTGAGGAATGCAGTTAGCGACCCATAGCTTGACTGCTTGCATCAGGGTCGGCGAACCACAGCTGACCAAGACACTACTCCACCTTCAAGTGGTGGTCCTGGAAACAGGCTGCATCACTGCAGTCTGGCTGAGTGAGTAGGGATCGAAGAGGGAAGGCTAACCTGGTCCCAAAAATGCCGTGCTGAAGTCGGATGTGTCGGCCGAAAGGCGAATTTATCGCAGCTCCGATGTAAACGGACACAACGCAACCAACGTCCTTTTCAGGACGAACGAAGAAGAAGAAGATATTTTTTTCTAATGTTTATGCTTAGTTCTCATTCTCTATCGTTTCCCTGACAAAGACCGTGTGGCCGCAACGCTGTCTGTTTTTGTTGTCATTTGTCCTAGTTAGACGAATTACCTTTTTCGATTTTGTTTCATATCCATCCACCGTACATCATATGCACAAATAGACAAAAACAGGGACACAAAGACAAACTCATGAACACACAGACAAGCACATATACAACATATGGCCACAGACAAACATATGCACACATAAACAAACGTATGAACACATAGAAAGCCACATGAACACACTGACATATGAACACATAGACAAATACATGAACACACATAATAATGAACAAATAGAAAAACACATAAACATACAGACAAAAACACGAACACGCTAAAAACATGAAAATATAAACAAACACATGAACACACAACAAACACATGAACACATACAAAAGCATAACGAACATATAAACAAATGAGCACATAGACAAAGATCACACATGTGAAAACAGAGTCGAAATAACAGAATGTCGTGTGCTAAAAAAAGGTCGAAAAGCTGAGGAGAGGAGTGCAAATGTTAACTATTGTGTCGTGTGAAAAAAAGGACGGGTCGTGTGAAAAAAGGCGGGAAAAAGAAGAAATAGTATAAATAGAAGAGTTGTGGGCGATAGGTAGCGATTTCAGGACTTATGATTCCAAGGATACCATGATTTTAGACTAGAGGATTTTTTACTGATAGCGTTAGGAGAACTTCGTCTTTGAGGATACCAAGACAAGTTTTTGAGTAAACAAATCAGTAAATTATTTCTTGTGGATATACATATATTATTCTATCTGGATGTACCTATATTATTCAGTTGGATTATAGATTGTTCATTTTGGATAAAACAACCATCATTTTGTGAAATTTACAGTGTTTGTTTAATGACATCAATAAACTCTAATATAATTTTCTACATTTGCTGTTTGTGGAAATTTACAGTAATTTCTTTCGGATATACGTTGTTGGGCTGAAACTGTTTTGCTTATCACCAAAACTCAAAAGGGAAGAACATTCCTGGGTTGAAATAAATTAACAAAAGGTCAAGTATCACCATCTCTGGCGGAAGGCCAGTTATCACTTGAACCACCACAACATATGAAGGATTAACTCTGACTACATAAAATCAATATAACTACTAGTGCCGTATAAACATACACGGCCACAATGGGTTGCTATTAAAAACGGTTATCTAGTCGTTTACCGAATTTCGCCGATTAAACGATTGCTGCAATGTTAGCAAGTTATATTTTATTTGAGCAAGTAAAAAAGTGTTTGTGAGTTCATGTGTTTGTACGTTCATGTGTTTGTCTATGCGTTCTTGTGTTGGTGTGTTTATATGTTTGTGCGCTCATGTGTTTGTCTGTTTGTCTAAGTGTACATGTGTTCTTGTGTTTACGTGTTCATGTGTTTGTACGTTCATGAGTTTGTGTGTTCGTGTGTTTTCTGTGTTCGCGTTCATGTGTTTGTGTGTTCATGTGTTTGTGCGTTCATGTAATTATTGTGTTCATGTGCTTGTGCGCTCATAAGTTTGGCGTTTGTCTATGTGTTCATGTGTTTGGTTGTTCGTGTTTGTCAATGTGTTTACGTGTTCATATACGACACACGAACACATAAACACATTAATATATAAATAAACACATAGACAAACACATGAAAACACAAACACATGTACACATATACAAACACATGAAAACACAAACACATGAACATATAGACACATGAACACAGAAACACATGAAAATACAAACACATGAACACACAAAAACATGAACACACAAACACATGAACACACCAACACAAGAACACACAAAGACGTGAACACACCAACACATGAACACATAGAATAACACATGAACTCACGTACACATGAACACACTAACACATGAACACACTAACACATGAACACACAAGCACATGAACACATCAACACAAGAACACACAAACTTATGAACGCACCAACACAAGAATACACAAACACATGAACACACAAATACGTGAACATAGACAAACACGTGAAAGCACAAATGAACGTATGCACACAGAAACACATTAACACATGGACAAACACATGAACACCTATGCAAACGCACACATTTATGAACACCTGGGCAAACATATGAACGCACAAACTTATGAACACTTAGGCAAACATATGAACACCTAGGCAAGCATATGAAAACACAAACTTATGAACAATTAGGGAAACATATGAACACACAAACTTATAAACACCTAGGCAAGCTTATTGTGACGATGGAACTCAGCCGACCCTGAAGTATTAGATGATATGGTAGAACCCTCATAACATCTGTACCCCCGAATATTGTTGTAATTTTATCGTCAACGGGAATTCTTCCACCTGGGCTCATTAGCAATGCACAACAGAAACGTGGAATTCCACCTGGGCTCATTAATATGCGTCAGAGCAGAGTGGACTTGCCAACACGTTTGCTAATTAATATGTAGACAGTTTATCTTCTGTGCATTCTGGACATTGCTTTGTCTAAAGGGGAGGTAAAACCACGCCTACTGAAACCTCTAGAGCGATCATAAGCAAGCATTTCGCTATACCTTTTTTTCGTACCTGCCTTTAAAGGCGTTGCCTAAATCAAACGAAGAAAGATACACACGATCTGAGACAATGACGATCTCAAAGCGAACGATGAAGTTTCCTGCCACTAGGTAACACGGCAGTGTGAATCAGAGGAGAACGCTGGAACCGCTCGAAAGACGGAACGAACGGGAAAGACGAAGCGGCCAGAGAATTGAATAATCACGGGGGACGGGCGGCATAGGATCTCGAATTCTTCCTGAGTTCAAGAAAGGTGTTAGATTCTAACATGTCCCCCCGATCTGTCATTCCATTTCATATATATAGAGACCTTGCAAAATGCAATTTTATCACTCGTTTGCCAGAGATTTACAGAAGCACTAGCTATAGTAAAATCTTGTTAGATTTCCCCTGGATTTTTGGCTATATTTGCAGTGAATTCTATTCTGTGCTAAACGGTATAATATATATTAGTTTCTAGTGATCAGTGGTCTAGTTCTTTCATTTTTATTTCACTGGATTTTGTGTTGATTTAAATCTATTAAATTAAACCTATTTCTAAAGTTTCCAGCTGAAAATTTAATGATATATCTATTACATTATTTCCAAAGATAATAGCTGCTTAAACGTTTAAATTAACTTTTAAAGTCGCGAAGGAATTTATAACTAATTAATTAAGTTAAGTCCTATATATAGATGCGTGTTTTAACCATTAGACTCGCGAAGTGTTTTCTTAATATATATAATTAAATACGCGAGTGTATATAATAGTCTTAACGGTAAATGTATCGCGCTTTAGAATGTTATTTGATTTTTCGGTATGATTACATGTTTTCTATCTTTCATATAGGGTGATCATAACCTTTGCGTCCCAGCAAAAACATTGTATAGAGTCCTCCAGACTCGGTTCTTAAAACCCTCCAGATATTTTGATGAACAGTTTAAATTTTAATCTTGAGACGATCCTGTTGGGGTCCAGGTATCTGAATTTTCCAGAAAGAAAGTAAATCCAAGAACAATTTAACACATCATCAATACAATTTAATCTGTAGAGTTTAACTGGAGAAGAACATTGCCAGAGCTATATTTAGATTTTTAAATCCTGCTCTACTGCGAAAGAAAATAGAAATCTCCTGAACACTGACTGTGCATATTTTCTTTCACTGGATTTTAAAACCCCTCGAAGTAAACCATACCTCACCGGTCAGTTGTTGTCATCACGCATTAAGAAGTTTCACCATCAGCGGCGAAATCCCTGAGACCACCTCATTTTCACCACCTGTATCTGTGACTGTGCCATCCCATAGAACTTTCCTTTTAACATAACAAAAAACAAAGAAAACTTAGGCTTCATCATCCAGCGATTTCGGGACTGTACTAACGCATGTACCTGATAATCTGGGGCTGGACACAGAAGAAAAAGACACTACCTATGTCGAGTGTTTATTTGATGTTTGTGTATTTTTCTATGGGGGGCCAGATTCTACGATCGGTAAGTGTGTGTGAGTAAATGAGTGTTGGCCATCACGAGCGTGCATGAATGACATGAGATTTATGTTGCAACCATTTTTAATTTGCCTACCTGGTAAATACTTTTACTGTATTCCCTGTATTGTTCCTTTTAAGTGGGATTTTATAACTCTGTTTATTCCCCACCCCCTTACATTTGTTTAGTAAAAGGGAAAACAATAGAAAATAACAGGACTTTTTCTACCACCCATACCTAGTTCTGTAAAACCTCTTTTTTCAGAGTAATTAAATTTACTGTTTGGTTACATTATCTATTTTTTCTGATAACTACCTATCTTTGGACTGGGTTTATCTTTTGTCTATTACAAGCGGGAAGGGCAGATTGGATACCACTCTTCATATCTCCCCCCCCCCCCCCCCCCCCCGCCTTGTTATTTGTATTTTCTGTACCTATGATAATTTTCTGTTATCTGATAAATGGTGTGACTGATTTTAATGATAAATAAACATCATAAAACTTCTAGTACTGTGTTGGAAGACCCAAGCCCAAATTACCCATATTTGTTTACCATAGTTTGTATTCACGTAACGTCCGTGGGTTTGAAACACCAAATTAGTGTGAGCGCATGTGTGTTTGGAAACTGGCAAATAATTGTTTAGCCAGGAGAGTTTAAGGAGTAGATTGAGAGAAAAGGATTGTCGTAAAGGAGTCTGTCCTTACTCTCCCCAGCACTCTGTGAAGCAACTACTTACTTTCTAACCCTTTCTATCATAGAGCCTTCACCATCATTCTTCACTCTGAACGGGACCACTATTTCTAAGACTTCTCTCAAAATAAATTTACAACAATAAATGGCTGGCTTGCCGGGATATTTTTGAGCTACATTTGGTGCACCCACAATAAATGCTTGCTCTCATTTTTGAGTCTGATCTTAAGTCTGGGTCTAACTAGATAGAGTGTGAGTGATCTGTCTTTGTGAGTTAGGGAAATAATAATAAAAATAATTTACACCCCCTAGACAACGCCTTTAGTATTTGGGTCGTCCACACAACATATTTACAGGTTGTTTTCTTTCCACAGCAGTAGAAAATTACGGATAAAGAAAAATATTTGTTACTTTAATTAGTCTCTGGCAGAGAAAATTTGGGAATTTTGTTTTGTAAGATTTGCTGGGATTGCGGGATTGTTTTACAGTCACAAAGATTTCTTGAAGTTAGAGAGTTGAGCTTAGCTAAAGACGCATTGTTCTGATGTGTTTTAAGTCTAGTTAACATCGTCTCTCCTCTAAAACTGACTTCGGCGGGCGGAGTTTTGTGGCGGAGAATGAAAATTTTTGGAAAAAATTTTTTTTTCCCTTTAAATTATTTTAATATAACTTTTTCTCTACTGTTAGTAAAAGTAGATTTTTTTCTAGTGTTTGACTTACCATTTAACGTGGCATAGTCGCCTGCATTAAGAGTCTTAAGTGACAGATAACAGCAGCGATAAGCTAGCACATTTCAAGGTAGGAGGTAACACAAGTAAATTTATACTTTGTGTTTTTTTCTCGTAGCAGCTTTGAGTTTTCCCCCTTCTTGTTCCTTCTTACTATTCTCTAGTAGTAGAAGCATACAATTTTTTGACATGGCAGAAAGAATTAGGATGAGGTCCATGTTGAGGCTGGAGGCGAAGGAATCAGGATTAAAGGGAGAAGGCGCGAACGTGTTTGTAAACACGGAACTTGAAAGGTATGACGCGGAGCAAGAAAGAGAGAGGGCTGAGAAAAAAGAAGCGGACGATCGTCAATTGGAGCAGAAGAAAATTGAGGCAGGGATAGAAGCTCGCAGGGAAAGAGAGAAGGAGAGACAACGTGAGGAGAGAGAGAGGAAGAGACAGCACGAACTGGCGCTTAAGGCTTTAGAGAGTCGGGGCGCTTCTACTTCAAATAATGGAGAGCCGTCTTCGCCCCAGTCTCAGTCAACGGATCTCTTCAGCACTCAATCTGCCCAATTAACTGCGATGTCTTTTACTTTAGAGTCTTTTCCCAGCCCCAATGAGAAAATTGACATCTTCCTAGAAAAATTCGAGAGGCTCGCAAATCTGTATGGGTTAGAGAGTTCCCGTTGGAGTCGTAAACTCTCAACTGCGTTGAAAGGTAATGCTTACGATGTGTATACGAAGCTGGGAACCAACCAACATGATTACGACATGCTAATGAAGGCCTTGCTAGAGCGGTTTGAGATGACCGCCCGAAAATTTCTGCAAATGTTCAGAAACAGTCGAAAAGAGAGCACGGAACCATTTCCCCAGTTCTCTTCACGTCTCACGGGCTATTTGACAAAGTGCATTGAATTATCTGAATTATATATTACATATGAGGGACTTCTTGAACTTGTTCTTGTGGAACAGATAAAGTCAACTTTGTCAAACGAAACCCGTAGATTTTTGGATGAACAGGGTGTAGTCAGGCTTGAGGACATCCTCAATAAGGCAGAACGCTATACCAACGCAATGGCCGAACTTCCCAGCACAAAACGCAAACCCACAGATGAGCCTTCTCGAAAACAAAATCTAGAGCAGTCACCCAATTCTTCCAATTCCTCTCAGCAGTATAACCAATGAGAAACTAATACCCGGAGACCTCCCCAGGAAAAATCGAAATTCTTCAAAACCCGATATCCCCCAAACAACAATTCTGATCAACCCACCAAGCCTACGTGGCAGCGCGGCCACCAAGGTCAAGGAAAAGGAAAGACCCCTACAGCAGGGACGTCTGATTAGGGCAAGCACACCGGGCCAAACAGAATCGGGTGCTTGCATACAGCCTTGCAAGGAAGAGTCAATGTCAGTGATTCTCAACCTGAGGGGGACAGACCCTCAACGCGAGGAACTGCAATTTAGAATGGTACCTCAACTACTTGTCTTTTTGACACTGGATTATATTTTGATTGTATTGTCGCTAGGCACCTAGTCAAACCCGGTCAGAGGACAGAGGAAACCGTCAAACTATGTGAAGTTTTCTAGAGTGATGCAACCAGGACGCTTCCTATCGCACTGGTAGAAATACACTCTGATTTTGTCAGAGGTGTTATTAAAGCGGCCATTATGGATGATCCTATCTACCCAGTTATCCTGGGATGTAGATATGTGTTTGTTGGGAGACCAAAAGAGCCGATTGTGGCAGCGGTAACCACAAGAGGGCAAACTAAGAAGGAGAGGGAGCCTGCGCTAAATTTGTTATTGAACGAACTGAAGGAGGCGCATCAAAAGGACCCTACTCTGGAGCCCTGTTTTAGAAAACTGCCCATGGCTAAGGACCACAGACACAACATAGACATCTTTTCGAAGGATGGCGTATTGTATCGTAGAACGGGCGACCCTGATACAGGGAATAACCAGCTCCTAGTACCGACGCAGTACAGAAGCCAGATCTTAGAAATGGGGCACTCTCTTCCCTTTAGCAGACATATGGGACACAACGCCACTATTCAGCGAATAAAAAACCACTATTGGTGGCCAGGAATGAACTCTGAAACTATCAGGTACGTGAAATCCTGCACCCAGTACCAACGTGTAGCACCCAAGCACTTGACATCCCCAATACCTATGGGGCAAATGCCAATATTAGGGACTCCATTTGAACGGGTTGCTGTCGACATCATTGGACCCCTGGAAAGGACCAAAAGAAGGAACAGGTTCATCCTGACCTTAGTCGACACTTGCACAATGTGGGCCGAAGCTATACCGCTAACATGCACGGACTCCAAGCATGTCGCAGAAGCCCTCATGCAAATTTTTACACGGTTGGGATTCCTTCGACAAGTATTGACGGATAATGGATCCCAATTCCGTAGCCTGTTAATGGAGGAGATCTTTAAGATCTTGAGAGCCAAACATATCCACACAAGTCCCTACCTTCTGGCCGGAAATGGGCTCGTGGAACGTTTTAACGGCAGCCTCAACATGATGTTACGTAAGCTGGGTCCGGAGAAACCGGAAGACTGGGATCTATATATCTGCTGCCTTATTCGCCTACAGAGAGGTCCCCAAGCGTCTACGGGATTCGCGCCAGCTACACTTTTATTTGGCAGACCTATTAAGGGGCCACTAGAAGCCTTACTTCGGTCCCTGACAGACGAAAAGGCTGACGAGACAGTCGTCTCTGCAAGCAGATATGTATCTGAGCTCAAGGAAAGGCTAAATCTAGGATGGGATCTAGCTACAACCAACCTTAAGAAAGCCCGCGCTAAACATGCTAAAAGATACAACAAAGCTGCAAAAGAGAGAGAACTCCAACCAGGGGAGAAAGTTTTGTTGCTACTTCCAACCGGAAGCAATAAACTTTGCATCGGATGGCAAGGGCCGTTTACCGTCCGTAAAAAGATCTCACGTACCAATTACAAGATCTCCATTAAAGGAAAGGAGAAGGTCTTTCACATAAATCTGCTTAAGAAATATTTGGAAAGACCGGTGCCATCCTCCGAGCATCTCCTGGCTGTCGCCATAGCAACGGAAGACGAGGAAGATGATGATGGTTGCATGGAGTACCCATTGCAACCCACAGAATCCTTTAAAGATGTCAAGTTCGGCGACAATTTCTCACAAGAACAACAAACAGAAACCAGGGCGCTACTAAAACAGTACAGTGCAGTCTTAACGGATGTACCTGGTCGAACAAATCTCATCGAATTTGATATGAAATTAACAAACGAGACCCCTGTTCGAACCAGAGTTTACCCCATCCCGTACGCTAAACTGATGCACTTCGCGGAGAAAAAGACAAGCTGCGTCAGGCAGGAATTATCAGTGAGTCGACATCTCCTTACAGTTCGATTGTAGTGCTGTTGCAGAAGCCCAACAAGGAAGTTCGGCTGTGTATAGATTACCGGTTGCTAAACGCTGTAACGGAATTCCAGCCCGAACCTCTCCAGACTGTTTCTGAGTTGTTCACCAAGCTTAGCAAAGCAAACATTTTCTCCAAGATTGACCTCAGTAAAGGTTATTATCAAATACCAGTCAAGGAGGAAGTTAAACCTTTGTTAGCTTTCAGCACTAGTGAAGGACATTACATATTTAATGTGATGCCGTTCGGATTGCATAACGCACCAGGAGTGTTTACCAGAATGATGAGGAAGCTTCTAGAACCTTTGCAAAGTCCCCATATCCATAATTTCATGGATGACATTTTAATTGCATCGGAGACCTAAGACGAACATATTGCTACGGTTGCTATGCTCCTCAGGAGACTACAGGAAACTGGTCTCACAGCCAGACCTAGCAAATGTCTCATCGGGTTTGAAAAACTAGACTTCCTGGGGTATACTATTTCTCACGGCTGTAGTTGGCCTGTTAAGAAGAACGTAGAGAAAATAGTTGCAGCTAAAAAGCCCCCAACGAAGAAAGACACTCGTTCCTTTTTATCACTATGTGCATACTATCAAAAATACATCCAGAACTTCAACGGACTAACGGCACCTCTAACTGACCTCACAAAGAAAGGTTGTCCTGATAAGGTCGTTTGGGATCAAAAGTGCGAACACGCGTACAGCACTTTAAAAGGACAGTTGTCTGCATACCCCATTTTGAGGTTACCTGACCTCAAGAAATCTTTCGTACTGCGGGTCGACGCGTAAGGTCAGGGCATCGGGTCAAAACTGCTGCAGACCGAGGACAGTGACCCGAATATGCTATTTCCAGTTGTCTATGGCAGTCGGAAATTAAACAAAGCTGAACGGAACTACAGCGTAGTTGAAAGAGAATGTCTCGCTCTGATTGACGGCATCAGACGCCATCACGAGTTTCTCTATGGTACATCTTTCACGGTGCATACAGACCACGCTCCATTAGCTTTTCTTGGTGCCAAAAAAGAATTTAATGCAAGGATCAGGCGTTGGGCCCTCCTTTTAAGCGTTTACTCTTTCAAAGTGGAATATATTCCGGGAAAACAGAATGTCGGGCCAGACTTCCTGAGTAGAAACTGGACTACGGAGGAAGAAGAGGAAGTTGAAGATACCAATCATCCAAAAGCTACTGATCAGGGCAGCTTCATTGTCATAAATCAAACATGAAAAGATGTTTTCTTGTCTCATAAGAGGGGACGATTGTGACGATGAAACTCAGCCGACCCTGAAGTATTAGATGATAAGGTAGAACCCTCATAACATCTGTACCCCCGAATATTGTTGTAATTTTATCGTCAACGGGAATTCTTCCACCTGGGCTCATTAGCAATGCACAACAGAAACGTGGAATTCCACCTGGGCTCATTAATATGCGTCAGAGCAGAGTGGACTCGCCAACACATTTGCTAATTAATATGTAGACAGTTTATCTTCTGTGCATTCTGGACATTGCTTTGTCTAAAGGGGAGGTAAAACCACGCCTACTGAAATCTCTAGAGCGATCATAAGCAAGCATTTCGCTACACCTTTCTTTCGTACCTGCCTTTAAAGGCGTTGCCTAAATCAAACGAAGAAAGATGCACACGATCTGAGACAATGACGATCTCAAAGCGAACGATGAAGTTTCCTGCCACTAGGTAACACGGCAGTGTGAATCAGAGGAGAGCGCTGGAACCGCTCGAAAGACGGAACGAACGGAAAAGACGAAGCGGCCAGAGAATTGAATAATCACGGGGGACGGGCGGCATAGGATCTCGAATTCTTCCTGAGTTCAAGAAAGGTGTTAGATTCTAACATGTCACCCCGATCTGTCATTCCATTTCATATATATAGAGACCCTGCAAAATGCAATTTTATCACTCGTTTGCCAGAGATTTACAGAAGCACTAGCTATAGTAAAATCTTGTTAGATTTCCCCTGGATTTTTGGCTATATTTGCAGTGAATTCTATTCTGTGCTAAACGGTATAATATATATTAGTTTCTAGTGATCAGTGGTCTAGTTCATTCATTTTTATTTCACTGGATTTTGTGTTGATTTAAATCTATTAAATTAAACCTATTTCTAAAGTTTCCAGCTGAAAATTTAATGATATATCTATTACATTATTTCCAAAGATAATAGCTGCTTAAACGTTTAAATTAACTTTTAAAGTCGTGAAGGAATTTATAACTAATTAATTAAGTTAAGTCCTATATATAGATGCGTGTTTTAACCATTAGACTCGCGAAGTGTTTTCTTAATATATATAATTAAATACGCGAGTGTATATAATAGTCTTAACGGTAAATGTATCGCGCTTTAGAATGTTATTTGATTTTTCGGTATGATTACATGTTTTCTATTTTTCATATAGGGTGATCATAACCTTTGCGTCCTAGCAAAAACATTGTATAGAGTCCTCCAGACTCGGATCTTAAAACCCTCCAGATATTTTGATGAACAGTTTAAATTTTAATCTTGAGACGATCCTGTTGGGGTCCAGCTATCTGAATTTTCCAGAAAGAAAGTAAATCCAAGAACAATTTAAGACATCATCAATACAATTTAATCTGTAGAGTTTAACTGGAGAAGAACATTGCCAGAGCTATATTTAGATTTTTAAATCCTGCTCTACTGCGAAAGAAAATAGAAATCTCCTGAACACTGACTGTGCATATTTTTTTCACTGGATTTTAAAACCCTCGGGGGGCCGCGCTAGCGTAGTGGTTACAACACCGCTCTGGCGACCGGGTGATACAGGATCAAACCAGGGCGACGGCATTTGAGGATTTTTCGTTGACCGGGATTTGGACTGGATTAACTCGAGACCTGGCGAGGACATTTGAAGGAGTGTCGTCGACCAGGGACTGGCGGCTCCTGAGCCGACCCAGCTCTAATGGGTACCTCCGAAATCGGAGAGTATTTGCCTAAATGGCGAGGGACACCTGTCTTTGTACAAGAAACAAAGGGATACTCACGTAAAATCAATGTCAGGTTAAAATATTAATAATAACCTGAGATTTCGCCTCGAGTATTAGCGGGCGTACGAAAAAAAAAACCCTCAAAGTAAACCATACCTCACCGGTCAGTTGTTGTCATCACGCATTAAGAAGTTTCACCATCAGCGGCGAAATCACTGACACCACCCCATTTTCACCACCTGTATCCGTGACTGTGCCATCCCATAGAACTTTCCTTTTAACATAACAAAAAACAAAGAAAATTAGGCTTCACCATCCAGCGATTTCGGGACTGTACTAACGCATGTACCTGATAATCTGGGGCTGGACACAGAAGAAAAAGGCACTTCATTTGTCGAGTGTTTATTTGATGATTGTGCATTTTTCTATGGAGTCCCAGACTCTACGATCGGTAAATGTGTTTGAGTAAATGAGTGTTGGCCATCACGAGCGTGCATGAATGACATGAGATTTATGTTGCAACCATTTTTAATTTGCCTACCTGGTAAATACTTTTACTGTATTCCCTGTATTGTTCCTTTTAAGTGGGATTTTATAACTCTGTTTATTCCCCACCCCCTTACATTTGCTTAGTAAAAGGGAAAACAATTGAGAATAACAGGACTTTTTCTACCGCCAATACCTAGTACTGTAAGACCTCTTTTTTCAGAGTAATTAAATTTACTGTTGGGTTACATTATCTATTTTTTCTGATAACTACCTATCTTTGGACTGGATTTATCTTGTGTCTATTACAAGCGGGAAGGGCAGATTGGATACCACTCTTCATATCTCTCTCTCCCCCCCCCCACCCCGGCCTTGTTATTTGTATTTTCTGTACCTATGATAATTTTCTGTTATCTGATAAATGTTGTGACTGATTTTAATGATAAATAAACATCATAAAACTTCTAGTACTGTGTTGGAAGACCCAAGCCCAAATTACCCATATTTGTTTACCATAGTTTGTACTCACGTAACGTCCGTGGGTTTGAAACACCAAATTGGTGTGAGCGCATGTGTGTTAGGAAACTGGCAAATAATTGTTTAGCCAGGAGAGTTTAAGGAGTAGATTGAGAGAAAAGGATTGTCGTAAAAGAGTCTGCCCTTACTCTCCCAAGCACTCTGTGAAGCAACTACTTACTTTCTAACCCTTTCTATCATAGAGCCTTTACCATCATTCTTCACTCTAAACGGGACCACTATTTCTAAGACTTCTCTCAAAATAAATTTACGACACCTATGAACGCACAAACTTATGAACACTTAGTCAAACATATGAACACACAAACTTATGAACACTTAGGCAAACATATGAACAACACAAACATATGAACACTTAGGCAAACATATGAACACACAAACTTATGAACACCTAGACAAACATTTGAACAAATAAACAAATATTTGAACACATAAACAAATACATGCACACATAAACAAACACGCGCTTATACAAAGATAAGAAAGACATACACGCTAAGAGACACAGAGAACAATGCGAGACAGAAATAACTCAGCAAAACGACATGACAAAAGTCAATTTAAAGACGATGAAACAGAAATACCATAAAGATGGAATTTCCAGCAGGAATATTCAGATCTAGAAAGATGTGATTTTAAGTCAATATTGGGGACGTAATGAACAAACGGAAATGATTAGAGAGCAGACCAACCCGATCACATGATAAAGCCGTTCCGTGAAACCAAACCGTGGAACTGACAACACATATTTATGTTTTCCGGTAAAAGCTTTACAGCTGGGTGTTCAATGAACCGAGTGTATGGTTGATAGCATTATCAGTTCTAATTTTGAGAGCTCTATCTTGTTGTAATAGCACATGTACAACCATTTTTGCGACACCCCTCATTAAGTGAATGTGGAAATAATATATAACAGGTAACAAGTGGTTGTGTTGCACCATGGTTAGCTATGGACTAGCGAGTGGCTGAATTGTACTACAGGTTTGCTTTAACGTTGCAAGTTGATGTGTTGCATCATAATTGTGTTATATAGTACCAAGTGGTTCTGTGGTACTGCAGTTTTGCTAGACAGTAACACGTGGTTGTATTGTATGCTAGTTTTGGTACAGTGTTGCTAGTGGTTATGTTCTTTCGTAGTTGTGTTATAGAGTTGCCAGTTGTTATATTGTACCATAGTATTGCTCAGAGGCGTAGTAAGGATGGGGGGGGGGGGCGGTCCACCCCGGGTGCCAGGCAGGAGGGGGGTGCCATCGAGAGAGTGAAAATGCCAATATAAACGTTGAAACTAAATAAAATATTCCTGAAATAATTTCCCCAATGTCGACAAAATTATTGTCTTTCCTTTCCCTGACGAAGGCCGAATGGCTGCAACGTTTGCTATTTTCTTTGTCTCTTGTCTGAATAAGACAAATCACCTTTTTCTTCGTTTTTTTTTTCGCGCTCTTTCAACCTACGACATTGGGAAAAGTCATTTTTCGTATTACTTGGCAAGACTCATTGTCGCCAGCACAAAGGCTAGTTTGTTGTAACTTGATCAGAAACGGAAGTGCTATTATTTCTCATTCTGTCTCTCTTAGTAACATTAATGGCTTTTCTTTAAGCATCTCACCTCACAGGATGGGATTTTCCTCTTGTGTGACAGCAACATCAATGAAAATCTACTTGGCACGAAGTCATTTTGTACAAAATTATTTCAGTTCAGTGAGTAACATTAACGCTTGACACATGTAGAAATTTTGCCCCTTTTGTGTACAAATTCAACTGATCGTCTCCCCCATCCCCCACACACACGCACATACACACCAAAAACAGGCGACCACACTTGCTATAAAATTTATTACCCTCGGATCAGCCGAAAATGAATTGAGGGACTTTACAAAGGGTCGAATAGCGGTGTACGCCTAGTGGTTAAACTACGAGAAGTGACTCATGGAAAAAAGTAAGTGTGCAACACTTTATAGGGCACTGTGCGTGATTTCATGGACGAAATGAAATAAAAGTTGGCACACAATGTGGTTGAATATTGAATAAAAGACCAAGTGATGACTTTGATTTTAGTGAAAGTGTCATGAAAGAAAGATAAAAACTAAAGTCAGTGTGGCATCCCCACGAAAAAATGAAATCTTGAATTCAGTACCGTGTATGTCCACGTATTCCGCACTGTTCTGCACGATACGGGTCTTAAACCTGGAATGTTTCTGGCAGTCCATATTGCCTGAATAAACCTGTTACGCAAGTGCATAAGGCGTATGTAACGGTCTTGTGCAGGGGTGGTAACTCGTGGTCGGCCACTTCTATGGCGATCAGCAGTGGATCCAGTTTGGTGGAAACGAGCTTGAATGCGTGATATAGTGTTCCTGTGAACATTGAAATGTTGTGATACAGCTAATATAGTCGCTCCAGCAGCTAACATCCCTATAGCTATTGCTCGCTGTTGTTGGTTCAATCTTGGCATTGTCAAAAAAGATGTTTATGTTGGACTCTTGGTACTCTCTATTTCAACGATTACGTTTTCACATGCTTGTGATTAGAGCTACACACTTACCCAGGGCCGGATTAAGCTAGTACAGGGCCTGTAGCATATGTTAAGAAAGGGGCCCTATATTTAATAAAAAAACAATAAAACAACACAAATATATTTGAACACATACATTTTTAATTTGCATAGTAATTATCATTATCAAAAGTAACAACACAGTCAACATTATTGTTTAAATATTAATGTTTCTACATTTAGCATGAGCAAATTTGTTGATGATATAGGATGTATCAATTTCACGCAGAAGTTTATGTTCAATGCTCATTAGTGTGAGATTGTTCAATCTCTTTTGACCCATGGTGCTCCTTAGTTCATTTTTAATAAGTTTCAGTTTTGAAAATGATCGTTCTCCACTGCAGGTGGTTACCATTAGTGACAAATAGATGCGCAAGCGATTTCTACATTTGGAAAACAAGACTACAAAGAATTGTCAATAATTATCAAACGGTAAAACTGTAACTCTACAAGGTCTAGAGAAGTGCCAATATGAGAAGCAAGATCAGTTTTCAACAATGCTGTAAACTGCACAAGTTCTTCACAAAGACTTTCTTCCAGATCGTCCGGATATGATTCGATGATCTCGTTACCACCTCTTCAGGTATAAACGACTGTAACTGATGAAGGAATCCAAATACATCATTCAACTTTTGTTAAGCTTTCTGGCGTTTTGACAAGGCAGAGAGCAAGCTATCAATAAGGACAAGAAATGTTCGGCTTTTAAACTGCTGAGAAGGCGTTTGATTCAACAAGTAGATCAAGTGTGCTGGAACCACTGAAATCATCATACTCTCGATTTCGTTTGTGATTTCTTCGAGTTTGTTCTTGATAATGTTCACACTCAGTCAGATCCTTGGCCTTTTGCTCTATGTCTGCAAAAGTAGACCGCATAGCTTGAATATACCCGCGCAGGGATTCATAGAGTGCACAAGCTGTATTCAAATCTTGGTCAGAAGATTGCAAAGAACGACTGGTCATTTGAACACGCTGTAATACTTGATCCCACAGCATGATCATTATTCCTGTTTCTAACTTCATCATGGTTGAAAGTAGACCACGAGCCTGTTGACGACACTCTGCCGTCTGATCATTGTTATCTGAAATATCATCCAAGACTTGTTTTATTGCAGAAAAGCTGTGTAAAAGTGCTTTTGTTGCATCTGCCCGAGCGGACCACCTGGTATCTGACAGTCTTTTCACAAAGGGCAAATGGGACTTATTATGAGTACAGCCAGCACATAATGCAGTAGAAAGGAGACCCCCACCGGTAGGAAGAAGCAGAAAAGAAGGGGTACAGGCTTTCAACAAATCCAAAGAAAATGACTGCTTCTTGACAACCTTCAGCAGCGCATTTTCCAACCAAATTTATTGAATGTGCAAAACACGGAATGTAATGCGCAAACTTATTCATCTCTTTAATTCGTGCTTGTAATTCTATAAACTTGCCACTAATGTTGCTGGCGTTGTCATAACTTTTACCACGGCAGTCTTTAATATCAATGCCATTTGCCTTTAAAAAATTAAGTAGACTTTTAGTAAGCTGTTCAGCACTATGACCTTCCATATCCAAAAATATCACGAATCTTTCAACTAGTCCAGATGGTAAAACATAGCGCAGAGTCAAAGTCAGCTGGTCCATATTAGATATATCTGGAGTAGAATCCAATGGAACGGAATAATACTTGTATTTTTTGACTTCACAGAGAATGTGATCCAGTATGCTGGATCTAATCAGATTGATGAATTCCTCACACGTTGTTTTAGATAGATATGATGTTTGTCCAAATCCTTTGTTTGCATGAGTACTTATAATGCTCTGCCAGAAAAGGGTCAAACTTGGCCAGTAATTCTAACAACCCTAAGTAATTCCCGTTATAAGGGGACCCAACAATTTCATCACTGCCACGAAATGAAAGGCCTCGTTCTGCTAAAAACTTCACGACTTCAATTATTCGCTCTAGAAGTTTGTGCCAATACTTTTCTTGAATGTCCATTTGTTTCACAAGTTGGGAATCGACACGTTCACCTTTGTTTTTACGCATCAACAGTGAAATTAAAGCTTGTCTATGTGAGGAGCTTTCGTCATGTCGACGCAATAGATTGCTTGCATTTTTCCAGTCATTAAACCCTTCCACAGTAAACTTTGATGAACATTCTGAACTCATAAGCTTGCATGGGAAACAGAATAGGTGCCCTTTACTTTCTGAATAGCATAACCATTTTCTTGCATGTTGCTTGTTTGTAAGTTTATGAATACTGTATGTGTAAAATAAGATTTCTGACAGTATCAAGTTTTCTTTTCAGTGTCACACAATCGCACGGATGAAGAGAAGGCACTATCAACATGTTGACATTTTTCACTTCCCTTGGATATCCAATATTCACGCTCACAGTCATCTATATTGTTCGGCCATTCACCAATATCATTAGAGTACTTCTTCGTTTCACTTATTCTTTCACATTCAGACTCAGTATATACTGGGTTTTGCTGTATGTTTTCTGCTGCACAGCCTGCACTAGTAGTACTAGTTGTTCCTGTACTTCCAGCTTCAGCAGTAAGAGTACCACCATCATGAACATCAAAATATTCTGTCAGCTTACGTGTTTTTGATATCACAAGTTGATCTCTTCTTTCTTTTTCTTCCTTCGCTTTACGTTTTTCACTTCCAGAAGCATAATTACGTCCAATATCTCTGTGTCTACTGCTCATTTTTTGAGTTTTCTAACCTTACAAATCAAGAAATTTTAATCAAGATCGAAAGAGAGTGCGAGCACGCCGTATGCCTCAATTAAAACAGGAAGTTTCCGTTTCCTAAATTCTAGTTTTTATTGTTAATGCAAATTCATTTCATAAAGAACGAAATAAAATTAGAGGGGCAGTCACCTAAAGCAAAAAAAGTGGCTTCCGTCCAAACGTGACCAAATTTTCAACGCCCCTTAAATGGCTTCCGTCCGCAAACAGTTAAGATAAAAATAATGAAGAGTCCCACTAAGTCACCCTCTTATGCTCTTTCTCTCACAATTTCGTGACACCAAATGAAAAGGCGCTAAAGATGGCATAAATCACAAGATCATTGGTTTAACGCTCGTATTAGAAGATGACCAAAAAATTAAGTACGTACATATTTATTGGCGCGGGGCCCCTAACAGCGCGGGGCCCGTAGCATATGCTACTTTGGCTACTACGTTAATCCGGCTCTGCACTTACCTTCCTTTTATCTGTGATAAATTCTCCCCTACGGCACTTTTCACGTGATTTATCTTGCACCGTGATTATCTCCCCATGAATAGTGCGATCCAATTGTAATTGCACGGGTAAGTGAACAACAACACTCACACAGAAATGTGTGCCAACTTGCATTTGAGTTCACCAAGAACACACGCACAGTGCCCTGTTGAGTGCTGCACAACTACTTTTTTCCATGATATATATATATATATATATATATATATATATATATATATATATATATATATATATATATATATATATTGTGTGTGTATATGTGTGTGTGTGTGTGTGTGGTGTACTGAAGCACATTAAAAACGCACCACTATTATATATACTGATGCCGAGAAGCTGGAAAAAAAAAGTGTGGGAATGGATTTTCCCCGTGTTTGTCATGAGGTGGAGAGCGAATGGCTGCTGGAATGGAAAGTGCATGATTTAACCCACGGGTTTGTGTACAGACTACATGAAAACAATGAAAGTTACACGTGCAACACGATTCCCAACAGCTATGACCCTGAAAATGTGTACGCGTTGTGGCAGTATACTCGGTATAAAAAGGCCGTTGAGACAAAGCACCCAGTACATGTGCTTGAAATGCCACGACTATTTGAAAACGACCGCCAACGAGCCATTGGTATGTTGGAGACCGGAATGAACTCGCGGGCCATTGCCAGAAGGATGAATTGCCACCACAGCAGTATTGTACGTCTCAATGAACGTTACGGAACCACTGGTAGTGCCCGGGATAGACTTCGGAGTGGCCAACCACGAGTTACTACCCCTGCGCAAGATCGTCATATTGTGCTGAGTCACCTAAGGAATCGTTCTCTCCCGGCAAGTCAAACAGCAAAAGCAATAGTGGGTAGACGTGGGCAAGTCTCTCGAATGACAGTCATACGACGACTCAGAGATACAGGCCTTACTGCAAGACGACCTTATGTTGGGCCAAACTTGACTCACAGACATCGTCAGCAGCGCCTGCAATGGGCAGAGCAACATGTCAGATGGACTAGACTGCAGTGGAATGCTGTCCTATTCACAGACGAGAGCAGATTCAACATATTCTTTGCTGATGGACGTATGCGGATTTGGCGACGGTGTGGATAGCGCTTTGCAGATTGCTGTGTTCGTCAGCACAACCGATTTGGAGGTGGCAGTATTCACATTTGGGGAGGATTCAGTTTTCACCATCGCTTGCCTCTTCATGTCTTCCGTGGAAATGTTAATGCTGTGACATATCGAGATGAGGTTCTGGATGCATTGGTTGCTCCTGCGTTCACAAATTATCCAGACTTGCAGCTTCTCCAGCAGGATAACGCACGTGCGCACACCGCATGCATTACGCAGCAATATCTACAGCAGCAGAACATTGTGACGATTGATTGGCCTGCCCTATCACCAGACATGTCCCCTATAGAACATCTGTGGGACGAGCTTGGACGCAGAGTCTACAGGCAAGGTTCTCCAGCTAATCTGCAACAGCTCGAAGCTGCTCTTACACGTGAATGGGACTTGATTTCCCGGAATTTCTTTCAGAGACTTGTGCGTTCCATGCGGAGCCGCTGCCACGCTTGTTTGCAAGCACACGGTGGACATACCAGATACTGAGGATAGAGTGAATGAATTTTTTTATTGGTTGCATTTTTGGTTTTCTCCCTTGCCTGCACAGAATGCAATGAATTTCATAACAATCAAATGTACAAACTAATGACCAGCATGGATTCATAGGAAAATGAATAAAGATTCCAAATATGTAAACTTGTAAACATTTATATTTACATTTCACACTCTGTTCCTGGATTATAAAGGTGGTGCGTTTTTAATGTGCTTCAGTATATATATATATCTGTTTAATTCAAATGTTATCTCAGTGTTAACATACGGCTGTGAGAGTTGGAAAATAACAAAATCATTGGAGAACAAGCTGAATACATTCGAGAACAAATGTCTTAGAAAACTCATGAACATCAGTTGGAAAGAATTCAAGACTAATCGACAAATAAGAGAAGACTCTAGGCAGAAATATGTCTCCGACTATATAAGGAAAAGACGATGGTCATATATCGGTCATGTCCTACGAATGCAAAACAACAAAATACCACTACAGGCGCTCACTTGGGTTCCTGAGGGTAAGCGGAAAAAAAGGAAGACCAAAAGAAACACTCAGAAGAACAATAATAAGAGAAGGAAGAACGTTGGGCCTAAATAATGTGCAAGAGCTAAGAGGAGTGGCGTCACAACGAACAACCTGGAGAGCACTGGTTTCTGCCTTATGCGCCGTGTTTGGCGCTTAAAGAATTTATTATTATATATATATATATATATATATATATATATATATATATATATATATATATGTGTATGTGTGTGTGTGTGTGGGGGGGGGGGGGGGGGGGGCGGGGGCGAAATGAGGAAGCTTACAAATAAAATACTGCGTTCCTATCCCAAGAAGTTCACAAATAAACCGTATTTTGGTATCGTGATTTTTCATTGTGAATGCAGAAAAAGTTCTTTTGATTCCGGGGACACCACGATTTTAAATTCCGGCTGGAAAGGTCTAGTCTGAAATTTGCCTACTTTTAAACAGTCTTTTACTTTCCCACAGTCGCAAAAAGAGCTACCAAATAATCGCTAAAGATCTACCTGTTGATCTGGATCTACCAGTTGCTGACCCCTGGCTTAGAGGGCCTCACCATTGAAAAAAATTGAAACATTAAAAAAAAAATGTGCTCAACAATGAGTCAAACGCGTTTGACAAATCTGGCTTTATTTTCTATTGAGTATCAATTTGTAAAGAAAATGAATTTTCATGAAGTCATTAATCAGTCTGCAGACATGAAGGCTTAAATGTAGAGTTTGTGAATCTTGTCCATTAACGTTTAAAGAAGAGGCTGAAAGTGATGCTTTATTTCCTGTGTGTGTGTGTGTGTGTGACGTGTGTGTGTGTGTGTGAGTGTGTGTGAGTGTGTGTGAGTGTGTGTGTGAGTGTGTGTGTGTGTGTGTGTGTGTGTGTGTGTGTGTGTGTGTGTGTGTGTGTGTGTGTGTGTGTGTGTGTGTGTGTGTGTGTGTGTGTGTGTGTGTGTGTGTGTGTGTGTGTGTGTGTGTGTGTTTTTGGCAAATGAAGTGAAGTATTACGTGTTCACTGAATTTTTAAAGTAATGCATTAAAAAAAAAAATTACAATGTGTTTAAACAAACTGTTTAAACATCTATTTGTAAGCATAATGTATTTTTCTGTTGTGTATTTTAATTTCACAATTTTTTCTGGGAGGAGTTGGGGGGGGGGGGGGCTATTAATGATCGCCTGCTGGAAAATGACACTGCACTGGATGAATCAACAATGCTGAGGCTGTTGGAGGTTGGCATCAAACGTGGGACTAGCAGAGATGGACGTGAGAGAGAATGCATCCGTCGTATGTACAACCAGCGTGCTACAGGTACAATTAGCATTCATACTCATTGACATTTGCTGAGGGAGACTGAGCACCTATTGGTTTGCCCGGAGTGCATTGAGGTCGGTTTTGATTAACAATAACAATAAGCTGGACTAGTTTTGAAATAAGAGTAACAAGGGGCTGTACTGTGCCATACTTGTGCTATAGTAGAACGAGTGGTTGAATTATGCCTTAGTATTGCTATAGTGTCAGTGTATGATTTATTGAAACTGTTGGGGCTGAGGGAACAGTCGAGAACAAGGGCACTGAAGAAGCTTAGTGAAACTGCGGAAAAGGCATCATGCTGGCTGTTGAACAACGGCAATGGGCTATGGAACTCGGGACACTAAAATCTAGCCCCACCTGCGGTATAGGAAACACCCTGACATTGACATTTTTCAAAGTCCGCAATACACTGAGTTTTTCGTTGTATTGGTGAAAGGACGGCGGCTCTAGAGCTAACCCGCGGTGTATTATATGAGTTGTCAGGTGGAGTTCGATTTCAGTTGCCAACTCGTAATGGCTTCCCGATTCGTCAGCTTCACGCACGTGTGCCAATGGTGTGCTGCGGAACAACCGCAATAATTGTTCTTCACTTTATTACTTTCACAATTGCCTCCGGCTGGAGAAATTGTGGATTTTAAGGCTGCAACCAAGGTGGAATGGGTTCATTTTCTAACACAAGACAATAGGAGACTGAGACACTTGGGAGTCATGACCCAGGTGGGCCCGCCCCCTTAGAGTGTAAAGGAGAATAAGGGCCGAAACACTTGATCGATGGGGGGACTACTTCTGATGATCAGATTGCCTCCTGTTGTTTTGCTCTGTATAGAGTTTCCTATCATAATTGCATGGTCAGACCAGTGACTTTCGGGAAAAGACCGATGGATTTCTGGAAAGACAGATGACACTCGGAAAGAGTAGAAACCGGCTGACCGGGTTGGCACCCCGTAAGCTTTAAACAACCGCCATAAAACTCAAACATGATAGATGCCCCCAGGATTCACCGAAAAGTAGGGGGGGGGGATGATGAATCCACAGGCATCTTATTGGAATCAACCAGACCCGTTACACGGACTTCGAGCTCTGAACAACGTCTGGAATTTCCATGTGCCTGTGGTAGGAAATTCTCTACTCAGAGGAATGAAAATCCACAGAACGAAAAAGGGGCGTGGGAGTTCATCAGGGGTAGATTAACAGCGCTCTGTCTCGACGGGTAAGACGTTAGAAAAACTCAGCCAGGAGTCAACCCACAGTGCTTAGTACATTCAAGTTGATCTGCCTGATGATGATCTCACACACTTCTCGGGCGGCATAAGACACGCAATCAAGATTCCACCTGCCAGTGCAAAAGGGCTTTGGGAACAGCTGAACGAAACCTTGAGAAAAGAGTTGGATAAAAACCTGAAGCAGATAACTTTGGAGAAGAGGCTGGAAATCTTCGGCGACATAATATATCTGCACTGTCGCAAAATGTTTGGAGTCGGGAGGCAAGGGAAAGTAACCCACCGCAAAAAAGTAGAAGACAAATTACAATAGAAGAAATCAAGAAACAAAAGAAGCATGCCCAACAACTGTTCAAGTATGCAGTGGCCACAGAGAAGAAAGGGTTACGACAGGTTTGGGAGCACCTAAAAGGCCTACATAATGCCTTTTGTAGAGCTGAAAAGTTGTGCAAGAAGAGAAGGAAGTTACGGAGGGATAGAGAAAGATTCTTCAGGGAGCCCTTCAAGTTTGCCAAAGATCTGATTGAGCAACCACGGTCGGGAACGCTAAACATGAGGAAAGAAGACCTGGAAGAACACCTTAGAAAAACCTATTCATATGGTCGCAAAGATGAGCCGCTCAGCAGCATAGCAGGGCTTAGATGGCCTAGTAAGCAGGAGCCGAATTCAATTCCAAGCCCCCAACAACGCAAGAAGTAGAAAGCATTGTCCAGAAAGCACGGTGGAAGTCAGCTCCAGGTCCTAATGGTGTCCCATATGTTGTGTATAAGAGATGCCCTGAGGTGCTCAAACGACTGCTCCGTTTACTGAATTGTGACATGCCCTAGAAATGTATCATGTTCCACAAGAAATTACAACGATGCTGAGGCTGTATTTCGCAGGGCTCTCTGTCAGATTTTCAACCAGAGAGTACACAACGAAGTGGATTGACCTTCAAGTTGGAATTGCGATGGGATGTTGTTATTATTTATACATTTTTTTCCTGCCTGTTTGACTTACAGTATATACACCGCTTAGTTTTCTTATAATATATTTTTCTGTCATGAAGTTTTACTAATCACATATACAATATTTCTTCATATTTTTATTTATGCGATCTTTACCATTCTGATTTTAAAAAAAATTGAAATCGCATGATCGAACCCCCACCCACATTACACATTAAAAGCTGATTTAATTCAAGCCGTAGGTGGTGATTCCACTCAATGAAAAATTAATTCCACTCATGAGATATCTACTCCCAACGGGGGCGGGATGAAAATCGCGACTACGCTAAAACAAGCCACATTTATTCGTCTGCTGTGCCAGTAATGACATCATGATTAACAATGACGTCAGAGAATGGTCCAGTTACGGCATTCATGAAAATCAGATTTATTGCCTTGTGATCTGAATATACATGGCAGAAAAAATCGGTTTAACGCGGGAAACAGCCGTGCTTAATAGAAGCTAGTTCAACTGATAACCATTCTCTTGAGGGTTATTATAAGTTATATTTTGTCGACTTGGTTTGATGTTATTTCTTGTAAAGTAATTTTGATGCGATGTTAATGTCAGTGTGGTAAGTAATATATTCGATCGTTACATTTTCCTGTGATGTTCTTCAACCCTCTCCTGTGCCATTCTTTTTCTTCCTCACCCGCTCCTTATCGTATTTTTTCGCTGTCATGGACCAGTTTATCTTAAATTCATCATTCACAACACAGTTGACTTGACCGCATGCCATGTTACCCTTTGTTCGCTTGGCAGGCATCGTTAACCAGACGGATTAACCGTCTACCTGTAGCGACTTGTTTGATCAATCGTCAACACCAGACGTACTATTGGGAGAAAACAGTGTAATCTTCTTTACCCAAGAGCCAAACCAAGACTTGTGTCGGAGAATGTAGATGCCTCGGGTTTTCACAACATGGACACAAGATGGCATTTTAAGATTGTTAACTATGCCATGTTGTAAAGCCAGGCTGGTGGTAAACAAGGCTGTCGGAAGAAATGGGAGCACGAGGAGCAACGTAATCGCTTCCACCCAGAATTTGTGGTGGTAAACAACTATGAGAAAGTTACATCTTGGAGGACATTATCATAGCTATATCGGTGATGTAATCAATTTGGTAAACATGACAGGTGACACAGAAGTAGCAAGACCTTACATGGTCATGGGGTATGTTTAGATGATGTTGAAAGTAACCTGTAAACATCAAGGGGCAGGTTGATTAGAAAGTGAATTCTGACCGCTTAGAACACATAAATATATGTATTAAATAAATCCACATAAAATAAAATCATAACCTCACTAGCTTTGATGGTGTGACAAAACGGGGCGGCCCCTATCGATCTTTATTTCTCTCCGGCAGTATCGGTACATTTATGGTACTGATTTTTATTATGTTCTCTCAAGTATCGCACTTTTCTTTCTTTCTTTCTGTCTTTCTTTAGTCGTTATTTTTCTGCTAAGTAGCAGATATTTGATTTTATCAAATCATTTGACACTCCTCTCTGTAATGTCACCGGTTTGTTACCCGGTCATCCTGGTAAGCAACTGAGATAAGATAGTCGCCGGTGTGTTTAGATTGAACCACTGATAAGACGACTCATTTGGTAACCCAGATAGGCAGACACGGAGTTTTGAGTACTCATACGACAGATAACGAAATTACTGTCTGTGTGACACATGTGGGCAGACAAGTGTGACATAATCACTTCCGGGCCGACTTGTTACGACAGCATTACTTTCTAATAAAGTAATAAGTATTACAGCTTACACATGTTGTCATGTGAATTCCCCGATCTGTCTGTAAGTTTGTACACAAGGGCATCGGGCATCATATTACCATATATGGGAGACGTGACCTTTGCAAAAATTTTCCATGTCGGAAATATTTTGAAAGTACCACACACAACCTGTTTGAATATGATTGAATCGTTTATTTAACACAATAACAAACGAAGGCGTGGGAAGATAGGAATATAGTCTGACCATTTCGCAGTTTAATTTCACTGTGAATTTCACGCTCGCCTGATCAACATCAGACCTCGTTAGAGTGAAGACTAGATTTATAATTCCCTTTTTTAACTGGACCTTTTATTGGAGAACCAAATAAGACTTACAAAGCACAGGAAATCTCTACATTTTAATACGGAACACCGGGACTAGGAAAACTGAAACACACGAAGTCAGAGAGGGAATCTATTGTCAAATTACAGACACCCCAGACGCGTGTAAGAGACCGACTCGTCTCTTATATTCATCTGAGCAACAAGTCTATATCCAGTACTGGCTTATTGGTGGTACCAGCAAAAAGGACGATTTCTGGGACAAGAAGGGACGAGTGGATACGTTTTAAGACGGAAGACCAGCTTTGAAGACTCTCGTAGACTTTCCTGGAAAACGGGATTCACCCTACGAACCTTGACCATAGACGAGTGAACACAGAAAACCAACTCCTCACGAGGAGGAGGATCAGAATCGTCACTGGCAGCTAAGTTAACCCATATGCTGCCACTTGAACCTCTTATCAAAAACCATCACCCGAGTGATGATAACTTTTCTTGATTCATAACTATTCAAATTATTTCCAACTGTTAAAACCTAAAGTGATTATTAAATTTTGTTATTTGTAATGTTACAAATTTAACTTCGATTTAATCCTTTTAAAGTTACTGCATGTTTGTCTCAGTCAAATTAATACACACACTCTAAACAGAGCTATACTGAAATAATAGAATTCCACTGAGTAAATCAGTGGTACGGGCTTAAACGAGCTGAACTTAAGAAGTGCTTAAATCCTTCACAAAAGTTGTCGACAGATTACAGAATTAATGTGCTCAGCAACAGCCAGCATTGTTTTCACTCAGCTGAATATCTTGTGAAGACTCCCATGTGACAGAAGCTTACTACTCTTCTATCTACATTTCTGCCAAGTGTAATCTTGTGTAAAGATAGACTCCATTGAAGCCTATAATAGATACTCTTGAGTTTTGGCCATTGTTGGAAGTCTACTGCAAAGCAGGGGAGGCAATACGTTCACAGATGGGCTAGTGATCTCATATCACAACAATGCAAAAAAGAGCAAAGACTAGTCGTATTGACTCCAAACTACTTCTTCTCTTCTCTTCTTTGATCCTTAGCCGCCGACCGTCAAAGCAGTCAGTGGCCATCACGCCTAGTGGCGTCTTGTAGGGCAACAACAAATTTATTACACTTTGCTGGGTCGGTGGCCATCCTTCGTACAGTGCCCCAACTCTGGTTCATTCTTTGCGTCTCAGCCTCCACAGTCCTCCGCCAAGTTGTTTTTGGTCGGCCTCTCTTTCGTTTTCCTTCAGGGGTCCAAAGCATAGCTGTTCTTGTGATGGCATCGGGATCTCTTCTGAGGACATGGCAAACCCAGCTCCAGAGTCTGCCAGCTATGATGGTGTGCATTTCCTTTTGCTTGCTCCGAGTAAGCAGATCTTGGTTGGTGATGGTATTCGGCGAAAAGATTCGGTGAATTTTCTTAGGCATGTTGTGTAAAAAGAGGACAATTTCGACATTTTCTTCTCTGTAACTCTCCAGCTTTCCGCACCATAGAGAAGCACAGAAAGCACATTGCTCTGATATAATCTTAATTTTGTGCTTGTGCTGTATTAAGAGGACTTCCAGATGTTGTTTTGGCTTAAAAAAAGGCTGTTCTTGCTTTGTTCATTCTGTTGTTGATGTCTTTGCTTGCCCCGCCGTCTGGTGTTACTATGCATCCTAGGTATGTGAAGGTGTCTGTCTGCACCAGTTGCTGATTCCTTAATGATATGGACTCAGGGTTGCTCACATTGAGCGTCATGACCTCTGACTTCTTTAAATTTATGTTCAAGCCCACCTGCTGGCTATACTTATTAAGTCTATCCGTTTTTTCCTGGATGTGTTGATGTGAATGTGTTAGTAGTGCAATGTCATCTGCATATTCCAGATCTTCCAATGTAGAAAATGTAGTCCATCTCATTCCTCTTGGACTGCCCTCTGTTGTCTGGCTCATCACCCAGTCTATGACTGTTAAAAATACCAAGTGCATATATTCGTAAATGTACAAAAAAAGAAAATCTAACTAACCGGGGCGGCCCCCAGTGTTCTTGTGCGAAGACGGCTGCTACTGTTTGGTTAAATTAATCCGGAAGAATATACTTCCTATTCTGGAGAAATCACTAATTAACTATACTCCAGTCAGCCTAAATAGGATCCCACCGTTCGCCTAAATAATCCATCGAATTAGGGAAAATTTATATTCCGTCACTTTAGTGACTATCTGTAGGCTGTTGACAGAAAAGTAATTACTATACCCAGACCAAGTGAAAAATAGTAGTAATATTTACCGCCTTGGCAGCCACTAAGGTAGGATTATACACCAACTCACACCTTCCGTCTTATGAAAAACACTCTTAAATTAACACCTTAATGATTTTGGATTGTGGTGCACTTAATAAAATTCAGAGTATCCCTGTCATGGAAAAATTCATCTTAAGTATGTGTGCGTGTGTATATATATATATATATATATATATATATATATATATATATATATATATATATATATATATATATATATATATATATATATATATATATATATATATATATATATATATATATATATATATATATATATATATATATGTATAAGATGGAGCAAAGTAACACGAGATCTCTATTCTAAATATATAAGTTAACACTCTCGCGGCCTATGCGAATGCTTTAAGTAACTGAGTGTGCTTACCAAATAAGCAGAAATTCCTAATAAAATAAAACTGGTATTCGCTCTGGCGCAGATATCACTTTGTAAGGTAGTAACATTTTCTTGAGACAATGGCAAGGTGGTTTTTTTTATTTATAGGTGTATGCTACTTTCCTTTGTAGCACGCCCTTTCAACAATCTACCATATACAAGGAGCCGTTGGTTATATCAGGAGCGTTTCATTTATTGTAATATGCTTTTGTTCGTATTTATTTTATACTATATTATCTCTAGTAGGTTTTATTTTTACTTTTATAGTTATAGTTCAATGTTGTTTTATTATCCAAAATATGAAATTGTCTTAACTGGTATGTTTTTATTTTTCACTGGAGGGTTTTTGGTCAATCCGTATTTATCTGGGGGGCAAGGAGTGTTAGAGACACCTAGCATATATAGTCAAATTTAGTAGCAGGTGTTCAGGCGGGGGTTACACGTGCCTTGATGGCAGCGTAACTACGACGTAAGGACCTCGGGGAGTTGACTCCCTGACGTCTCGTAGCAAAAAGGGGTTACGTAAGCTGTAGCGACACTTAGGTTGTCATTCGAACGGCCGGAGTTCGCGATTCTAGACGCGCTCGGTCACATGAAAGGGGTAGGTCGCTTTCATGTGTGTCCGGCTTCTCTCTGAATCAAAGAGCCGGGGAACTCTGATGCTACCCACAAGAAAAGAGAAATGAAAAGACCTTTAGCTTGGTGACGATGCACACGCGCAAGGGGTTGAATTTAGCCTGTCCAAGAGTGACATGACTAACACTAGTTATAGAACTTGTAGGAGCTTTTACAAAGAAAAATTGGAGGACACAAAATTAAAGAATAAGACAGAGGTGGAACACTCATCTAAAAGTGACAGCGATTCACATTCAATGTATGACACTAGCATCAAAAGCTCTCACAGTGGGGACACTGGGTATGCATAATTGAGAGATTACTTACTTACTTAGTCGTTCCCCTTCTACCGTGAGGTGTAGAGGTTTGGAAGAGAGAGCGCCAGACTATTCTATCGGCTGTCTTCCTCCTGGCCTGGTTCCATTCTAGTCCTCGGTCCTTCAAAGATTGTCTAATGTTGTCCTCCCAGCGGACTCTGGGTCGTCCTCGGGGTCTGGATCCTTGGCTCTTTGTTTCCCATGCTTGTCGTGGTAGCCGATCTTCTCCCATTCTGCAGACATGGCCAAACCATCTTAGTTGGGACTGTTCTACTTGGGTCTGTAGGGGGTGGCATTTTAGGCCTTGACGTATCGTCTGGTTGCGTACCATGTCTCTTCTTGTTACTTCAACCACCTTCCTCAGATACCTCATTTCTGAGGTTTGGATCTGGCTTTTATGGGTTGTAGTCATTGCCCATGACTCGCATCCATATGTCAAGACTGGGACATAGGTGGAGCGGTATACAGCCATCTTCGTTTTTCTTACCAACCTCTCTCTTGCTGAGGAATCCTCGATTTATGGCCTGAAAAAGTCTCCCAGCTGCTGCTTTTCGAGTGGCCAACTCTTCTTTGATGCCTCCCTTTCGGTCTATAATAGCTCCGAGGTATTTAAAGTGGTCAACCTGCTCCAGGACCTGTTCTCCCAGCTTAATCTGATGTCTTCTTTCTTCTCGTGATATCACCATGGATTTTGTTTTAGAGCTGCTTATGACCATCCCTCTCTTCTCCAGCTCTTCCTTCCAGACTTGCAGGTTGGATTGGAGATGTGCCTCTGATTTATAATTGAGAGATAATGAGAACAATTAGTGATCACCTGTTAGAGAATGACACTGCAATAGATGAATCATCAAGGTTAAGATTGTTGAGATTTGGCATCAGACGTAAGGCTAGCAGAGATGGGCGTATGAGAGGATGCAGCTGTCGTGTATACAACCACCAAGCTACATGAATAGTTAGCATTCACACTCTTCGACATATACTGAGGGAGACTGAGCACCTATGAGTTTGTCTAGAGGTCAATGATATCGATTCTGTTAAAAAATAATGAGAACATTGTATTATATCTTTAATTGGTGTGCCTGTGACCTGCAGATATATATATATATATACTTCAAGATTGCCTGTGTCCCTGCCTCGCACCAGTGCTACATAAAGTTGACCATGAGCAAAGCTCACTTCTGGTAGATATAAACCTACATGATCGCCCCGGTGCTTTGTTGATTATAATGGCAAAAGCTAGAATCTCATGAAACTGGCTATGTCTCAAGATTGTGACGAATCAGTTGTGCACTTTTATAACATTAGTCTTCTCCGACAATATCACTTCTTTTCTTCATTGTCCTCACCGATCGTCCTATTCTTCGACATATTTTATGCACCTACATTTATGCTCTAGCGATCTACAGCCTCCCAGACGTGTTTACGTTTCGCGCCGGTGAATCGTCGTATGACAAGGTTAATTAGACAGGTCAGCGGATAAAAACGTTTTATCACCTAAGTTGTCTAGCCACCTTTGATGCAGACAGTAAACGTGAAAGTGAAATAGCGAATTTTGACGTAACTCATGTCCGGGCCACCAGCGACACACAGGCACGTGACCACCTGGGTTCGCGTTCTGTCTGTCTGAGAAAGCCGTCTGGGGTGATAATTAGATAATCGTTTCCGCTGGGCTGCCATCTTTGTATTATCAATATTACCGAAAATTTGTTATATGGGGAGACAATAAAATGGGAAAGCATCTAGACAGGAAATAAGTTCACAGATTTGTTTGTGAGTTTGCATAAAGGTGCAATCGGAAGTATTACTGCCTTATTAGAATAGAGGTCACGCGTTGGAATTTTAAAATTTTATATTTTAAAACACGCGGGGGATATTATGATTTAACACACCGACCCATTTAGTTCTAAAGAGCTTACCATTGGCTTAAATTGAGAGCCGGAATAGACTTTGACTTTATTTGCAAATTCGTCGGAAGTACAATCTCGGATCTGAACTGAGAAATGGAAATATAATCCTGCGAAATCGGAGTCCCAAATCAGACTGCATCGCAAAGTCGAATTAGCACCTCCCAGGAGTCAGAAAGACATCGGACTAAGAATTCCAAAATTATAAGTGACAGATCGAAGGATCTGGGCAACTTTGAAACTTAAAAGTAAACCCGCATTTTAAAATACAAAGACTGGAAACACAAAGGACCAGGACAGAGTATTTGGGCAACTTTGAAACTTACAAGTAAACCCGCATTTTTAGATACAAGGACTGGAGACTTAAGAAATCAGATCACCCGTCAAAAGAGGAATACTAAAATTTCCCAGATCAAGTGATTTAAAAGCATCAACGTGCTGTGTCCATTCTAAACTGTGCCAGAAGATTGTGTTTCCAAAAGTTACTTAGGGGTAAGTGTAAACATTTATTTTACAAACGTGAATTTGACATGTTTTCCCTGCTAAGTGGTTATATGTGAAGCTGGCCACCTCAACATATAAAAATAGTATATTCATAAACCACTACAAAAAGGGCTGGTGTTTGTTTTATGCTAATTCGCTCAGAAACGCGAAAGCAGCAGAAACCCCAGGCTCCGAATGGAGCAGTGATGAGTGATGATTACATCCCATGTGCATCAAGTGTATAGTATCATTTATGAGATATATGTACCTTGTTAATTGTAATTCAGGCACGCCCTTGCCCTCCCGCTTTCCAAGCACATAACTTCCTAGTGTAATACCGAGAATATTGGTGATATCTAATCATCTTCCCTGAGTTACGCTGTGTATACTCTTACTTACTTAGTCGTTCCCCTTCTACCGTGAGGTGTAGAGGTTTGGAAGAGAGAGCGCCAAACTATCCTATCGGCTGTCTTTCTCTTGGTCTGGTTCCATTTTAGTCCTCGGTCCTTCATAGATTGTCTAATGTTGTCCTCCCAGCGGACTTTGGGTCGTCCTGGGGGTCTGGATCCCTGGCTCTTTGTTTCCTATGCTTGTCGTGGTAGCCGATCTTCTCCATCTTAATTGGGAATGTTCTACTTGGGTCTGCAGGGGGTGGGATTTTAGGCCTTGACGTATCGTCTGGTTGCGGACCATTTCTTGTTACTTCAACCACCTTCCTCAGATACCTCATTTCTGAGGTTTGGATCTGGATTTTGTGGGTTGTAGTCATTGCCCATGACTCGCATCCATATATCAAGACTGGGGCATAGGTGGAGCGGTATACAGCCATCTTCGTTTTCTTACCAACCTCTCTCTTGCTGAGTGTTGCGGGCTTTTCAGGCTTAGATAACTGGGCTGATATATGTTTCAATTCCTGTATTCTATATTCATCTCTTCTGCCATCACAAAGTATCTGTATGCTGTAACTTGGAGCTTATCTACGTGATTTATATATTTTTTTATCATTGATTATTTCATTAAACTTTGTATTCAAAACTAACAGCGTTTACTTCTTGCTATTGTTAGCAGCTGGTAGTAAATTGTTCTATTCAGGACCGACCTTCGCGGTTAACGGTCAAAATGCGTACAACATTTGAAACTGAAACTAGAACGTTTTTCCATTTTAACAAGTCTCGTTTGACGACTCATAATCATTTAATTATCATACAACTTTTCATCATGGTTAAACAACACGAATGTTTCACGTTACGGAACACTTGATAAAGTACAGTCTTATAGACCATAGTCAATCAGACATTACACGTCTGTTACTTTTCATTTTCATTAACGAACAATATCTTATAACAAAATACTTGGAATCATTATTATTTATACGGAATTAATCCTTCTGTTAATAGTTCTCATAGGGTTGCTGCCCAATATATATCACAAGAACTCTGACATATTCTTACTTTAATTTGGCATCCATAGCCAGGCTCTATCAGCCTTTCATATTATAACTGCATTTTGTACTTCACGACTTACGCTACTAATAAATTATTGCGGTTAATGATACTGATAAGATCTTTCTTTGGAGACAGACGTCATCATCAGTTGATAAAACTCTTTTAATACAAGACCCTTGCCCTGAGCAAGAGACATGCTGAAAAATCTGAAGCTCACTCGAACATCACCAGAGTTAAATACTGTGTTGTTGTGTTGCTCGTGGTTTGAGTATGGAATGTCAACTTGACCTACGCAGTGGTGTGTAGACATAGATTGAGTGTGTAATATGCGAATGATAGGAAGAGTTCGTGGTGTTGACAAATGTTCTTTTCTCACACTCATGTATGGCTGGAAGTCATCGACACCAACGACTGTGTACCTTTACTACAGTTTAATTGGACGTACACACTCGACAGCACAGATAGTGACAAATCACAGGTTGGCATAATACATCATGGTACAGTGGATAAATGGTCTTGCAATGTTACATGGGCACTCATGTAGAATAATAGTATAATGGACTGTCAATAGCCAAGCACTCAGTATTGCCCATATATATATCATCTGAGTTTACTGACAAAGCACGTCAGATTATAAACAATATCCAAGATGACTTCTAGACCTAATCTCGTCTAGTGAAGATTCCTTAACATAATGTCCAGCACAGATTTTTCCATATAATCAAATTGAACCGCTAGCAATGGGTTCTCATGTGTAGCAGTGATCTCTGGACTAATCAAGCGATAATACGGGCATCCCTTTTCTCTTCTTGAAAGTCACTAAATGTTTTTACAAGATGGCTTCTCTCGTGAGCTGTCACTCACGTTTGGATACAGATAATGAATCTGTCTTAAAGTTAGTCATTCATTAAATGTTTCATTGCTCTGTAGATTCTATCATGATACAATTGACTGCATTCTACAGGATATAGTGCTGCTAGGAATCAGAGTCGTTTTCCATCTAGTTAAATGCATCCTCTCAGATGTACAAGTCATACCTATCGAAAAAACGGTGGCTTCGTACGAGAGTTCAAAAGAGTATCTTTTATTACCTGCGTATCAGAAATATGATTCTGCCATTCCTTGGCAATAAGAATAAACACTGGGGTAAAGCATACACGATAGGTCTAGACGACTATCACTTTCCCCATAAATATAGAGATCACTTTTTCCCGGCGACAAGCCGACATAGCAAACACAGCCCCCATGATCAGGGCGAAGCCAAAAAACACCTCTCTAGAGACACATCCGCCGAACAGCCTTTGACCTCTCTAGAGACAAAAGAACATATAGTTCGACTTAGATATGTAAAGATATACAGATATAAGACAGACTCGTCCTACTCAGCCAAACAATACACATAAATTCAGGCCATAGATATTCTGAAGCAAGAACAATCTATTACTACCCAAACAAAGAATAAATCGCAGTAAAACTGGATTCATCCGCGGAGTTCGATCGAAAGAGACGACACAACTTTCAAGGGAAGTAACTCAATAATGACTTTTCCTTAAGCACTAAAAAATATCTATTTTGTTTACAAAATATTTGCGAACATAACAAGTATACCAATGTATAATATTGTAAGATATCAAAGACTGCACGTAACAGTCTTACCACACCTCCCGGGAAAAAAAAATGGAACATTTTTTTTTTTTTTTTGAAATACATCTAGGAGCAACGTACAATAGGCTCACAACGCATGAATAATGCGTAGATGAAAATATCAGGAATAAATATAACGCCTAATATGAGGCTAAGTCGACATATGGAGCGACTGGTGAGAATGTGTCTCATAAACTGAGAGAAATTATTTCTCTACAAGTATATTTTTCCAGGAAGGTGTCATCAAAGTATAATACAATTCTGGCAATTACACGATGCCTAAAAAATTCATACCATAGTTTCGTATTAGATATCTTACATTTATGATTTATGAAGAAAAAATCATCAAAGCACAGCGGTGAATAAACATCAATGAACCGCTATGTAGTGATACAATCATTATATTATTAAATTACAAATGTGTATCTATTATGATATAGAAAAGGAACTACTATAGAACTAGACATATCAAGAATTCTAAGCCCTAATAGTTATGTGGAATCATGTGGGCATCTTGACAGAATGTCTGCCATCACATTATCTGATCCACGAATAGCTCGCACAGAGAAATGAAAAGGTTGAAGAGCAATTGCATATCGAGTAGACCTCGAGCTCTTCAAATTCTTACTCTGTATAGCGTAAGAGCTTTTTGGTCGGTTTCTACTATGAAATGTGCGCCTAGAAGGAATCTCTGTAGTTTGAGGATCGACCAAACCATAGCTAATAGCTCACGGTCTAAAACCGAATAATTCCTTTCTGCCGCATTAAGTTTTCTGGAAATATACATTACAGGATGCAGAGTTCCAGAGTACTCTTGCATTAGTGCCGCTCCAATCCCAGTGGATGAAGCGTCACTACGAAGAACGAATGTCTTATCTTTAGTAGGTAGCACTAAAATAGGTGGTGTTGAAAACAATGTTTTAATCTGCCATAAAATTGAATAAGACCTAACAGACTTCTCACCTGTTTTTTAGTCTTAGGGATCGAGATGTTAAGTATCTTACTAGTATTATGGTCCTCTGTCTTTAGGAAACCATGACCAACTCGGTGGCCTAGGAAAGAAATTTCGCTAAAACCAATATAGGCTTTAGAGGGTTTCGCTGTCAGGTTGTGCTTACTGCGCAAAGTAGACAGCAATTATTCTTAACCCTGAATAGTGATCTTCCCAAGTATCGTG